>OY728157.1:1649721869-1650328215 GCA_963277665.1 Viscum album | reverse complement strand
TCCATTATTTATTATATATTTGTTTAAAATAAAAGCTACTAAAGTGTATAATTTTAATTTTTTAAAATAAATTAAATTTTTTGATTTATAATTTAAATTCAATTATAATATTTTTTATTTTTATTTATCTAAAAAAATTAGGTGGACAATGAAAATATAAATTCCACTAAAACAACATTAGTTATGATTATATCAAGAATAAAGTATAACATTAAAATATGAAAAAAAATATTGATAATTTTTTTATGATATAAAATTGTTTACTTTAAAAATACTATGTTTAATTTAAAAAACTCATGTCTGAAATTTTTAAAATTAAGAAATATATTTCTAATAGAAATAATTTTTTTATCTTTCTTTGAATTAAATTTTCTCTAGATGTAATTATGTTTTGGAATTAATTTAATATAATATAAATCTTATATATGATAACATGTAAAAAATTAAATCTATAATAATATAAAACATTGAGAATTTTATCTTAATCATATTCATTACAAAAAAAATTATTTATAAAGAATTTCTATTTTACATGGTACATGTGCTAATGTAAATACTAATTTTTAATAAATATAGAAAAAAATTGAATAAAAATAATTCCATATCTAAAATAAATTTGTGTGAATTATTTAATTTTTAACATTTTATTTTTTTTTCATTAAAATCAAATTACATTGGATATAATTACTTACCTTTGTAAAATATTATAGTAAAATCATAATATATTAGAATAGAAGACATAAAAACATGAGAAAATTTTTATTTAGATTTATGTATGATGATTTGATGACCTTATCCCTTTCCCAAATTATTATTTCCCATTATTGGATCCCTTTTACTATTACAAATTGAATTTACCTTTTATATTATTAAAAAATTCCACTCCATCAACTTATTAAAGAATCCTTCACCATCCCAGTTATAATCCCAACCATAATGACTAATTATGAGAAATACGATACTGAAATACACCCTAAAAATTCATAGACACATCCTAGTGGTTTCTTTCTCTCAAAAGACAACCTTTCAAAAAAATTACCCTTACATTCAATGAATTTGTCTAAGGTGTAAGTTAGTCATTTATAATTACACATTTTATATTTAAATTATTTTCATTATACTTCAACCTCATTAATATCAACCATTGACATTATATTATAATTAACAAATTTTTATTAATATATTTAATTTTTTTATGATGTTGAGAGAAAAATTAAGTACACTTTTCCAGGTAGATTGAAAAAAACAAATTATCATGCGTACATGTAATCTACCACCTTTATGAATGATGTCTCTAATTTTTCATAAAAACATTCAATAGATATTGTAATGACCCCAAAATTTCATGTAATTTTGTTTAAATTATATGGAATATTACAAGAACGAAAAAATTAACGGCGCCTGATTCCAAGGATCAGTGTGCCCATAATGAATTTCTGATCTTTTTTTCAAGTACGTTCAATAAATGTACGAGAAGGTTTTTGTAACTTTTGAACCAGTGCCTGTAATAGAAATCTGAGGTAACCATTGAACTCACTACACATGTTTTCATTTAATGAGACCTTCACCTCAACCCCAGTAGGTCGGGGGTGAAAGATAGATTTTGTGTTTTTCATGGAAATGATAAATAAAATAAAATAAGCTTTTATTTTATTTCGAATAATACCTCACACATGAATGTTAAATAGGTGGGTACCACCAAGCCTAAAACCCCCATTTTAAATTCTTAAATTTGGGGACCACCCAATTCATGAACTCCCTATTTAATGAGGGAGGTGGCTTTAGGTTACCTTTACATTAATTATGACTCATTAATGTGAGGGAGTCCATTGGGATCCTCCCAATTAATAATGCCAATGCAACCCATTTAATTATTCCAACATAAGTCATTAAATTAAACAAACATTAATTGTTCCAACAAATTAAATGGATAAAAATATTTTCATTTGTTTTGCGATTCTTTTTGTCGGGAGAGTGTTGGAAAAGGGGTAGAGTTGCAAGAACTTGGAGAAACTCATCTCCAACAAAGATCTTCTACAACAAATGATGAATACCATCTCCATCGAGGAACGTTCTTCGAAACCATTATAGAGGACGACGCATGAACCTGACGTCAGAAGCATGTGGCAGAGGCGATGATCGTTGGAACCCTATTTTCCTTCATCGCTTTTATCTCACAACACATCAAGGAACCTTACAGGTAGGGTTGTTGTTTGAATTATTGGCCTTACCCATTCAATATGTTCTTCATGATGACGTACTGATGATGTAATATGATCCTATGTGTGTTTGATGATGTACTGAAGATGTACTAGGATCTTGTCTGGGTCTTGCGATGTATTGACGATGTACTAGGATCCTGTGTGGGTCTGACGATGTACTGACGATGTACTAGGATCATGTGTGGGTATGAGAATGTACTAGGATCCTGTGTGGGTCTGATGAGTTACTAGGATCTTGTGTGGGTTTGATGATGTACTATAATTCTATATGGGCCTGATGATGATTTAGGATCCTTCGTTCGTCTGCCTCTTAACAGAGTAAGATGATTCAGTAGTTACATCTAATCATCTCTACTACTTTACATACGTTATACCTGGTGTGTGCCGAGTCCATACCTATGTGGTACTTTCCTTTGTGGTAATACCTTGGTGGTATTTTTCTCTGTGGCATTTCTGTGTGGTACTTACCTTTGTGGTATTCTTTCCTTTGTGGAACAGTTGATCTTGGGCTTTTGAGTTGGACTCTGTGTTTCCTCATGATTGAGATGGGAATACTTGATAAATTAGGTATATGTATGGGAATATACTTATGTAGGGTTTTCAGTTGATTTCATGCTTTGTGGATTATCCTTTTTGATTTTTCTGAGACGTTGAGGGTCTTGGGGTCCCTGGTGAGTATCATTATACTCACCCTTGCACGGGCTACACCCAAACCTTTTTTTGTTTGGTGCAGACGACGGAAAGCACTGACTGAGGATGAGGGTACTAGTACTGGAGGTAGCTCATAGGTTGACATTAGATGAGGCGTACTGTAGAGACGACCATTCGAGAGCTATACCTATCCTTCAGTTAGGATCCTTAGTGGGTGTTCACTAGAGTTGTTCCTATTTACTTGTACTTTTTAGTTTTCATGTACTTTCTAGTTGGTTATGTATTCTGGCCCGTTTTACATACTATACTCACACTTTTACTATACATTTTACTCATGTTCGTAATTTTATGTGTGTGTGGTTGCATGGGTTAATAGGATATAAAGGAAATGTTTTCCCAGTTTTAGGGAATACGCCATAGGTTCTAGTCTCCAGCCCCTGGCCTATGGAAAGCGAGCTTGGGGTAGTCACGGCATGGGCCCCGAGAGAAGGGTCCTGACAGAAATTTAAAACGTTTATTAATGGGTTAATATAGTATTTATTATAGTTTTTATATAATAAATCAATTTGTCTCCTTTATTTTCTTTGGAAAATGAATGTGTCACTAATGCATATGTGCGGAATCCCTCCTCTGTGAATGTGGCATATTTCATTTTTCATATAGTCATATATTATTTTCAAGATATATTAAAAAAATATCCACAATAAAACATCTAAATAATATAATTAATCATCTAAAAAATTATTTTTTTTCTAATGGAGGCATTATCACTACCATAGTCACCAATAAGTTATAATTTGTTCTTGTTTTGGTCTATTTAGGAACCTATATGAAAAACGCTATAAATTTCTGCCATGGATGACTGTTAAAAAATAACTACAAGTGAAATGTTGAATTATTTATAGAATATTATTTTTATGGTTCTACAATGGCAATATTATTATTTAACTTATTCTAAATGGCTCACCAATCAATTGTGTAAATTCAAAAACAATATAATCACCAACATGGTCTCCAGGTATCATATGTTTTATAGTTATGAAATCATATTAGAACAATAAAAATAATTTTAAAAAAATTATTCTAGTGCATATAATGATCTCATAATTATAAACATTTAATCTATAAATAAGAATCCACACTCCCAACATGAGTCTAGTAATAAATAAAAATTCATTATAGTAACATCTGATTATGAAAATAATATATAACTAATAAATATATTTTTTAAAAATATTATAAAATATGTTTATCAGAAGTTATAATTTTGAAAATGTCTATGAAGTATATTATTATGATATTAATTGTTTATACATGAGATTATAGGACATTAAACTAAGAGAGATTAATGCTAAGGGTTTATGCATCCCAATTTTTTCTTCATTACGATATAATGCATATTTTACGGATCTTTATTTTTTTTGTAGTGCATATATTAGACATAGATTTATTTTAACATATTTTTACATGAAATAAAAGGGACTTATACAAACATCTTATGTTCTAAGATTCACAATTTATAACATGAATGATAAGGTTTGTATAAGGATTCTAATCGCAATTTCGTCTCTTATAGAAATATTAGTTTTATGAAAATATTTTATTTTTCAAGGTGTATATACTACTTATTATATTTATTGCATCTCGATTCTAATTAAATACATAGTATTTGATGTTATATTTTAAAATATCTCATTCAAGAGAATTTATTTCATTTGTTACCTTTGTAAAAGGGATTTCATAACTCAATTTATATTATTTAAATTGTAATGAGTATCCTTGAGGGCCCATTGTTCCTTGCTGAATTATTTTATCCCATTGTTGTATATTTTCTCACATTCATTTAAATGGTGGTTCAAATCCTTTTTATTGACTACAGTCTAAAAGATTATTACTTAAGTTATTTTGATATTCTTAGTAGATTTTGATAAATTAAACATCATTATTTGGGTTATAATGATACTTCTTGAACATAATTATTTTTAAGTAAAATATTTTCTCTACTATTTATTTTGTAATATATTCCAATTTATATTAATATGTAATGTGAAAATGTAATTCAAAACCCTTTCCCTGGTGATTTTATAAATCATAAAAGTATAACATTTTTATAAATATTTCATATTCCTTCCAAATTTTATTTTCCATTGATGTCCGTATTTTCCCCACTTGAAAATTTTTTCATTTATATTCGGTATGATTATTATATTTTATCACTAGTGAACTTAATTTTCACTTATTTAACTTTTCAAAAGGATGTTCAATTATTCACATTACGATGTTGATTTCAAAAGAGTATTTTCAAAATATTTAAAATGAACATTCCATTAATTATTATAATTTTATCTTCCACACCATATTTCCTCAGTGAAACCATTATGACATTTTCAAGGCTCCATTGTTTAATTTTCTATTTAAAAGTAATTTTTTTGATATATTTTCAATAATTTTTTTTTAGAAATTCTTCTATTTTAATTTCACTCATAACTTCATCTAGTTCAAATATGGGAATAATATTTTCAGTAGCTTCATTTCTGATATAAAATTCATTTTCTTATTTATCTCAAAAATAATTATTTTCATTTCATTAATATTTTGTAAGTAAACCTCAAAATTCCATTTGTAAATATTTTTTTGGGTGACTATGTATCAACTATTCTAATTTATGATCCTTTCTTACACGATACCATTCAAGGTTTTCTTTTGAATGTTCTTATAAACGTTGTTAATATGCTTTACATATTTTATGTTTCACTTTTCATATGACATAAACATACTATAAACCTTATTACTATACTTGACTTATGATCAAATAATTCAATTGTTTTTGGAAGTTACATACCTAACTACATACCCATTACTCAATTTAGTGTTAGAGAAATATTCAATTTATTTTTTGGGGAAATATTAACAATCTATACACCTATGACTTCAATATGGATGTTTATTGATTACATATGAATGTTTTTTATGTATTTTATTAATTATTAATTCCTTCAAATGTGCAATGAATTGGACATAATTAGTGATGGTTAGGACCCACAATATTGCCTCTTTGAATTAGTAAGTCATAGAAGACAAACATTCTTTTGTATTTTGTAATGTACCTTGTTTTTTCCAAAGTGATACTCAACTAAATCTGGAGTTTTTAAGTCATGGGACCTTCCAATGGGTTAAAATGTTATTTTATACTAGAAGATAATATCAAAATATTTGTAATGTTTTGATAGGATGTGAAGTATGGATTTTACCACCGGGTTAGCTAAAGTGGAAATACATGTCTTCCAAGGAATCTAAAATAGTATAATAAAAATATTATGTTGTTCTAATTCCATTCATGAGTTTTTATATAGTAGTGATTATATATCATGATAAAGAACTCATATAGGAAAGAAGAGACCACTTTTTAGTTGAGAATCAAGAATTTACCTTATGAATGACATTAGTTCAGTTCCCATTTTATTTTTGGATGTTTTTTTCTGGAATAATTAATTTATTAAATATAATAATTTAATAATTTAATTAATTTATAGAAAAAACATGTTCATGTTTATTTAACCTTATTTCTACAGGTCTCTAGGGACAGTTTTATTTGTTCATCCAGAAAATATAGAAATATGAAAGAATATGATGAATATGGAGACAATGATGATGGATAATAGAGTGGGACATGATCCATGAAAAAGTATATGGAAATATTTTATTGGTGACAAATGAATATACGGTTGAAAAAATAGACCAATGTATCACAAATTCAGTTTCACTGTAGGAAGGTATGGTTTGAGGATTTATCCCCAAATATTATTTTAAGGTGATTAAATATTATTTAGAAACAATCTATAATGAAATAATTGATTACTAAGCCATCATGTTTATAGTTTATAAATTGATTTAATAATAAGATGATTATCATTCTTGGAACAATTATATAAAATGATTTCATCATCATTCAATATCTCATAATCAATTTTGGGGATGAATATTTCTATTAATGATTATACACTTTGGTGTTTTGTTCACTTCTCTATCCATTCTAGCAACTCTCATCAATGGTGTTCTTTTTTTAACTATTTTCTGACAGAATTCCGTGAACCAAATTCATTGGGTGATCATGATTTATCTTATTTGATTATTTTCATGGGGTTTTATTTTCGTATTGTGGCATGAAATAAGGTTTATGATCTCAATGGGAAATTAATAAATACTTATGGACATATATTTTCACAAGATTAGGTGTCAAGATAATGATATTTTGATAGAAGGTGGTGATGATATGTTTTTATGATAAAAAATGATCAGAATTTGATATTCAAAGTGGTGTTGAAAATGTTCAATGTGGACTACATGAGTTTTGGGTGATGACCATAATTATACCATTTGAGGTAGTGAATATTTTTAATCCATGTTGTCTATTTGAATATTTTATAATGTTTATACTATACACTATGTAGTTCATAATAAAACACATCTTTTATCCCATGATGCAGAACTATGCTTCTGATTTGCAGTTAAACATCACATTGAATTGTGAGTGATCAACATGGTGGTTGGGTCCTTACCTAACCATCTTAATATGTTCAATGATTACATTCCAAAAGAATCATTTAGCACTAACCATCATGTGTGCTATGAAATATCACATATACCTTTTATGGTAAATTAGTCAAGAAGATAGGTTATACATTAGGTTCCCTCCCGGACATAACGTTGTGTATTACCATGATACACTCTATATAATGGGTCAGAGTGAGACCCTAAGGAATAAAATTTCAGGACCAGATGTCTATGTTGGGAAAATACATCATGTAACCCAAGGACATGTTTTGTACAAAACCTTGACCTTAGATTCAATATTTAGATATATATTTTCCTCTCATTTCTTCGAGGTGGAGTTGGTATCATACCTATTGGGACTGGGATCCTTTTGGATGATTTGGTATTTCACACATATAATCATGGGGCTAGGATACTATACATGTGGAATCCGATTGTGTTTTCATTTCACCCAAATATGGGGGAATAGATCATTTTCCTAGAATTGGATATTTTTACCATCCACTGATCTTAAAAGTAACATGGATCCTCCATATGAATTATTATTTCACCCCTATAAATGGGAAAGATATATTTTATCATCGTCTGAGGGAATGACTGTGTCATATACTGAGAAATATTCATTCAGAGTTTAGATGGTAGGGCCTATATTAATTATTGATATAATGATATTTTACTATGGGACATAACTACAATATGTGACCTTACAAGAATTATTCATCCCCTTCGAGTATCATGTATTACCATGGTGGGATAGTGTTATGTCGGGTTGAGTAGACTCTAATTATTGAATTTTTCTAGTGGTGTGGCTACTATACTCATATTAAGTGGTAAATACAATGGGTTTTGTGATTCCTCAACACCCTACGGGTTTCCTTTGAGATGTGCTGTTACATTTTTCTATTGACATAATGCTTCATAAACTCTCCAGTGTTTTGAGCACTTTCAACTACCTTTTCATTTTTTATTTTAATGATATAATATTGATGACTAGGACTTATAAGAATCCATAATTCCTCTTGTGTATGAGTAAATAAATATTACTGTTATTGACTTTTTTTCTAATAATCCATAGTTTCGGGAATATTGATATGACTTGGTACTCTGTTTTTTCATTATTATCCTCCTCATAGACACCTCTACATGAGGGATCCAAGTTAATTTTTCATTCATGATCCCTTAATAGTTTTTAGGTCATCTTATTGAGTATGGTTATAATAAGAAATGAATTTCCCATTTCCCACAAGTCTTATGTCGGTGCAAATATGTTATATGTTTTAGATGGATTCGTGAGGGTTGGTTAATATATCATGTTTGGAGATGATGCCCAGTGGGTTTTTGGGATGTGGTGATGGATTATTTTTATTTGTACCATGAACTGCTGGTAGTATGAGTTATTCATGCTTTGATATATCTATCAATGTGGTATTTTTATGCTCATTTATTTATCAGGCATCCATTATTAATATTGGGCATGTAATTTTCCTACTATAAATTATGTTTTTCATACTAGTTATCTTGTGGATTTTTGTATATGTCTCATTCATGAGTCACATTAATTTCAGTTGTTCATTTATGTATATCCTATTATCATATATGTTTTTTATTTCATTCTTGATATATATTTATTGTAGGTTATCAATGGATAAGGCCTCCCTTGGTTTTGATATTCCTAGCTAGTGAACGTCACCATCCTCAAGCATATTTAGGGAAAACATGGTGTGGAACACTCGACTTACCTCCACTCTTGGTAGGGCCCTCGTGGGTTTGGTATTTTTTGAGTTTTATAATAGTTTGGTTAGTCCTAGGGACAATTATTGGAGTTGGTATTCCTTTGAAGATTGGCTTGGGAACTTAGATTAATGTATTTAATGGGGTCTTGAGTTCGTTTAACCAAATAGGAAAAAGGAAATGTTTATTGGATGACATATACATTCTCTTGGACACTAAATACATGTTAGTCAACCCATAACCCAAAAAAAATTGAATATTCTAGTACATGTTAGTTAGTACATTCCTTATATAGAGTCAAATTATGATTTTGAATATTTTCCTTTTGTTTTCTAATCCATATATTCTCATTTATTATTAGTGAAACAATTTTTATTTTAGGTCCTCACCTTTTCATAAATATTTTTATATAGAGGCATGGCTATAATGATCTCATTTAAATGGTCTATCCACTCGCCACTATATATTGAGAGATAATTTCATTTTGCTTGATATTTGGATTAGATGTATTCTCACTCCGGAAATTAAAGTGTCATATCTTCCAATTTAATTGATACATATCTTTCTCATATATAGGATTGCAATTTCCACTTTGATAGATGATAATATTAGTATATTGGTTATGGTACAAGAGTTTTATGGTAGAAGCCTCATGATTTTTTTGGAAATACTAATGCTTGTGTGATAAGGGATCAATTAAAGTTTTAGTCTCTGCAATTTATATATTTCGAACATATAATTCTATCTCTGATTTTATGTATGGGACTATCTATACAACATTTTGAGTCATTGGTTGATGATATATTCCTCAAACTCATAATATGTCTACTATACCAGGGCATGAGTTTTATCTTTCATGAAGGATAGAGTTATCCTCAAAGGATATTGAACCATTTACATGGAAACAAATCCTTATATATGGGTGATACATTGAATGTGGTCCTTGTGAGTTTTTTTAATGTAATTTCAATGGAGTAGTAGTTTGTGCTCATTGATTTGGTGGGATTATAGACAAATGTTACTTGGGGTGTGGATAAAATTTCGTATGGAACCACTTATTTTTGAGTCACATCAGTGTGCCCATGGAAGATTAGAAATATTAGGGGAATTTTACACTAAGAATGGGGGAATTATTTTTTCAATTGAAGATTACATGAGTGGTGTTGTGGATGGACATTCAAGGTTATGGATGGTAGATCTTGGAAACTAATTGTCACATGCTTATATTTTTTAAAAAAATTATATAGTAGAGAACCAATGGTGAGAGAGTTATTGGTGTTGGCTATTTCATTGAATTATTACCATGATAACCACTATTTGGATGGAGTTATACTAGTGTAGATATATGAATTCTTGGGTTGTGGTAGGAAATGGGAAATATATTCTTATTCATGGGTGGAAACTAGTTCGAATTAATGTCTATATGTTAGATTTTATCTCACAGACTCTCATGGAGTTTTTGTGTAAGAATGTTTAGTTCATTTTGTAATTTATACCAAAGAGGTGTATTTTCTAGTGTAACTATTTGAATTATCAAGGCCATCAAGAATGATTCAATTAATTACACACATTATCCCCACATCCTTCTAACATAGTGAATTTACCTTTGATGGAGGTAGAGTATGTTTTGAGAATGCCTTCATGAATAGGAGGAGGTGTGATGATAACCACCTTAGTATGAGTTGTTTACCCTGTGTGAGAATCATGAGGTGATAGATCATTCATTCATGAGGTTAATTCTATCTACATCATGAATAATGAACCCTCATTACTAGACATCAACAACCACCCTTCAATTATTATACAATTTTATCATCAATTGGTGAAATTGGATAACTATTCCTTGTGGTTATGGAATAAATTCTACCCACATGAGTATGAAATAATGTGTATAATATTCAGTATGGTGATATTTTATTATACAGTGGTGAGAAACTTGTGTATGCATCAACCCATATACAAATATTGATGAGTTGAATCTCTATATGAGATGATTCATGGTGAATCCTTGAAATCCATTACATTCATTATATATGAAACCTGGATTCATGGGTTGGATTATCCATTTATAATTTAAATACCTAAAAAATGTGGGGATTATAGTAGTTTTACATTGTTATAATGATTTTCACTTCTCAAAAAATGAACTTTGTGTCTTATAAATACTATAAATATTTGGATAGTTGTGTCAATAATGCTAGTCTCTATTAGAAAAAAGGAGACATTACATACCATTAATCAATAACGGTGTCTATATGACTTCATTTAATGTATTTGATGTTCTAGAAATGATATTTACTTCTGATCCTTTTTTATAGGATGTTCCTAGATGAAAAAATGGAATTATCTTCCTTGAAGTTGGGAAGCATGCCATCCACTTCATGAGGACGAGATATATTCTTAAACGGTGCATGTAAAAAGTATTGACATTGTCATCCAATTCATATATTTCACTTCTTTCGCATGTTAATTAGTGGGGTTTGACCCATGGTTTTTTTATGTATAACCATCCATTTTTTAATATTTTCTGGGTTAATATTGGGGTTCTATTTTGTGGTTGATGATGCTTTTCACATAGGTAGGATCATTAAATTTTTTTTGGAGCTGAAAGAGTTTGGTTATATTATTGGTTAATTCCATTCACTTTAGATAATTGTATATTGTTTACTCACTGAGTAGTGATTCATGTTTATTAGTAAATTGTAGTAGTTTTTTGGACTGATGTTCCAATCAATATCTTTCACAATTTAGTACGGAATACCCTATCAAGATATCTTTTAGTGAGTATGTCAGTAATTTGGAGATCATGATGCCAAATTGGAAATCATAGGGAATTTTGGTGTTGAGGATTGAGTGGGAGGAATGTGTTTCCCCAAGGATAAAAAGTATAAATAATGGATAATGTGCATTGGCAGTTTATAGTTGAGGATGTTGATAAAAATATTGAATTGATATCATCCTTGAAACGTTTAAAATATTGACATGAAATATATGGTTATGTGTGTAGTTAATTAATTTTTAATATATGTGTTTCTATCCATCATTACCATCTAGAATTCTTTTTAAATGATGGGTAATTAGGAACTCTCACTAGGTTTGATGTTTTTAGGTTAAATTTTTTTGTTGATAATCATATAATTATTTAATTTATATTTTCTAACGTGTTGAGACTAAAATTGTGTTCAATAAATTTTTTGAGTAAATCATGCCTTGATACAATGAATTTCCCTAATTCTTCATAATCCATTATTTACTAAGGCTTGTATATTAATAATTAAAATAATTTTTTCAAATTACTAAATGGATATGTATTGGTTTTTCATAGATATCTCATTGCAATGGTAAAGGTGCTTCTTAAGATTCTATGTTAATCCTACATGATTCTAATCATGAGATTCATTGATCAACTACCATATTTTTTCTTACTAAAAAATGTTATAATATTTGGAGCGTGCAGTTTCCAATGTTTTTACCATAGTGTGACTCAGCTTGATTTTTAATTTTGAAGAATAAAGGCCTTCCCATTAGTTCAATTTCTATCTTTCCATCACAGATGATATCATAAAAAATTTCCTAGGGTTTATTGGTTTTAGAATATGGGGTTCCCACTAGGTTATGTTGAAATGAAAATTTTATTGCTATGTTGACACATTAAAAACCTGATAAAAATATTACATTTTTTTTACATAAATGAGCGTTTTTAGTGGAAATATCATATATCTTGATAGGTACATAGTATGGGAATAATGAGATAATTATTGAGTCATGAAAAAATTTATTTCCCATATAACCATATTAGTTTGGGTCATATCTATATTACGTAGTGTTCTTTTTTGAAAATTGATTTATTTAATAATTTAAATATTTTGTAAATATTTTAATATATGTTGAAACTCTAGGACACATTTATTTTACCGTTCTTACAAAACCAATTTATGTTTAACTACATTATTTCATTGATAATATTTATACATACAAGGAAGAGGATGATCATAGTTGTAGCGATGACAGATCGAGGAATGAGAGACGATTCACAATATTTGCTACCGAAGGATTTCAGTTGTGGGGATAAACGAATCAATGGTTGTGAAAATGGTTTGAATCATTGACAATTATTCATTGAGGTAAAGATTTATATTTATGTATTCATCCTCTATTATAAGGATAATGTGATTATGGATTTGTTTTCTTCAATCTAATCCGTAATCAGTGATCATCAATACCATAAGATTGTAGTTTTTTACCAGATTCAGGAAGTTGAGGATTGTAGTTATTGGAAAACATATATATTATATTTTCATATTCATTTAATATCCCATAAAATATGAATGGTTCACCTCTTACAATTAATGATCATTTATCTTGTTGTTTTCATCCTTTCGATATATATTTCATGAGAACTCGTCATCGGTGTTCGTTTGGACTAGTGGTTTGGCCAAATTCCTAGAATTAGTTTAATTGTGTGATTTTTCATTTTAATGTAGATATTTTTATTTTCGTATTTCTAAATTTTATTATTGAATTTCAATGGATTGATGATGGTAATGGGAAATAAGGGAAAAACTATGAAGGAAATTTTTCTAATATGAGGTTCCGGTATTGAGGCAATTGAACTGAAGGTAGAAAAGGCACATTTTACTAAAAACAATGGATTGAAATATGATATTTGGTGATTCATTGATGATGTTCAATACAGATTAAATTACTTTTGGGTGGATAATTTTGTGAGATCATATAATTTTAAATTAATCTATACATGCAATGTCCATGTGATGATTTTGGTAAATTCAAAACTATATGGTGTATAGTTATGAAGAACACCGATCACGTGTCTTATGATGTGACAGTATTGAATGGAGTTAAAGTAAAATTTCACACAACTCTGTGATTGTGACCCATTTAATGTCACCCCTAAATAGAATTATAGGTGATTATAATGAGTATATTCCTTTTGTCCAATTTGTACCCACATGCACTGTGTGTTGGGACACAACCTATACACCTTCAAACTATATAGATTAGTAATATGGGGTACATAATAAGTAACCAAGATATCTTCAAAATCCATGTAATCCCTCTACACATAGAGTAATTGGGCATTATAAATTTATATGGAATGGAAGGATATGGAAAGGTGGGTGACATGGGATAACATTCCATGTACCCCTACAACACGCTATGTACATCCCCTTAACTATGGAGGAAATTTGTTAGGAATAATTTTCCTCTCATTATTCCCATGTGGATTTAGTATCTTTTTTGGGTCTAGGATCCTCTTGGGGGTGTCTTTTTAACCAGTTGAGATTGGGATTGGAATCATCAACTTCATAATGAGAGATAGTTATTATTTCACTATCATTTATGGGGGTCTAGAACCAGAATTAGTAGTGTTTTATTTCTACCTTCTATAGAGCTTAGACATGATTTTTATCCTCTATTAGATTCTTCAATTCACAAATTTCAATGGGAAGGTAATATTCTAATGACATATAAGTAATGACCATGAAGAATTATGAGACTTCTTGATGGATAGTAAGGATGGAAATGATATTTTACCAGTTAAAATACTGAGACATTACTTTTGGGTATCAGTATCCTTTATAACATTACCTATACTTATCCACATCACTCAGGTAGCTCATTATACCTTAGCAGGATAACATCCTTCACTATTTAGTTGAATAGCCTTATTGGATTCTAGAGGTTCTTTGGCTACATTATTTATATATGGTGATCACTTGAACTAGTCATATGACTCTTTATAATCCTAAATGTTTCCTTTGAGATAGGATATTTTAGTCGGCTATTGACTTTAAGATTGACGGACACATCCATGATCCAAGAACCATGAACTACCATTGTATAGTAGACATTGTGGATTGGATATTTATTATCTACACATTATAGTGTCATTGAGTCATCTAGTGTATAATATATACAGATTAATCTTGTAGACATCATTTTATCATCACCTAATTATTAGGAATATTGAGTTGATTTGGTCATCCATTTTTTCTTTATTGTTGTCACGACACGTCCCTCAGGACCCGTGCCTTGACTACCCCAAACCCGCCTTCCATAGGCCAAGGGCTAGAGACTAGCACCGAAAGGCGTATTCCCTCAAAATGGGAAGGCATTGACTTTGTAACCTACAACTCACACAACTAAGCACACAGCAGGGTAAAAGCACAATGTAAAACTATGTAGTGAAGAGGGTGTGTACATAAAGTAAAAGGGGCCAGAATACAATCCCTATAGCAAAGTACAATAAAAACTGGAATCTACCAATAAAACTATGTACATCTACTGTGAACACCCACCAAGGACTCCTACCTTAAGGGTAGGTACAACTCTTGAATGGTTGTCTCTATGGTACACCTCGTCAATGGTACACCACCGAGCTACCTCGAGTCTTGGTACACTCGTCCTAAGCCAGTGATGTCCATCGTCTGAACCAAACACAACATGGTGAAGGTGTAGCTCATGCATGTGTGAGTATAATGATACTCAGTAGGGGCCTTGAGACCCTCGAAGGTCTCATAAAATCCACAAAGGATAAACCTAAAAACATGAAATCAAATGACAAACCTACTTAGATATATGCCCATACATATACCTATGTTGTCGAGTAAACCCATCTCAATCAAGAGAAAACACAAGGCCCAACTCCAAAGAAGAAAGACCAAATATTCCACGAAGGAAAGAATATCACAATGATAAAGACTCTGCTCACACCAGGTATACAACTATGAGAAATAGAATTATGAAGCTGACCCACATAGGATCGCTATGGAAGCTGGTAGCCAGCCACAAGATTCTCTAGGGATAGTAACAAGTAACATTATAAACACATTGGCTGCTGGAGAACTGCACATATATCAAGTACAGTGGGCCTGTCACGTAACATGGTGGTGCTTTCCAATAACATTGGACTGGTGAGGTACATCTTCTGTCGAGTAGTGTGGGTCTTCTGCGTCAAATCGAGGCACCCCCACCATGGTTCTGCTGCAACACACAAAGGTGATCACCCTCATTTCCTACTGAGGTACTCCTCCTGTCGAGTACCGTGGGTATATCGTGTCACAAAAAGGCACTCCCCACCATGGGTTTTCTGTATCACACATAGGCACTCCCCACCATGCGGCCCACGGTGCGGTGCATTCCTCGGTGTGGCCTCGCGGTGCTGCCTGTGGTGTGGCCTGGCTGGCACGCAGGACCTCTCGACGGTCCAGCACTGTGTGCCTCAACTGTTTGGTCTTCCATCCAGGGGCATGATAGCGACGCTCCCCACCTGCGGCCAGCCGGGTGTCAGCCATCGTTTGCCTCCACCACGACCACCGGCTCCAGCGGCGGTGTAGACTTTCGCTGCCGCTCCACCACTTGGCCGGACGGTTACCAGTCACCATCTTGCCCCACCATGACATATGTGTGGTGGACTCCTCTTCAACAAGCGGCACAGATGTGCGCCTCGCTTCCTTCCTCGCGGCCGGCTGGGTGTCGGTCGCCACCTTCTTCCGTGATCCATTGCGGCTTCTTTCCAAATCCAAAAAATTGTATGATCTCATTTCATGATCCTTGTGTTGAAGGCTTCGTGTCCATATATCGCACTCAGTAAAACTCTATATATGAAGAAATAATAAAAATTAGTGCGATAAAGAACGCATGATGAAATAAATTCAAGGGAATCAAGGTTAATGTGTGGGAATATGGCCATGTTTGTTTGTCCATCGGCATCATGAATTTAGGATATGAAGATTCCGTAGAATAAATTCACCATGTAGAAACCCCTAAATCAATTTTTCATTGGAGGTGCCACAAGGAAGGAGACCTAGTCATTAAAAAGGATATCGACATTCGTCGCTTCCGCAAGATGCTTCCAATCTAGGCTTCTGCATCGTCCTCGTTCTTCATGGGGGGGGGTCTTCATTTGGATAATTTTCTTCTAGGTTATCCAAGACTCTCTCCCAATTCTTTTTTTCCAATGATTTCCAACAAGGATATGAGGATACAATATTAATTTTCATAAGTTAATTAATGTCATAACATCAATGTATGAATAATTAAAAGTGGAAATATATTTTATTGCATTTTCACAATTGAATTAGAGGATTCCAAGTGATTTTCCCACATTAATGAAGGGTTTAGGAGGCTTCAACCACTAAAATTCAAAAAGGAGGTTTTAAACAAGAGTTTTCCCCACCTCTATAACTCAAATAGAGGTTTTAGTAAGAAAAATAAAATAATGACGTTTTATTTTATTTTAATTCTTTTAACACATCGACAAAATTTTCAAAAACTAACTTTAACTCTAGACCTATTGTGGTCAAGGAAAAGGTCTCCGTTAGAGAATACTGGCATTACGAGTTTAATAGTGTCCTCGAATTTATATTCTGAGCACCGATTCAATAGTTATGAAAACCTTCTCTCTGAATTACTAAACATACCAAAAAAATTAATAAATTCTTTCTAGGAACATTAGTCCTCTGAATCACATGTCATCAATTTTTGCAGACTCATAATATTCCCATATAATTAAAAAAAATTACATGAAAAAATCTGGGTCTTTACAATTGTTCTTCTCCTAGACACATCCAATTAAAATATTAAAGTTAATTGTTTCTTCATAAATATTTTAGGGTTTCATTGTGGTCCTATTTTGTATGATTATACTATCTCATACACCATCCTTCTTCCCACAAATTTTGTTTCCGAGATGATGATGTATATGTCGAAAATGGGTTTTTAGAGTGGGGTCACCATAGCTTGTTCTATGTTGATGGCCAATGACATTAGGTCATATGGTGTTGGATTAGTATCGGTGGAACAAGGAGTTGTTCATGTTTGGAATAAGAATATGGTGACAATATATTAACCTTATGTGGCAGTTAGTTTTCAATTCCTATTATTGGAATATATTTGTTCCCTTTTACATATTTTTATTCAAACTAGTTATCTTTAAAATGTTAGTAGATGTCTCATTACTATGTTACATACATTTTATTTGATCATATTTTTATACAATTTTATAATTGATTTATTTTATTTCATTATATATGTGTTTCTTTTTAAGGTTATGATTTGTTAAGGCCTCTCATGGGTCTGATATGCCTACATGATGTGAACCATTATCTCATATACTATCGTAAGTGGGATTCAGGTGGCAGACATGGATTATATATAGATTTTGTGGGGCCCAAGTTATTTGGGTACTGTCATTTTTTTTGTATCCCCATTTATATATATTCCTTGTTTTTGTTCTTGGAAATAAGTAGATTACTTGGTATAATCCCTTAATGGAAGGTAATTTCTAGGAACAAGGCCTCGAAAAATAGTGAATTATACATTCTATCACTGTGAAACTAGTTATTTAAGTATATGTAATTATTTATATTTCTATTTCATTCTTGGATATATTTCATGCTCATTTAATCATTTATATGAAATTATTTGATAATCATTTATATTCTGCCATATTTTCCATGCATTGTTTATTCTCTGGTAGATTCTAATATACATATTCCCTTATAGATCATTTGAGATCATCCTTATTATGTTTTTATTTCTCTACGTTATGAATAACTGTATTTTACATGATATATATATAACATTATAGAATTTGGAGAATTTATTAGTGAAATTGATGTCTTTATATCAATAAAGTAGTCACTACTTGAGTTTTACATTTTCAAGATGGAATATTAATGATGAATTATCATTAATAATGACCTTTTTTATGGTTGTCCATCATGAATTGTAGATCACTATTATGGATTTAAAATTATGTTCTTTATGGCCCATCATTAATTATTTTTATTTTTGAATTATGAATAGAACATAAAACATAATAGTATAATTTTTTTAAATGAACAGTTGTGATGAACTCATCCCAAATAAAATAATTCAGAACATTTACATTTTTTTTCAAAAGGTAGATCAAAATCTTCTATTTAAATCCTATTGAAAACAATAAATATGTACGTCACAATTGAAAATATTTTTGTCAAATAAAAAATGGAAAATTATAAAAACAAAACATAATTATTTTTTTTTAAAAAAATTTAATAAACACATGAATAACTTTACTGCATCATTTCAAATGGAATATGTTTATGAGAAAAAAATTCATAATTGTCAAGAACTATGTATAAACTACTATTAGGTTGGGGAGGTTAACATTAAGGGTTAGGGGGAGGAAACTAAATAATAACAACATGAAAAAATCGTCCCATATACTCCAATATATAGTCATCCCTATAATGTTTCTTCTCATGGACCTCCTCCCTATCTCACAATATTCACTGTTTCATATCATCAGGACCTCTCAACCTCTCCTAATTCTATACACCAGATGACAAAAAATAATCTCCATGAACACTATTCAAGTTGACTAAAGACTGTGTAGAAGTAAAATAATTGTTAAGAGGTTTCATCTTTGAATGGTAATAGGGAACCCAAAATCTCTCAACACTATACGTTGTCACCCATAACCTAGAATCTCCATCAAAACATGACTTGAAAATGGAATCAGCTTCACTTTCATCTTGATGATCTTGTGAATGAAAAACCATATACTAATAAATATTCTTCAAAATAAATTATAAATTATAATAAAAGTAAAATTAATATCAGTAATTTTAATTTTCATAAAAATACCTACCACCATATAGAACAATCATTCACTAACAAGCTATCTTGTATAGTGATATGGGTAGAAATTATTGTAAACATTAAACCCCAAATTAGAGTGTTCAGTATTGGAATATATTATTTGACCAACAAAAGGTCATTTAATGTGTATATACATTAATAAATAATTTAACTTACCATGTGTCATCAATTTATAAAAAATTTAGTACTTCAATATCTATTTGTGAACTCCTTATTCCCCCACCCGACGTCCAGATGATAAATTCCTCTTAAATGTATCTTCTAACAAGTACTGGAAATAGAAATCATATACCTAATCTGAGATATGGAAATATCATTGGGATTTATTAGATTGGTGGAAAATAATAAAAATGATATATCAATGCCTCGTTTTGGGAAGGTTTGTAAAAAATTAAAAAATTAATTCATAAATAAAAATCAATCATTACTCCAATATACGAGCACTAATGCTATCATAAATCATAGACCAAAAATTTTACTTGAAAAGTAATAAAGTCATTTCATGTAACACCCTAACCCCTATAGACTGGAGTCAGTGCATTACTTGTGATATTAGCTTGGTAATAAGGAATGAAAATCCCAAATGAACTATCAGTTTAGTAGTCTTGAAGAAACTAGATACATAGATGTTACTCAAATTACATTGGAAATGTTTATAAAATAAAATAAATAATGAAACTAAAAAATGCATCCACAAGAACTAAATAAATGATCCTCTCTTTGTCACCACTTGAAAGTATACAATGAAAGGGGTGACCTCAAACACTCAGTAAGGGTTAAAAATAGAGGATGCATGAGTACAATAATAAGTGAATAATAATCATTCTGACATAATCAGTATGGATTGGGGAATAAATGAGAAACTAATTCCATTAAGAAACTGAGAATGAAACTACATACATAGAATTTTTTCATAGTAAGAAGCATCATGGATAATAATAATAACTGATAATGAATAAAGAGAATGCTTGTTAATTGTACTTCATTTATCTATCACATGAATCCATAATACCGTAAAAACAGTTTAGTTCTATGGGTAGAAACCCATCTTATTTTTGGATACAAACTCGAAGGGTTTGTCACCAATTGATTTGTATCATGAGACCTACCAATGTATCGAGGTGCTATAGAGGTCCCCACACATCACTACCTGTCCAAATCATTCTTTATACATTGATTAAATACAATATAAATATTTCTTTTCAATATCCGTATAGATTAGAGTATACCGATTCATCAATATTAAAATTACATTCCAAATAAACACCGTATGTAAAATGGTATACCGTTTAGAAAAATAAATATCCATGATATGAGATGATGAATATTAAATATAAATATAATTCCAAATGAATATTGATCTCAAATGGGAAGTAGGTAAACCACATAAGGATTATTAGGTGCAAGATATAATGTAAGTCGCAACAAAATAGTAGTTAAGACAAATTCTCTTACCAAAATGTAATAGGTCGAATCATATGACCAGAACATGATAAACCTCAAATGAATCATTTAATAACATGAATATAAAGATAATAATATAATTATTTATAAAATGTAAGTACACAAATTCCACATACAAGAAGTATTTGGCGAACAATGTAAATCTCACTGAAATGAAAGTGAGATGAGATATCCCTTACAAACATTTCGGCAGGGTAATGAGTGTTATTGCAAGGACTTAATGAGAGGTAAATGTGAATTCCATTATTTATATGTCATGAGAAAATTATGCGGGAGGTGAGAAAACATACCCCATCATTAGTAATAAAAGAGCACAACATAGGGGAGATTCTTGAACAAAAGTGAGAGAGAGGATCCCTTACAATGATTGTGTCATTAGAGTGCATATAAATCAATGAAATATTTATGTGTGACAAAAAAAAATACACAGAATTTAAGTGGATATATAGTATAAAACAATCAGAGGTCATTCACAAATATTCTTGTAAAGACAAAACCAATGACATAGATGTGTAACTCAATAGATGGAAATTGAGTTAAGATATCCCTTACCTTACGCCTCAAGGTGTACATGACTTGTTATTTAAGACATGAATAAACAAATTAGGCTTATTAATACATAAGTCTAGAACCTATTATATATAAAAATGGTTTTTTATAAACCATTTTAGTTCATTCAAGGCCTTTATTATTATTTATAATGTTCAATTTCATTGTTCGGGCTTGTTTGTCAACTTGGTTTTAATTGATCGGTTCACTTAAATTGATATTTGGATAAATATATAAGATGGATGTGGTTGTATAGAAATGAATTAATATTATATTAGTTAACATCCATAATATTACATTGTTTTAAATTTAATTTGGTTAATTAGAGTGAGTTCGAATTATTATATATATAACCATAGTGACAACCGTTTTGGCTAAACGGTGGGTTTGATTACAATGAACATGTTTTACATTATAACATAATACAATTTGTACAAAAGAATTAAAGAAATAAAAATATGATATATTACATATATAATAATCTGGTTCAACTATATCACAAATGGTTTCATGACCAGAATTAATGATTCAAATTTAAATTGATAAACTATAGTCGTTGAATGTGCTAAATTATCACATCTCAAACGGTGATATTATTTCCGTCAAATAAATGGTGGGGAAAGGAGAGATGGTAATGAAATATACCATTAGCATTAAAAAATTCATTTACATGTGTGTTATTGGATTTATCATAGTAATATGGTGAGGAATGAAACAAAACGAAAGTTACATAAAAGAGTTGAAGGAATTGCATAGAGGAATTTACTTTTTCAGACTTCTGCCTTTCAGAACCTATTAAGTGGAGAGGTTATGGAATTTTGAAGATTTTATGAGCTTTTATACATGGGGTAGGATCTTATTGAGAGTCTTGGGTAGAATATTTTCATAGAACAAGGGTTGAGTGGTGTGAGAGGAAGAGGGGGTGAGGGGTTCTTTATATAGTGGGGGGGGGAGAGGATTTGTCTTAATATAAAATTCATTAGTTTGTTAGTTCATCTCAAGGCGACCAATAGTGAGTATTCCATGACCAATAATAGTAATTAATGAATGTGACTTAGAACAAATTTTTCTTACATAAGAAGATCATCATAAATGACTCAATTAATCCATTATGTAGCATTTATTGTGAATTATCATATTTTACTATTCATCAAAGATTCAAGTATTTCAGAAAAATTCCAAAAAATCACCCTAACCATTTTTCGACATATAAAATCCGAAAATTAATTCCATTCTTCAACAATAATTTTCTAAATATGATTAATTATATATTTAATTAAAGTTAGTATATATTCAAAAAAAATACAATCACTTAAAATTTTGATCTAAATTTTTAAGGTGCCTAAATTAATTTATACACTCAAGGTCATGGATACCATTCATAAGATTCATATTACTATTCATAAGTGTAGGTTACTAATCATAAGGGTAGGTTACTATTCACAAAAAATTACGTTAATTCTTTTAGATTCCAAATAACATACTTACTATAACCATGTATGTTATATATTAAAAAATTCACAAAATAGAAGTGGAAAAATTAGGGTTACATGGATAGGTTATAACAAAGTGGCGTTTTTAGAGACTTAGTGATCTATGCATTCAATAATAAATCAATTTGAAAATTCCTGGGGTGTTAAATTATTCCCACCTTCAGAAATTTCATCCTCAAAATTTTATTTACATATTAAAAAGTGAGGGTACCTTGATTATGTTGTCCATCTGGTGTCATCATCATCTTTGTCACGTAAATAGAAGATCCATGCATTGAAAAAATTATTTATAGATCCTTCAAAATATTTTTCTTCCTTCATCCAGATACACCCAGTACAAATTAGGGCATATGAGTGTTCGCAGAAAAATAATTTCAGAAAATAACTATTTATGACATATAATTTCTAAAAAACTGATAAAACATGATTATTATGAAACAGTCAAACAAAATTTTAGTTGAATCTTTCAATCAATGGTCCTTTTCAAATCCCATATGTATGTTTTGAAAGATTATATTTCAAAATCAAATATAAATAAGTTGCACAAGGGTATCCTTCTTCAGCACCTTTTTAAAAATCATAATATGCTTCAAAATATTGTGATAATGTAAAATATTTGAAAATTCCTTGATAATATTTATGATTCTTGAAAATATGAGAATATTGGGAAAATATTATTTGATTAAATACAACCCATCACCCACGAGAGTATCGAGGTATAGTGGAGGTGTTTGATATCTCAAACAATTTCTTGAAAGTGAGTTGTATGTAAGAAAATGTTTCAAAATTGTAGAGGCATGACTTTGCAATAATTATTGCAATCATGTCATCCGGAAGGGATAAAAATGTCGTTTGAGATCTTCCTCCTTCAATTTGTAACTGGCATTCCTTGATCTGAAAAGATATAAAACATGTGTGTATCTAAAATAATAGAAATAGTCACTAACCATATGATTAATGGAAACTCATAATCCTTAAAGGCTCCATTCCTAAAAATGGAATACACTAGTTTATATTATGAATCTAAAACAGAAGGCCACTTAACATATATTGACATTCTATGCAAATCTAATCTCATAAACACAGTTTCTATGAGGAAAATTTACATTAAAATCCTACATAATTCCTTGTATAAGAAATATGAATTATCCTAAGCATATCCCCTGGAAGTGATGTAACCAAGAGTGCATCAAGGCCCATTTTCGTGTACCAGTTCTCGTTTGAGTCTAGCTTAAAGCGATGTTTTCAGTTTTTAGCCCTAAATACATCTGTTCCAGAGCCGCCTATACCTGCTCTCATCCAGACAGGGATGTATTGCTTGAAAGATCTATATAATCTATTCCTTACCAAAATATCATGACATTATTGAATTTTAATCCTCAAAGGATTATCTTAGGGACTCCTCCCTAATCTACTTTTTCTAAATCTAGTTTCCATGTTTTCTACTAAACTTCCATTGATATCAACTGTAACACCCCGACCCCTCTATACTGGAGCTGGTGCATTACTTATGATATTATAATGGTTATAAGGAATGAAAATACCAAAGGAACAATCATTTTAGTAGTCTTGAAGAAACTATACACATAGATGTTACTCAAATTACATTGGAAAAGTTTACAAAATACAATACATTACAAAACTAAAAACTGCATCCAAAAGAACTCAATAAACGATCTTCTCTTTGTCACCTGTTGAAAGTAAACAATGAAAGGGGTTATCTCAAATGCTTTGTAAGGGTTAATAATAGCGGAAGCATGAGTAAAATAATAAGTGAATCATAATCAATCTGACATAATAAATATGTCATGGAGAATAAATGAGAAACTAATGCCATTAAGAAACTGAGAATGAAACTGCATCCATAGATTTTGTCAAAGTGAAAAACTCATGGATAATAATAATAACTGATAATGAATAAATATAATTCTTATTAATTGGACGTCATGGATCTGGCACATGAAACCATAATAACATAAAAACAGTTTCGTTCTATGGGTAGGAACCCGTCTAATTTTTGGAAACAAACTCGAAGGGTTTGTCACCAACTGATTTGTCTCATGAGACTTACTGATGCATCGAGGTGCTATAGAGGGCCCCACAAACCACCTCATGTCCAAATAATTAAATATACATTTATTAAATACAATAGCAATATTCCTTTTCAATATCCGTATAGAGTAGAGTATACGTATTCATCAATATTAAAATAACTTTCCAAATAAACACCATATGTAAAATAGTATAAGGTTTTGACAACTAACATATTCATGATAGGAGATTATTAATATTAAATATAAGTATAATTTAAAATTTATATTGATCTCAAATGGGCAGTAGGTATACCAAATGAGGATTATTAGGCGCACAATAGAAAGTTAGTCGCAAGAAAATTGTATTTGAGACAAAGTCTCTTACCACAATGTAATCGGTCGAATCATATGACCATAACATGATAAACATCAAATGATTCATTTAATAACATGAATATAAAGGAATCATTTTATTATATATCAAGAGGAAGTAAACATATACTACATACAAGAAATAATTGGAGAATAATGGAAATCTCACGGAAATGAATGTGAGATGAGAAACCACATACAAACATTTCGGCATGATAATGAGTGTTATTGAGAAGTATTAATGAGTGGTAAATGGAAATTAAAGTATTTATATGTCACAAGGGAATTTTTGGTGAGATGATAAAACATACACCACTATTAGGAATAAAAATGCACAACATAGGGGAGATTCTTGATCAAAAGTGAGAGAGACGATCCCTTACAAAGATTGTGTTATTAGAGTGCGGATAAATCAACAAAATTTTTTGTGTGACAAATTAAAATCTAAAAAATATAAGTGGATATACATTATAAAAAAATCATAATTCATTAACACATATTATTGGGAGAAAAAAACCAATGACATAGATGTGTAACTCAATAGATGGAAATTCAGTTAAGATATCCCTTACCTTACAGTTGAAAGTGTTCATGACTTGTTATCTAAGACCTGAATAAAAAATTTAGTCTTATTAACTCATCATTCCAGAACCTCTTATATATTTAAATGATATATTATAACCCATTTTAGTTCATTCAAGTCCTTTTTGATTAGTTATAAGGTTTAATTTCATTGTTCGGGGTCGTTTGTTTACTTGGTTTTAAATGATCGGTTCACTTATATTCAAGTTCGGAAAAATATATAAGATGGATGTGGTTGTCTAGAAATGAAGTATTATTCTATTAGTGAACATCCATAAGATTACATGGTTTTAAATATAATTGGGTTACTTAGAGTTTGTTCGAATTATTATATATATAACCTTGGTGACAACCGTTTTGGCTAAACGGTGGGTTTGATTACATTGAACATGTTTTACTTTATAACAGAATACCATTTGTACAAAAGGATTGAAGAACTAAAAATAAGATATATTAAATATATAATAATCTGGTTCAACCATAACAAAAATGGTTTCATGACCATAATTAATGATTATAATAGAAATTGAAAAACTGTTTTCCTTGAATGTTCTAAATTAGCACATCTCAAAGGGTGCTTTTATTTCATTCAAATAAATGGTGGGAAAAAGAAAGAAGGTAATAAAATATACCATTATAATTAAAACATTCCAATACATGTATGTTACTTGATTTATCATACTATTATGGTGAGGAATGAAACCAAAAGAAAAAAACATAAAAGAATTGATGGAATTTGAAAGAGGAATTTACCTCTTGATACATCCTCCTTTGAGAACCTCTTAAGGGGAGAGGTTTTGGTATTTTCAAGAGGATATGTGAATTTAGACGTGCGTTAGGATCCTGGGGAGATACTTGGTCAGAATATTGGAAAGGCACACGACTTGAGTGGTGTGTGAGGAAGAGGGGGTGAGGGGTGCTTTATATAGTGGGGGGAGAGAAGTTTTCTTAATATAAAATTCATTAGTTTATTATTTCCTCTCAAGAAAACCAATAGTGTTTATTCCATGACCAATAATAGTAATATATGAATTTTACTTCTGTCCAATTGGTCTTACATCAGCAGATCATCATCAATGACTCAATTAATCCATTTTGCAGCATTTATTGTGAATTATCGGAATTTACTATTCATCAATAATTCATGTATTTCAGAAAAATCCCAAAAAATCAACCTAACCATTTTTTGATGTGTAGAGTTCAAAAAATAATTCCATTTCTCAAATATAATTCTCTAAATATGATTAATTAAATATTTAACAAAAATCATTATTTAATCGAAAAATTACAAACACATAAAATTTTCATCTTCATTTTTAAGGTGCCTAAATTCATTTATACCCTCAAGGGCACGGATACCATTCGAAAGATTCATATTAAAATTCATAAAGGTAAGTTACTATTAATAAGGGGAGGTTACTATTCATAAGGGTAGGTTACTATTCACTAAAAATTAAGTTAATTCAATCAGACATCAAATAACTTACTTACCGCAACCATGTATGTTATATTTTCAAAATTCAAATCATAGAAGTGACAAAATTAGGTTTACTTATATAGGTTATAACAAAGAGTTGTTTTTAGAGACTTATTAATCTATTCATTCTATAATAAATCTATTTGAAAATTCTTGGGCTGTTATATTTTACTTATAAAATATATTTAAAATAAAATGTATTATTTAATAACATACAATCCTGAGTTTGAAAATCTTCATAAGAATGAAAATGGGAACCTGATCGTAGAACACCCATGGCTAAGTAAAATAATTTAATAGAATCACAACATCCATTCTAAGAGCTAAATGAAGAAATTTATGTAATTAAATAATATTATCAGAATATTATTAAAAATATTAATCAGAAACAAAATATAAAATAAGCACCTTAAACAATTAGACATACCCCCATAAATGAAGATCAAAATCAAGATATGGATGTCTCGTTGGAACAATTTCAGGAATCATCAATATTTCAAGGACACACAACCTCTATATATTTGCAACATCATACAGATCAGTTAAATCAGGTTCATCATCTGAAAGTCATAACTTTGTGAGAAAATTAAATAAATCATCGGGAAAATCTATGGTCATCTGAAACATACAATCCTACCTATAATTTTTTTAATATATGTATAAAATATTATTCAATAATGAATAATAGAATATTAAAATATTACATGTAAAAAATTTTCAATTCAAAAAAACTATTAATTACCTGAATATAATAATGGATTGTAAATAAATATGATACTATAAAAATATAATTTTCAAAAAATGATTAATGTAGATATAAAATATAAAATATTGTATATACCATATAAAATATTATATTTATACCTATAAATAATTTCTAATAAATATATAAAATATAAAAAAATAGTAATTACTATAATTGTTGAAGGAGAAGAATAGATCATCATGTCAAACCATATAAAACAAAAAACCGTACCTATAAATAATTGTTAATAAAAATTTCATATATATATAACTAAAAAATATATAAATAATTTGCATCAATCACTACCTTCATCAATTAAATTTTATTCCTCTTCATCTTCTACATCATCAACTCCTATATAACCTTAATTTTCATCATCCCTTATTCATTCATCAAATTTATCAATATCATCAGCCTATAAATAAGGGTTTCATAATCAATATTTATATATTGTTTGATGGAAATATTTGTGGATGCTTTGGAAAATAATAAATTTGTTTTACTTCTTCAGAACCATTTTAATTTTCATCAAACTTTTTTTTTCAGAGATTTAATTTTTACTGCACTTTAGTTGCCGTTAAAATCTCTCAAAATTGTATAATAATTTCTAGAGGTGACTTGATGTTGTTGATGGGACAACATAATTGGATCATTTGACCTAAAAAGACTATTATCTTATAATTTCAATGAATCCATGTTATCGAAGAACTCACAATCCTCAATTAGTATCAAAATAATGGAATTTAAACATTGTTATAGAATATGGTCCCAAATATCATAACACAACTATTTCATCCAACATACAATAAAATTCCACTTCATTTTATTTTTGATGTAATACATTCAATAAAAAACCAATATTCATTGATTTATTTTATTTTCAATATATTCGTGTATGAAATCTAAAACAATTAACCACATTACCAGTATTGTATTTTAGTATTTTCAATTGAGGTTTTTTAGTATAAAAAAATAGATATCAATTATACATTCATTTTTTGTTTAATACCAACAATAAAATTATTTATAAAATATATCACTACATAAATTACTTACAGTTCCATCCAAATCAACACAAGTTTCTTGTATTTGAAACAAATGACATTATTCAAGAGAATTTGGGTTAATTTGTATAATATTTCTTTATATATTCACAGTATAATCTCCAAAAAAATAATTTGAATAAATGAATATATCCTAATAATATGAAAATATAATAAAATGTAGTAAATAGTATACAAATGGTCTTATTTATTCATAATGAAATATAATATATATATATATATATATATATGAAATCTATGCATTTATTCATCGTAAATACACAATTCACAATAACTACTAAAATCAATTTAATGATTATTAAAAATAGAAAATTTATGGGTTGTGAGAGCATCAAAATTTTCTTTATTATAGCCTACAAGTATTTATTGGATGGTTACTCTAATTTAAAATAATAAGTGAATATATCGTAAATTTCCTCCTCCAAGTAAGCTATTTCTTTTAACCCTTCAACATATGATTTTCTACATATTTTATTCTTTAGTTTTTTTCATATATCTCTTCGATGAATACATCCATCGAAATGGTACTTGTAATACACATTTATCTATATATAAAACATTTAATATTAAAATATCCATTAAGTCATTGAAGGCCAGTGGGAATATTTTCTCTAATTTATGGACAATAATACAACATCATTTTTCATCATACTCAATGCATCATTATAAAATCCTATATTACTTACTCTTATATTTGGTTCTGAAATCATAAATGTTAGATTTCAAGATTGGATACCGATAAGGGTTACCCATTTTTTCCCAATATTAAAAAATGAAAATTAAAAATTTGATCACTTACATCCTTGAGGACCTTTAATGTTTAAATTTTTTGGAAATTATGAATATATTATACATGAAAAATTAACATGGCAATAAATGTGCATTTCTGCCACATAACCTGAATATTATTTTTCACATTAAGACAAAATCATCATCAATATAAAATACCTTCTAGAATAAACTCATTCAATATCATTCTTTATAGCCCGGGGAAAAGGAAGCATAATAATGGTGATATCAAATTCTCAATAAGTGAAAACATAAGAATTATAAATTTAATGTCAAAAAATTTAAATATGAAGTTCATAACAGTATGATGATACAATCTCTATGCATTAGTATAATATAGGAATATTCATTCCCATAAATATGCCGAACATTAAACATGAAAAAAGGGAATATAGATCCATTAATGAAAAAATCTAATAAGAATAAAAAATCATGTTCCATGTGATATCAGTGGTGACCAAATGAAACTTCCTAAACCCATATCTAGAATTGATAAAACATATTGTTATATTGGAACATCATCTCATAAAAACCTTACAAAACCCTTACCAAAACCTTAAAAATTGCAACCACCATATGACCATCTTCGGATATAATTTTCTGTAGGACATAATCATTACCCAATTCATTGGATAACTATATGGTAACTCCCATATTATAATCTATAATGGGTCAAACTAGTAATATCTAGGGTCAAACATCATTTATAATTTCCAATAAAATCAAAATTAATAACAAACAAAAATAATTCATTTCATCAAGACTCATTTAAACAAAAATTATTCTTCTCAGACCATGATTAAACCGTTGAAATTAATTGAATTATATAAAAAAAATACTTGAAGATTTATTAAACTATGGAGATGAAATAGGTTCCCCGAAAATATCTTTCGAACATGGTTATCCTGTGGGAAAGAAACATGATCTATGAAAATATTTTACGGACATGATTAATCTGTGGAAAATAAATTGGTTCCATAATAATTTATTTGGAACATGATTTGAAAGTTTAAAATAAAAGAGTTCCATGAAAATATAATTGAGACCTAATTTACCCATGAAAAAAATATTCCTTATAACATTCTCATGGAAACATGGTTAACATATAGAAAAGAAATGGGTTTCATAACAATATGTTATAAAAAAAGTTAATCCATTTAGAGAAAGAATTAAAACTATATGATTAAAAAATATCCCCAATGGAAAATAAGTATCACCAAGTATTTTTTAATTTTAGTAATTTATATAACATTAAAATATAATTAAATACATTTTTATTATAATACCATATTCATTTTGGAATATAACTTTTTAAAATAGAAGACGTTTTAGAAATCAATTTTTTGAATAATATTGAAATCTTTTAAAGGATTCATTAAAAAAATAATTCCTAACATTTTGAGAGGAATTTATCTTATTTTATTTAGAATTTTTTTAAAAAAATTTCACACCTTTTTTTTAGAAGTATTATTTCATAAGAAAAAGATATTTTAACCGAAATGTTGATTTTTCATAGAAACATTCTTTTGAATACATTAGTACATCAAGAGAAGAAAATAAAGGGATAAAATTTATTTTAATGACATAAATAGAGGATATAAAAATTAATGATAAAGTTGTCGAGGTAGATCATAATATTTCATCATTAGAGGCATAATCACAAACAATCCCACTAAATAAAGATATTTTAACATATTACTCTTACCACAATAGAAACATTGAATAGTAATACCTTTGAAAAAAGACAATTAAATAAACAATATAATATCATGAAAATAAGTATATTCATGATATAAAATTTCAAATGGTTTATATATAAACTTAATAGAATGATATAGGTCTATATACAAACATACATCTGAAAGAATGTGAATTAAGACAGAATTTCCTTACCGCATAGGTTACTGTGAAACCACAAAAAAGAAGAAATATAGTTCCTAAAATTTATTTGAATATCCCCATTAATTTAATTATAGTAATCCCAAAATAAATTCATGGTAATTATATAAATCAAAAAACGATAATAATTACTGAATATTTCATATATCCTATTGAAATAAAAATGAGTCAAAGAAAACCCATACATTTAGTCTGATTCATCATGTTTGTTATTTATATTCTTGAAAAATAAATATAAGTTAATTTCAAAAAAAATTATAAACTTTTATTATTTTATTATCAACTTTTTCACTTTTAGACATGTTATATATAATTTCTGAATCAATTATGTTTATGTCAGATGTTTTGACTATGCTCAACTTATATATCAAAAATGAATATTGTAGGTTCATTATGGAAAAAATGTTATTATTTGTTCATATAGAGAATAATATTCATGAAATAATTATCATATATGTACATAAATTATACATTTAAAAATAATTATCAATTATGGTTATAAAAATGAACTATGGTTACGTTCGTGGAGATCGTAGGTCGTATGTACACATGTGTAACATTTCTATTACTTTTAATGATCATTATAGAGGAAATGTAAGAAAAAATTCTTTTTATAGAATGAAAATTATGTCATAAATAAAATATTATTAAATTTTATATACTTATATTTATAATTCATGTGACGTGGTGATGAAAAAATACAAATCACATCACTTTGAGGAGGCGTTAGTCCACACTCCCAAAAACGATGTTAACACACTTTTACTGTGTGATATGGTTAAAAAGAAAATGATATATTTTATTTTAAGGAATATATTTATGGCATGAATTTCATAATGAATTAATTTATATCATATAAATTTATTATAGTTTTCATTATTACCTTCTATGAATCACATTGGTGAAAAACTCTTTACATCAGTTATATATGAGCAACATTAACATATCCCATACAATATAGAACGTAAAAATAGTATATGATGTATTGACTCAAGAGGTAAGAATATGATATAAATATCAAAAATATCATATTTAAATTTTGTAATAATCATTATTCCCAACCATGATATGTGATAATTTAAAAATGAATGACATCGTTTTGCAATGCAGTTTTCCACCATACATACGAATAATGATTTTGTATCACATTTGATGGAGTTGTGTAAGTTCATAAGTTATACCATAAAATTAAACATATCTGTATATTTAGTATAATAATGTTTTTATATAATCTTGGTATAAGAAAAATTTAGGATGTGGAGAATGAAACAAAATATGTATATTGATTAATGTTACCTTTTCTTTGGGTACTTCTTTTGTTTTTTCACCAAATGAATTCTCTAGATGGATTTAATCCCAATTTAATGCTACAAGTATTAGGTTTCATGTGTTTTACCAATGGGGACCTTTTGTTGACTATATTTTCTGACATCTAATAGGCTAGGTGAGGCGACTAGCACTATGTAAGAAAATCACTAACATTGGATTCCTTAGCATAAAGTACCTATACACATGCACACATCTTCATGTCCATGTCATGAAGAAATGTATAACAATGGATAAAAAAAGAATGAACACAAATAAATCCTAAATCTAGAGTATGATAACAAGTAATAGAAGTTAAATGGGAAAAAATTCAAACCCATCACAACTAGTGGGAAAACATTGCCAACCAAAAAGTAAGGATTGGGAATATTGTAATATAATGTAGGAACAAACCTTGTTCTATCAAGAATAACAAGAACCACCGCATATTGTTCTATATATATGACAACGTAAAATCTTCATTCATTTGAACAAGAATTGTCTTATGTGGGAAAAGACCATGTAGGGGTAAGTATGACCATACCATGTTAAAAAACCCAAAACCCAAAATCATAGAATAAGAAGAATAATGGTCATCTCTAAAAATGTATATGTATACAGAAAATATAATAATAAAATCCAAATATACTAAACAAATACATAACGTCTCAATGTAACACCCTAAGGATTTAAAAATAAATTAATATATAATGCATGAAACACCGAGTCTCCACGAAACAAACACTTTTTTATTTATTGGAAAATGTTATAACCTAGCCGTTAGACATTATTTTTCTCTTTTTGTGTTTTGAATTTCTAAAAACATACATACACGATTGTTATCATTAAGATATTTTGACCCTGATAGGATAAACATACATTTACTGTGAGTAGTAATGTGGCCCTTATGAATATTATTATACACTTATGACTACTAATGTGACCCTTTTGAATATTAACATAAACCATGTTAGTATAAATAAAATTTTGGAACCTTGTATATAGAGGTTAATTTTGTAAACACTAATAATTAAGTGTTGGTATTTTGTGAGTAATAAATAGTTAATTACAATTATAATTTAATTGATTGATTTAAGATAAGATTTATTATTATAAAATGTATTCCTAAATAAATATTTTGTTTTTCTATGATTTTAAGATAATTTTATGGGACCTTAGTTAATGTTTGAATGTATTATAAATTTTAATTTTAATTTAAAAACATTATTTCTCAAGTAAATAGTGATTTTATTTAAATATTTTAGAAAATTCTTTTCAAAATAATTAATTCATTTTTTAATTCAATATGTCGAAATACTGTAATGGTGAATATTTTGGATTTGTCTAAAATACATGATTTATTAGTGAATAGTAAAATATGGAAATTAATGATAAATGCCAAATACAATATTTATTGAGTTATATGTGATTCATGGATGATGTAAGTACACTTGATTCAAAATAACATTCAATTATTACTATTTTTTTTACTATAATCATCTTCATTTCTTGTCTAAAGAAAAAAAATAAATATTCAAAAATCACCCCTCTCCTTAACTATAAAAACCACCCCCACGTCCTCTTCTCCACACTCCTCAATTCCATGAATATTATCAAAATTTGTTCCCAAATCCTTTTACCTAGTCTCTCCCCATGTATAAGATCTCTTGGGAGTTAAAAAAACACCAAAACCATTTCCCTTATGAACGTTCTCATGGATAATATTTCAAAAGGTAAACCCTTTTTCTTTTTCATTTAATTTCTTTTTCAATTTATTTTATTTCTTTATATTCTTCTCACCTCCTCTATCAAAATGACCATTATAAATAAAATACTCTCTATATAATAAAATTATATCATGTTAATGTTATATCCTTCTAAAAACTATTATCTCTCTCTCCCTCTTTTATTTTAAATACGAAAGGGGATAATATTAAACCTTTATGGATGAAAAACCTTCATTCATCAATTTATCCTTCTAATTGTTCATGAAATAATTTTTTATGGTTTAAAAATATTATATGATTTGTATTCTGTCTTTATTAATCTTATGAAACTAGTATATATACATAATACTAATTCATACGAGAAAACTAGTACGTAATAATTGAAATATCACCAAAATAATCTAAAGCATTATCACTAATGTTCTATCTCATTACTCATCTTAATATTATATAAGTAAATTAATTAAAACACCATTTAATCTTATATATTCTAATTATTATCATATAAATTTAATTCTTGAATAATTATACCAATTCCACATGAACATCTGTACTTATATAGAAGTATAGTGATCATGAAAACTAAGGGACCGAACTCTCCCGGGTGAAACATTTGTATCTTATAACTCATAAATAAGTCTAGAAATGAACTTAATAAAATTTTACTAAATTAAATAAATATATTAACGGTTATTAATTAATTAAATAATTGATTTGATTTGATTTTATTATCTAGGAAATTAAGGTCATGTGAAGAAAATGTTCGAACATAAGGAATGTGTTTTCTACATAAACCACAATTTTCTTTTGGGTTACTATTTATCCCTCTTAATTATCATTAAATTATTGAATATTTTTATGTACTCTTAATAAATTATTTTTTAATGTTCTATATATGTGTATCAATCAGTTTAGTTCTTTATTTAATGGGTAGTTAAGTGTTTTATAGAGGACTTTATCAATTTTTCGTAATAAACAAGCTCGTTTCAAGTGAACTTACCAGAATATTACCTATTTTCAAGAGCGTACTATAATATTTTTCAAGACACAATTAATTTTATAATGAAATTTTTTTTTCATGTATAAAATAAAAAAATTCATGTCTAATTTTATTCAAATATCTTCTTAAAATAACTCTTCTTTTCAATGTAAAAGTGTATTAATCTCGAAATTTGAACGAGGATTTTGTTATAGTATTTTAATCTACCTCAAAACCTATGTTGAATTATTATTCTTTTTTGGGGTTAATATCATATTTTTATCATCTAACATATTATATTAAATGGTTTATGATTATTTTTAGTATGGATGTGCTATCTTGTTACTATTCACCATACTATACAGAATGGTTAGTGCTCAAGTGTACAGGTTGGGGAATATTATTTCATAAGTTCTTGTTTTTTATTTTTTACTTATATCATATAAGGAATTCATGGAACTTATCATGTGATAGGTGGGGCCCACTATATCCCTTCAATGCATCAATAGGTATCATGAGTCAAATCAGAATTGGGTTTTGGCCATGTTCTTACTCAAATATTTTCTGAAATATTGGCCGAGGAAATAACTATATATTTCAGATGTCCAAAATTATGTATTCACTCATTATGGTATTAGTAATTTATAAATGATGTGATTATCAGACTATTATACTATCAATTTTTTTCTTTCATTCTCTTATGATCATTTACATGGCCTTATTTAATCATCTTTCATTCCTACCATATTATTCTCAAGTATATTTTAAAGGCATGTATTTATAGTTGTTCACCATTATTAGTGTTTATTATTATCACAAGATATATTATATTATATACAATTATTGAGAATAAAATCTCACACTCTCTTTTTTCCCCATGTTTTGACCATTAATATTATGAATGGCTTATAGGGATAATATTTGAGTCATAGATGTTTCTAATGTAATTTCTATTATGTATTTAATTTTAAGTTGTAATGTTTAACTTATGTTTGTATCTAGTTTTCCAAAAATAATAAACAATTCATTCCTTTGGGATAAGACATTATCATAATCACGATGATGTAAAATACTAAATAACTTGCTATAGGAAAGTGGTGCATGGGTCCTTGAAGATGTTATTCAAGTATGTTTAGTTCAATCCTTAGAAACTAAATTTAAAAAATGTATATCATGAAACTATCCCTTAAGATAGAATTTGAGAATAATTACACAAGAACATCATAGAAATTTTGGAATTTTATACATTACATGGATCTTTTAAAAAAATACATCCATGTCTAGATACAATAAGTGGATGTGGTTTTGGGAAACATGTACCTAGGAGTAACAACTCAATAAAGGTGTTCCGGGCACGACTCTAGGTAACATAGTACATGACAACAGTTCCAATTTTTCACTCGGTTTGACCCTCCTAGATGATAAGAAAATGATATTTCATGTTTTTTTGATAAACCATGAAGGAATATTTAATTTTATATTTTCACTAAAATTAACCATTATTTTGATTAATTGATTATACATGCATAAAATTTCAATTTATGTTATGTTTTTCCTAGTTAGACATTAAAAATTATGATTCATAACCTAATTTAGTGTATGAAAAAAAATTTAAATAGATCCATGTGGATGGAATGGAAGCCACAAGAATGCACATATCCCTTGTATGGTTTGTCCTCTTATATAAGATAATGACTCCGGTATAGGAGCTACGACTAGTGTTAAGTATCTTATAATTATTCTTGGAAAACTGACTCATGTTATGTACAATAACATTACCCATATGAAACACCCATATCCACAACGTGGATAAGAAATTCTATACCTTTTTATGTGACAACATCCTCCATAATTCAATGGTACCACAAACCCACTCATAGAGACATAGTGGAGAAGATATTTATCTCTTTGGGATATAATGAAAGGGGGAAGGTATCGTTGCAGTTTATCATCTACTATGGGATACTGATTAGTGGTGGTAATTAATTCAGAACACGAAGGAGGATGATTTAATTGATGAAATGTAATTAAGGTGCTTAATGGAAATATTCTTAGAAAAATATTTTCCTCGAGAATAGTATGAAATTATAGAGAGGAAATTCTTGATTTTGAAACCAAAAAAAGATAACAATGATTCTAAGTACGAATCCAATTTTACACATCTAGAAAGGAATGTCATAGTCTATATATTTAATTCATGGAGCAAGATTGATCGATTATTTTATTGTTTAAAACCATTACACTGAAGGGTAATGGTCTACCAAACATTCTCATATTACATATATATAGTCTATTGTGGTATTAAGATTGAGAAATAATTATATATGTCTTATTAAATTTAGGTAATTTAATATAATAAGTGGTTGTTATATGAAATAAAGGATAATGAGAATAATAAAAAATTGGTTTTTTCAAACATATGATATTTTTGTGAAGAAACACCCCAAATCCTGATTAAAAGAAATGAGAGTCTGTTACAAATGTCGAGAAAGAGGTCACCAATCATGATATTGAAAGGTAAGGAAATAATATTCCAATGTAAAATTCTACAATTTTAATGATATGGTACATTATTCCAATTATTTTCTTAAGAATCATGTAATTATTCCCTACAAAAGGCCAAGGGAGAAAGGTCAAAATTATATGATTACAACAATTGATGTTCATTTTATTAATGATGTGGTGGATGGTAAAATAATCATTTCCTCAAACATTGAAATGCTTAATTTAATTCTAGATCATTGAATTCGTTAACAAATCTCATTTTTATTAAAAATTTGATATTTAAAATTCTCCTTTACAAGGTAATTTTCAGTCAAATCCACTACGAGATGTCTAATTGAAAAAATGTATGCATTAGGTAGTCCCCTTAATTGCATATAAATATGATTTATCTACTGATTTCATCATCATACTTATGGTAGAGTTTTACAGAACCCATGACAAGGAAAAGATTTCCATGTATTACACCACAAAACTATTGCAAGAAGAAGGAAATTAAATTTTTTGAGGAAGGTGTATAATCCATTATCTTTATAGTTGATACATCACCATATGATTCTTATCTAGATCCAACCCTTGAACATCCACCGAATTATATTCCTGGGGAGGAAGAGAATGAAATATCTATGTTTGGGGGAATAAATATTCAAACAGAATATATACCTATTGTGAAAGAATATGATGATGTATTTCCCTCGATTTAACCTAGAAATGCTCCTGAGCGGTAAGTTGAGTTCTCAATTAATTTAATTCTTGGTTCAAGAACTTTATCAAATACTACTTTTATAATGTAAAAGTTATAATTAGTAGAACTTAAGATACAACAAGATAAATTGATTAATAAATAATTTATCCACCCTAGTGTTTCTCCACGGGGATCCCATGTTCTATTTTCCAAGAAGATTGATGGATCCATAAGGTTGTGCATTGAATATTGAAAAATAAATTCTATTTTATTAATGAAAAATTATCTCATGCCTTGGTCAACTTAATATAGCCCAATATTTTTCAAAAATTGACATTGGATTTGGATATCATCTATTGTGTGTGGGGAAGAATGATATTCTCAAGACAATATTTTGAACCAGGTATGGGAATTACGAGTTTACAGTAATTCATTTTAGACTGACTAATGAACCATACATTTTCATAGATCTAATGAATACATTTTTAAAGAAATATATTGATGATATCATTGTGGAATTTATTAATGATATATCAGTACATTCCAAAACCTTAGAAAATCATGATAATAACATGTGCATTATTTTAAATTCTATTAAAAGAAAAGAGTAATATGGGATGTTTAGTATGTGTGAATTATAGATTAAAACATTTTCTTTTCGTGGCCATATTATCTCTAAATATGGAATATTAGTTGATACTGCAAAGACAATGGTATATCAATAATGGCCTACACTAATGAACATAATCAAGGTATGAAGTTTTATTGATTTAGTAGGTTATTATCAGTTTTTCTGTAATGCCCCAAGTAAATAAAAAATAATACATTTTCATATGTATTAATATTTGTGAATTAAAAATTAATTTTACAATAAATGGGATGTTGTGTTCGATGGCATGCCTGATATAGAACAACTAGTTTCTTTAAAATCATACATTGCACACAACTTTGGGTCATAGTGAAAAATAATAATATAATTTTTTTTTAAATGGTAGTTAACAAATTTCCATTGTATTGGAGGGAATGGATGGAACTAACAACAATATGAATATACATGTTTGTTAAATTTTTTAACATTTATTCAATAAATTTTAGAGGCTTAAAATAAAAAAGAATCTTATTTTAATCATAAATACGATAATATTCTTTAAAAGGTCGATTTTCCACCTTTTGATAGTGAACAGTTTTTAAATCTAGGTTTTATCACTTTCATATGTTCTATTTTACAAAATATAATTCTTATTTAGATTAGGAACATAAAAATTTACTTTGGGTAAATGTTTTGGTAATTTTCTGATAAAATTCATTTTTTAATGAATAGTGAAAATACTGCATTTTAATTCAAAACCTCTTTTTAATCAAATTTATTTATAGGGATAGATTGTCTTTTAAATTGGTTTTAAATTTAAATTAGATTTTATTTTTACCAATTATTACTATTTTGTTCATTGGAAGTAATTTCACTTTTAAATTGGACAAAAACAAGTGTCAATCTGTTGATAGATATTATTTCTTAAAGACATGTTTTTTGTTTTGATAATGGAAATTAATTTAAATTAAATTATAACACATCAGTGTTTTGAATTTGAAAATTTTTATTACATATTTGGAATAATGAGGTCCATATTGTGAAAGTAGATATCTTTTATTTTTATACATTTTGAATATTTACTTCAGTAAATATTTTATTTTCCATGATTAATTGGTAAATCTTGAAAATAAAGGTAAAAAGTAATATTATAATAATATTAAATTACTCTAACATGTGTCCTAATCCAATGTTTTGATACAGGTCCGACCATAGTCATCTTTGTGTCTATTTTGGGACCCCATGGAGCCACTTGGGAGTTATAATGACATTTTATGTTAATTAATTTAAATTAAAGACAATTAAGACATAAACCTATATCTTTTAGTAAATAATTTTTTATATGGGGTTATACAAGTTATCACTTCGAATATATATATTAATTTTAAAGATAAATCTATTTCCTATATAATGGTAGATTTTTTTAAATTTTTAGACATCATAAAAATAAAATTATTTATGACACAATAATGATGTAGTGTTTACCACATTAATGAATAATTTAAATAAATAAGATTTTAAAAACTAAAACAATATCCAAAACATATCAAATTCTTATTGGATGATTCTATTTAGATAATTATTCATACTATCTTCGTCTTTAATGAGATTTTTGACATTTATAAAACTAAAATAATTTTATAATAAAATAATATTTTCAAACATTCCTAAAGTGACCCTCCTCCCCCTTATTAAAAGCCCTTAGCTCTAACCCATTACCAACTCCTCTCAAGCCCCTTGGAATGTCCATATCTGCCCAATGAAGCTTCCTAAATTCCTATATTCCTCATATAATCATTTTTTTAGGCAGAACACACTTCAAGTAAACCTTTTGGTTCAAACCAAAGGGAGATACCTGATTTAATGGTAACATCTTCTCTTAAGTTCTTTTCTATTATTTTACTTCTAAAACCCCCTAAACTCTCTTTATTTATATTTTTAATAACAACAACAATTTCTACAATATACTAGGATTTATTTATGATAATTATTCTAACTACACATACACACATCTCTATCTAATGGGAAATTAATATATTGTTTCTCTGGACAAAAAACTAAAGCCTCACGAAACTATGATTGTTCAATTATAATATACCTCATATCATGGTGTAAATTAAAATAGAACTGTATTTTTATGTGATATATATTATATTGTATCTATAATTTTGTATTTTTATTTTATATCATACCTTTTTGGTTTCCATAATTGGTGATATGATAATTTCATTTGAGGAAGTGCAGACTACCACCACCTCATAGTGGTATGACTCGTTCATGCCATACGTGGGACATAAAAAAGATTAAGTTAATGAAATTATATATGATATTATACTTGAATTATAATATAACTATTTATCAATAAATTTTCATTCCATTAAAATACAAAATATAATTGAATGTAGCATTCATTCGAACGTATGGCTTATCATCTCCATGTACGGTAAATTTCATTTCTTATCTCCAAATGTTGTGTAATATTATAAAAACATATATATACTAGATATATATTATATATATGATATCTAAATCATGAATATCATTTTGGTGAAGTGGACCTTTGACCACATGAACAACATGTAATTATTAGAAGTTCATTTTTGACTGTAGTACCAAATATCGAAAAAATGACCATTATTAACATAAATGATTACATAATGTTTATAAAATGTTAATAAGTTATATAAAAATAATAAAAAACTTTTAAAATGTTCTTATTTAATTATGAATTTTCATTACTTTATAATTCTAGACATTAAAGAATGAAAGGGTCATGTCAGGCATGAGGTAAGAGACTTCGTCTCAATCTTCTCTAATTGAGGCATATTTTTATTTATACACAACTTTATTTTATTCTGTGTATAAAACCCTATGAATTGTCTTTTAATTAAAAGGGAATTGTTTTTTACAATGTGTTTTACTGAATGAAAAAAAATTCTTTTAACGTAGGTGGTGACAACAACCTTTTCTGCCACTGTGAGAATTATTTGATCTATGGATTCCATAAAAAGTTATAGTGTGTTGTTAAATGGGAAATAAATAGAATATACTATTTTATGTATTTCGGTGTTGAAAATGGTTCTGATAATGGATTTTTTATATCAATATATTTAAAAGATATATCATTATTGAAAAGTGGAAATGTTATCTTTCTTTTATGGTTGTGTTATGTGTTTTGACTGTGTTTTGGTTCTTGGGAATTTTTTATGTATACGGGTTGTTCTGTGTTAAACCTAGGGTAGGTGAACGCAATATATCTCTCCAATGCATTGGGTAATGTGATAGAGGTAAACATGAATGTTTCTCCTAAGAGATTTCGAGAATATACTGGGATGTGTATTCCAAATGTAACTCCTTACATAGATTTGAATGCTAAATTGTAAATATGTTATGGATGATACAAGTTACCTTTATAATTTATGAAATCTATGTGTTTTTATAAATTTTATGATTTCATGAGTTATGAGCATTTTCATAGTATGTATTTGTGGTAAAATGTTATATTTCATTATTTTATAAACCTTACTGATATTTTTTTTCTCATCCCATGTTTTGAAATGTTTTTCACAAGACTTAAGGATTACTTGGGTAATGAATGGGATCAAGGAAAAGACATGCTATATAACACATAGAACTAGACATGACTCTTTTTTTCAAGAGTTTTTATTTTATGAAAAAAAATAGAAACTGAGTAAAATTTCCTAATTTTTAATTTTTTATATGTAATTTAATAGTTATGTCCCAATTCTCTAAAACTCTAAACATAAAGAGATCCTCAATGTGAATTATCCATTTAATTCATGATTATGTAATGTTTTATGGATGGGTCTATATAGTTAGTATCAGAGGTCTGTTTAGAAATCTTTTGGAGAAATAATATTTTTATATTAATGTCCATAAATTAATCTATGGTATGATTGTTATGATATAGCATTTACAGATTACCATGTTTAATTGAATAAGATATTTCCGTGTTATGTATTTTTTTCCATAGAGAAAATAGGGTAGCTATGATGGGACGACATCCGGAGGGAGACAACATTCCAAACTAGCAACCTGATATTGTTGGAATTGGAACTGAACATTTTTCTATAGTGATGGAACATTTGACTCAAGATATAAATGGTTGTGGTATTTATGCATGATATCATCGAGATCAACCACATAGGAACATGATAGTAGTGGAGCATTTTATTAGGCAACATCCCCCATCATTCAGAGCATCATCTAACACTGTTCTAGCAGAAGGGTGGATTAAATCACTGGAAAATATGTTTGATATCATGGGGTGTTCATAAAATCAGAAAGTTAGTCTATCTTTTTATCATTTTGAAGGTGATTCTAATCAGTGGGGGTTGATGGTGAAAAAGATCAGCGATAATGAGGAGATTGATACTATTTATTGAGATGAATTTAAAGGTATATTTCTTGAGAAATATTTTCTTAAGGTGGTTTATCTTAGGATGGAAAAACAATTCCTAGAATTGAGGAAGGAGGATGAATCAGTGGCTTCTTATGAAGAAAAAATCACTTGACTGTAAATGTATGCTCTAAATTGCATATGAGATCTTGATAGTAAAATCAACTGTTTTTACTCATGATTAATCCCAATTTATTGAAGGGCATTAGCTTCTCATGAGATCAAAAGTCTTGAAAAACATGTTCTATGTGTGAAGAATGTAAAAATGGAGTTTTCTGATGATCAGTTCTTCTTTGAAAAACAACAGAATAAGAGGTTGAGGTGGCAGACGAAAGGGGAATAACTCTTCAAAAAAGTCTGATGGTAAGAAACATAAGATTACAGTTTCTGAAAATTGTGGTAAAAATCACTTTGGGGATTTTTTTTTAATTCTTGTAGGTGATATGGATGTGGTAAAATGGGATATAAGGATAATAATTGCATTGAAAAAGATCAGGTTATTGGTAAGAAAAAATTTGATCTATATTCATTAAAATGTTTTAAGTGCAATGAAATGGGTCATTATGAAAATGAGTGTCCAACGAAGAACTCAACATAGGGAAAGTGGCTGGACTAAAAGAAAAAAAGGGGTAGTGAGATCCATTGCAACTATGTCAGTAAGTGTTGGGACATTGAATGATGTAGTATCAGGTACACTGTTTGTTTATTCAGATTATGCCAATATGTTGTTTGATTCAGGGTCTACACATTCATTTATTTAAGAGATGTTTTCTAGTAAAATGAGAAGTCCTTCTCAATATATGAATCCTGGCCTTATGGTAAAAACACCCTAGGGAAATGTTTAGACAAAAAGAAAATATAAGAACCATCTTGTCCTTGTGCGCGGAAAGAATATACATTAAATCCATATTGTTCTTTCTTCTAGTAGAGTTTGATGATATTTTGGGGATGGATTGGATTTCTATTTATCATGTCATGATTGACTAAAGTGATTTCTTTTCAGAAAAAATTTCAGTGTGTGTATAAGAATGAACCCTTACTTTTGATAACATATCAGGAAGCTGAGAATATAGTAAAAGAGGGAAACTAATGTTACATTTCACATATTGTTGAAAACAAAGGAATAGATCATATTAATGATGTTACAGTGTTAAATGAATATCGTGATTTTTTCCTTGAGGAGTTTTTTGGAATTATACATAATCGGGATGTTGAATTTACTGTTGACTTAGTTCCTGATGCTAATCTAATTTAAAAAACACTTATTGAATGGCTAAAATTTAACATTAAGATTTAAAGAAGAAATTGTATTAGTTATTAGATAAAGGTTTCATTAAACCTTGCATATCACCATGGGGTTCCCTTATCATGTTTTTTAAAAAAAGATGGTTGTATGAGACTTTTCATTGATTATAGAGCATTGAATAAAATCACATTTATGAACAAGTATCTTTTTCCTCATATAGATGAATTGTTTGATCAGCTCTAGGAAGCTCAGTAATTTTCGAAGATTGATTTGAGGTTGGGGTACCATCAGTTGAAAGTAAAGGAAGCATAAATTTCAAAGATCTCGTCTCCTACTAGTTATACCCAATATGAATTTTTAGTTATTCCTTTTGGGTTAACCAATGGACCTTCTTCATTCATGGATCTTATAAATGTAATTTGACATGAGTTTTTGTATAAGTTTGTGGTCGTGTTTATTGATGATATTTGGTTTTATTCCAAAAGTAAAGAGGAACATGAAATTCATTTAAGGGTCATCTTGCAATCATTAAAAGAAATGTAACTATATGGGAAATTTAGAATGTGTGAGTTTTGGTTACAACATATTTCATTTATTGGTTACATTGTTTCCAAAAATGACATAACTATTGATCCGGCAAAAAATATTTGTTGAAGAATGGACAAGACCCACAAATGTAATTGAGATCCGTAGTTTTCTTGGGTTGGTAGGTTATTATGGGAGGTTTTTTGAAACGTTTTCATGGTTATATATACCACTAACTATGTTTTCTTGAAATGGTGTTCAGTTCATCTGGACAAAATAATGTGATAATTGTTTTCAAGAATAGAAAATAAGATTGGTGAATGCTCCAGTTTTGGAAGTACCTTTTAGAAATGGTGGTTTACTAATCTACTCTGATGATTCGATGAAAGGATATGGTTGTGTCCTTATGAATAATGATCAGGTAATTTCTTATGCTTCACGTCCATTGAAATCTTATGAGTTAAATTACCCTACACATTATTTGAAATTAGCTTCTTTTTTTTCATTAAAAATTGAGAGGCATCATTTGTATGGAGTAAAGTGTAATGTATATACTAATCACAAATGTTTGAAGTATATAATCACTTAGAAATAATTGAACAAGGGACAGAGGAGATGTATTTATTTAATCAAGGATTATGATTGCACGGTTCCTTACCAGCCAGGAAATAAAAATAAAGTGAACGATTCTTTGAGTCGAAAAATTAATGCTTCATTAACCATGCAATGTTTGGAAAGATATCCTTTGGTTTTTGACATTATGAACTTCTTCATAGAAGTTGTTGGTGTAGGAAATTTCTCTATTTTTTAGGTTTCAATGAAATCATCTCTATCAAACAGAATTAAGCAAGCCCAGAAAGAATACAGTGAGTTGTAGAAAATGTTAGAGTTGGTTCAGAAAGGTAAGTTGCCTCATTTTAATGTTGATAATGATTGTGTTTTAAGGTTTGGGAAGATATTATATATGACTTTTGATTCACTCTTTAAGAAATAGTTATTATGTGAAGTTCATAGTTCTTAATTTTTAGTTCATCCTGGAAGTACTAAGATGTACAGAGATATCCATTGGTATTACTGGTTGGATGGTATAAAAAGAGATATTTCTGATTTTACTGTGAAGTGTTTGACTTGTTAGCAGGTTAAAGTATAGTGGAAGTTACAAAATGGGATGCTTCAGCCTTTACCAGTTCCGGTGTGGAAATGATAAAATATATCTATGTACTTTGTTGTGGGATTACTGAGGATATCTCAAAGTAATAATGCAATCTGGGTTATTTTTTATTGATTGACTAAATCTGCTCATTTCCTTTATATTTGAGATACTTTGCCTCTCGATAAAAATTCTTAGTTGTATGCTAAAGAGATATTCAAATTTCATGGAGTTCCCCACTCTATTGTATCTGATTGTGATCCCGTGTTTAGTACTAACTTTTGGAAAGGCATTCAGAAGTCAATGGGTAGAGAAATAAATTTTAGTACAGCTTTTCATCCTCAATCATATGGGAAGTCGGAATGAACAAGTCAGTCCTTGGAGGATATTCTACGTTCGTGTTCACTATATTACAATGGAATTTGGGACCAATATCCTTCATTGGTTGAATTTTCTTATAATAAAATTTTTCAGTCCAGTATACAGATGGCTCCATTTGAGGCATTATATTGGAATCAGTGTCACACTCCAGCTTTTTGGGATGAAATAAGTGAAAGAAAATTGATGGGACCAGAATTGGTAGATGAGATGGAGGAAAACGATTAGTTGATTCAGAAGAACATGAGACAAACATAGAGTATGTAGAAAAGTAAAACAGATAACCGAAGGAAGGATCATTATTTTGAGGTAGGTGATCACGTCTTTCTCAATAATTCTCCATGGAAATGTGTGATGCTCTTTGGAAAGAAGGGAAATTTGAGTCTGAGGTTCATTGGAACTTATGAAATTATGGAGAAAGTTAGATCATTTTCACACAAAGTGGCTTTACCTACAATTTTATCCTAGGTACACAATTTTTTTTATGGTTTCAATGTTGATAAAGTATTTGCCAAATCAATATAATGTTTTGAGTCAAGAGGTAGTTTAGTTGGAAGAGAATATCTCTTATGAAGAACAACCAGTCCAGATTCTTGGATGAAGAGAGAAATTGATGCAAAATAAGGTAATTCATCAGGTAATAGTTTTGAAGAAAAACAATATGGTTGATGAGGAAACATTGGAATCTAAAAATTCTATTAGGAAAAAATATCCCCACTTATTAGATAAGTGAATAAAAATGGTGAAGACGCAATTTGGAAAAGGGGGGAAGGATGTAACATACCAAGTAAATAAATAGTAATTATTTTTCATATTTATTAATTTTTTTATGTTAAATATTAATTTTTTACTTTAAATGGGAAGCAATGTTCTATGTCGTACTTGATACACAACAACGTGTTCATTAGAAATATTTCGTTTCACACAATGTTGGGTCATACAAAAAAATTATAACATAATATTGTTTAAAATTGTAGTTAACGCTTAGCCATTGTATTAGTGAGAATGGACATAACTAACTACAATATATATATAAATGTTTGTTAAATGTTTTTACATTTATACAATAAATTTTATAAACATAAAATAAGAAATAATCTAATTTTAAGCATTTATATTGTAATATTCTCTAAAAGTATGATTTACCACCTCTTAATGGTGAACCATTTTTAAATCTATTTTTTATCACTTTTATATGTTCTATTTGATGATATAAAATTATCCTTTAGAATCGGGACATCAAAATTACATTTTGGTAAATTTTTAGTATTATTCTGATAGAATTCGTTCTCTTAATGAATAGTGAAAATACTGTATTTTAATTCCAAACTGCCTTTTAATCTAATTTCATTATTGTATCATCCCGGTTCTGGAAGCCACCTAAATGCGCCCCATACCCTGTTGTTGACATGGCCTCAAGCGCATTTCCCAAAATGCTAGAGGCTACCAACTAGCAGCGAGGGCCTTGGGTGTGATAGTGGGGAAACTATGCCCGCATTGGCAGAGTACACAGTGGAATTAAACAGAGCATACAATAGCCGAAGAAGATATCCATCAACATTAAACAGTGGAAGACTAAAACAACAAACAACTAGAGCACACAAGCATAAATGAAATTATGCACGATACATATGTCTAGGAAAGCAGCCAAACAAGTCACAATGATGAATATAATACTAAAGAAAAGTAAAAAAGACAAATAAATAAGCAACTCCTCAGCATCACAAGCCTCGTCTTGGCCCCAATCTCTCCTGATCCAATGCAATCAAGTCCCAGAAGTCGAAGGATACTTTCCCTTGTCTATACCTGTAACAACATAGTGTGTTTGGGCCCAAAAGCATGACCCAAACAGGATGTGAGACTAAAATCCTAGTAGGAAACCACCTGATGATCTTTGCCTTACAGTCAATGAGTATATGGCATGTAATAGTAAGGTAAGTAGTAAATAGTAATAGTAAACAGTAGGTAGTAAACTGTAAGCAGTAACATGATGACATACAACAGGTAATCAATCCACAAAACAACAAGCAGTAGAGATGAAAATCAGCTAACCACAAATGAATCCCTCTGGGAAGTACTCACATCCAACCCCTCTGGTCCTATCCAATAAGATACCAACAACCCTCTGGGCAGTGCACTCAGCCTAACCCCTCTAGATTGGTCATAAGAAAAATTATAAGGCTTTCTGGGGAATCTCGCTTGGTCAATTCCCCTTATAGACTAGGGTAGTCAGGGACTCTTTGAGGAAGATCACGAGGTCTAACCCTCTTATCACCCCATGTTCAAGAAACTCTATGAGGAAGCTCACTCAGTCAATTCCTCCTATAGTCTCAGGTCTATCAGAGACTCTGAGAGGAAGCTCACTCACTCAATTCCTTCTCTAGCCTGGAATGGTTTTAAGGAACTTCAAACAAGTAAAGACTCTATGAGGAAGCTCACTCGATCTACCCTCATGCAGTCTATAATATCCAAGACTCACTGGGAAGCTCACTCGCACTATCCCCTGTATTCTATAATGTCCAAGACTCTCTAAGGAAGCTCACTTGGTCTACCCTCTTGTAGTCTATAATATCCAAGAATCTTTGGAAATCTCACTTGGTCTATCCCTTATAGCCTATAGCACCAGGTTCTCATGGTCACGTGCCACTCAGTGCATAATAATGCGATAAGGACAAAGTACAACTATAGAGCTACTTAGAAAACCATTCTACAGAATAACAAGCACTTCAAGAATATCATTCCATCCTACAGTCACAAGGCATGGAAAACAGGTATAACGACCAAAGGCTAAAAAGACCCAAAGTTTGTAATAAGAAAAAAGGCATGGAAAAACATCCAAGCATAGAAATTATCCATAAATATGACCAAATTAACCCTACACAAGCATAAAAGCATGGTAGGAAAACAATAGGGTCAAAAAGGTAAACACGCAACACCCCGTTCACAGGTATTGGTGGAATATGCACATTAAACTCAAAGACATCGAAAGATAAGGACCAAACCACCTACATTGATGGTAGGAGATCAATATACTTGAACCATGAGGATTGATTCTCTTTATAATGGCCAATATCTATGAAAACGCACAAAACATTCAACCCACAATATCTTGAGAAAGAGGGACAATCATTGAATGAAACTCAAGAAGAAGGAAGAGCTTACCGTTGTGGTTCCAACGCAATCGACAACGGTCTATTTGGAAAATGGACAGAGACTCTGGGGTGCGGAGGATTTTCACAGCCATACGAGTCGCTCTTGTTTGAGGAACCTAGAGAAGAGGGTGTTTTCGTCGATTAGGTGCAACCCCGATCTGTTTAACAAAAAAAAGGAAAGTACACGGCGTGCAATTGTGGGGTACACAATGTGTACTTGACCTTTCCATACTCTGCTTTAGCGGCTTCCATATCACCCCTACACACTGTGTGTGTGGCCCGAACATGGCCAGCACACAGGCTACTACTGCATAAAAGTACACGACATCTACATATAATGTACACGGTGTGTATTTCAAAAATTTCCAGATTTTCCGCTTTTTCTCAAAAACCACTAGAAAAGAAAAAACATACCTGAAATGAAGATTTAGGTTCATACAAACTTCCCTCCTTAATGAAATTCATCCCTGAATTTCCCTTGCAAGGCATAGAAGAAGAACCCTCGAACAGCTCTGGTCACTGCGATCGTACATCGGCCTCCCTCTCCCAGGACTCGTCCTGTACTCGCCCATGCTTCCATAGCACCTGTACCAGAGGAACAGACCGACCATGGTGAACCTTCATACTACGATCGAAAATCCGGATAAGATGCTCCTCAAATGATGCATCCGCTTCAAGATCATCCTCCTCGGGTTGAAAAACATGAGACGGGTCTGAAAAGTTATGTCGGAGCTGAAAAACTTGTAAGAAATCGTAGATATCCCTGTACCTCTAAGATAACTGCAACCAATAGGCAACTAGCCCAACTTCCTCCAACACCTCAAACGGTCTGACATACTATGGTGAAAACTTACCCTATCTCTGAATCCTCTTGTGTTCCAGCCTCGGTGAGACACGTAGGAAAACCTGATCTCCGACCTCGAACTCCAGAGGTCGCCTCCACTAATCATCATAAGACTTCTGTCGAGACTGTGCTGTAGCCATCCTCTTCGTAATCAACTCTATCTACTCCCAGGTCTCCTGAACAAGAAAAGGTCCCAGCAAAGCTGCCTCTCCTACCTCCAGACATCATAAAGGTGATCGTCATGGCCTTCCATACAAATCCTTGTAAGATTATATCTGAATAGTCTCCTGAAAACTGTTGTTATAGTAAAACTACACAAGAGGAATATGCTTCTCCCAAGAACCGCAAAACCTTAGAATGCAATCTCGAAGCATATCCTCAAGCACTTAAATTGTACGCTCGGACTGGCCATCTGTCTGGGGATGGTATGTTTTACTCAAAAGTACCTGTGTACCCAAAGCCTTATGAAGAGCCTGCCAGAACGGAGAAGTAAAAAATGCATCCCTGTCTGAAACAATAGAGTGTGGAACTCCATGAAGACGTACAATTTCTCAGATGTAAAACCTCCCCAGCTCATCAACACCGAAGGTCTCCTTGATTGGAATGAAGTGAGAAACCTTCATAATCCTATCGAAAACAACCCAAACAACATCACTCCCTCGATGTGACCTCGGTAACCCAATCACGAATTCCATCGCGACATCATTCCACTTCCACTCAGGAATGGGTAACTGCTATAAAACCCTGCTAGTCACTGATTCTATTCTTTCACCTCCTAAAAAGTATAACATCTCATGATGAACCCAAAAACATCTCTCTTCATACCAGGCCACCAGTACTGGTAGTTTATATCACGATACATCTTGGTGACACCAGGATGAACTGCCCAAACTGAAGAATAAAAATCCTGCATCAGCTCCTTGCGTATGTCTGTTGGCACCCATACTCATCCCTGGAAATGCAAGATCTCATCCTTGCCCAATTTCAATCCAGGATTAGGATCCTCTCCTAAAAAACTCTCCAATATGACTAGGCCTTCAGAGTTTGATAGATTCCTCATCCGTACCCGATCGAGAAGAGTAGAGGTAACATCTATAGATGAAAGAAAAGTATGTCCTTGTCTGTCGTGCACCTCTAAGTGCATCTCAGAGAACAGATCCATAATCTTATACTCACTAATGGCCTCTTGATCTACCTAAATCTGGGTTCTCCTACTCAACGCGTCAGCCATTGCTTTTCCCTTTCCTAGTGTATAGGCAAGATCATAGTCGAAATACTGTAGATACTCAACCCACCGGTGCTATCTCAGATTTAGATCACACTTAGTAAAGATATACTTGAGACTCTTATGGTCGGTGAAAAATAAAAATTTCTCTCCCATAAGATAATGTCTCCAATAGTGTAAGGCATGAAAAACTGCTACCAACTCCAGATCATGTGTCAGGTAGTTCCCCTCGTGTGGCCTCAACTGCCGAGACCTGTACGCAACGACTCCATCTCCCAACATTAGCACAGCTCCCAATCCGACACCTAAACCATCACAGTAGACTGTATACCTCTTGCTCGGATCGGGAAAGACCAGTATTGGTGCTAACGTCAACCTCCCCTTCAGCTCTTGAAAGGCTAACTCAAAGGAATATGACCATAAGAACTTCACGCCCTTCTTGGTCAGATCTGTCAGTGGTGTTGTAAGGCGTGATAAGTCCTGTATGAAACGCTTGAAGTATCCATACATCCCTAGAAAACTCTGCACCTCAAATAAATTATTTGTCAGCTCCCAGGAAACTACAGCTCTCAATTTCACTAGGTCTACTGATACTCTTGTCTCTGATATAATGTGACCCATGAAGTGAATCGGATCCATCCAAAAGTGGCATTTCGAGAGCTTCACATATAATTAATTCTCTCATAGTGTATTATAATGATTTCAAGATGGGTATCATGGTCGTGTCGAGTATGAGAGTACACCAAGATGTCGTCCACAAAAACCGCCATGATGGAATCCAAGTATGGATGGAACACTTGGTTCATCAGTTACATAAAACCTGGTGGCGCATTTGTGATACTGAATGGAATGATTGTATACTTGTATAGACCATACCTGCTCCCGAAAGCTGTAATAGGTATATCATATGGTCTAATGTGCAAATAATGATAACCGGACCTCAAATCGATCTTCGAGAACACCCTAGCTCCTAGAAGCTGATGAAAGAGGTCATTGATCCTTGGAAAGGGATATCGGTTCTTGACCGTCAACTGGTTCATCATCCGATAATCAACGCAAATCATAAGGGTTCCATCTTCCTTCTTTGCAAACAAGATAGGAAAACTCTAAGGAGAAGTACTGGGTCAGATAAAACCCTTTCCCAGCAACTCCTCCAACTGCTTCTTGAGCTCCTACAACATAGGTGTAGCCATCATATAAGGATGAATGGACACCGCTGCCACCCCTAGAACGAGATCAATCGATAATTCTACCTCACGCTCTGGAGGAAAACCTGAAAATTCCTCTAGAATGACATCCCTGAAATGATCAAACACTGGAGGAAAGTCTAATTGTGAATTCCCCTGGTCATCCAGATAGAGACTCGAAATCTGGGTTGTAACCTCTTCTTGACCATGATGCTCTGGTCCAGCTCTACCCGCCTGGACATCCCACACACCAATATAATGAAAAGATCTGCCCATTGGTGATACGAAACTCACCCTATGGAGATAGAAATCAATTACTACCTATAATGGAACTAACCAGTCCATACCGAGAATGAAATCATAGCCTGTCATCTCTAGGACATAGAGGTCCCATAAAAAGTGACACCATGAAACCTCAAGAGGGAACTCTCTGCACTAATGTATGCTATATTTCCTCATTCCCAGCGGTTTATCAAGATTCAAAATGTAGGAAGACGCAAATATGTAGACACAAGGCTCTTCACAACAGTAACAGAGAGAATGATATGATAAGCACCAGTATCGAAAAGGGGTGAAGATAAAACTGAGGCTACTAAGATCGTAGATCGACCTTTAGAAGGGTTGGTATACTACTTCTGATGGGCCTGCTCCACAACGAAATTATGGCCTGTACGGTGGCCATGTGCCCCTGGCTGACCACTTTGAGCTGATCCACTCTGTTGTCGCTGGTAAGATGGTGACTGACCACCACGGTCGCGACTTCCACCCTAGACGCCATGTCAAGAATGCATGACATGTGATTTCTAACAAGTGCCTATATGATGCATGAGATGAAATACCCTCATCTCTTCCTGTTGCGACAAAAATGGAACCGCAATAGCACAATGATAACAACACAAGGCATGTGAATCACTCTATGTGAAATCATATCAACCGTAAAATCTCAAAACCAGAAAAATGCAATAAACGAGGTAGATTGGCTTTTCCATGTACATGGGTTAGCTACTCCCTGGCACAGTTTATTACCAAGTACTAAATTCGTCTTATTCCTAGCTAAAGGCTACAAAAAGTAGATCAATAGAAAATAATTCCTCTGATTCCTCTTTGTAACATCCCGGTTCCGGAAACCACCCAGAGGCACCCCGTACCCGGTTGGTCCCATGTCCTCAAGCACATTTCCCCAAATTCTAGAGGCTGTCGACTAGTAGCGAGGGATGTGGGTGTGATTGTGGGGAAACTATGCCTTCATTGGTAGAGTACACAGTGGAAGTAAACAGAGCATACACTAGTAGAAACAGTAAATATCTGAAGTGCATTGTGTACCATTTGTTGTCAATGAGGCATGAAGTTGTCTTGGAATGAATGGATGTCAAGGAGTCAAGATGTGAATGTCAAAGGATGTGACGGTGATGGTGATGAAGGAGAATGGCCATGGTACTAAGATGCATGTCACTTAGGAGATTCACTAAGTGGTATTGGAAATTGTGGTTGAAACATTCTCCATGAACATCTGACGATTGCTGAGCTGCTCTTTAAGTTCAAAGAACTTGTATCCTGATGGTACAATGTCACAACATTGTTTGAAGACCATGCATTGTACTGACAATGCATGAGGAGAAGCAAGAGATCCATCCACAACTTCTAAGTGGATGAAGTGGATTAAAGAAGTCCATGTACTAACTTTTAGTGCATGTGAATCAGAAGAAGATCCAATTGATCTCTGATTAGATCAATGAAGAATGTTGAAGAACATGTTTGATTTATGAGATTCAGTTGAAGAAGTCCCTCCTAAGTATTGAACACATATGGAAGAGGAGATGAAGAAGATTAAGAAGAAACCTTTTGAATTCCATATACTAAGTGAAGATTATATGTTGAGGAGGATTAAGGAATTCTTAAGAAGTAGAGAAGGGAAGAAATGGAGAAGAATAATATGAAGTGGCATTTGGCTTGGAAGAACTTGGGTTGGAATTTTACATATGGGATACTTTGTTTTTTAACAAAGTGTTTATTTTGTCCTTAGCCAAAAAATTGGCCAGCCCGTGGACACCTTGAGGGTTCAACCCCAAGGCACATGTGGGCCTAAGGCGCCACGCCCAAGGGGGAACCCGTGGGGCGAGCCCAGGGCGGCAGGACGCACCCAAGACACCGCAGAGGTGCTGGGGCACGCCCGGAGGAGCGCATGGTGGGCGCATAGTGCGCCCGTGTGTGCATAGTGGGCGCTAGGAGCGCGCCCGCAGGGAGCAGAGTGGGCGCAGAGCGCGCCCGCAGGGAGAACACGGTGCGGGGTGGCACCGTGGACGGAGAAGTGCAACTGAGAGTTGAGCGGCAGCCCCAGGGTGATAAGCCGCGAGAAAACCGGCCGCGGTTTCGATGTGGGACGCGGAATTTTCACCGGGAGCGAATCTCAACCGTCCGAGAGATCGCGCGCCAGATCTCCACCGCTCATCGCATCGCGCCATTTGCGATCTGATCAAGGCCGTCCAAAGTCTTCAATCGCCCGATCCAACGGCCGTGGATCATCTCCTTCCTCGAGCTCGAGCTGAGGCCTCCCCGAAGCCACCCGCGAGCCGCCGACGAACCAGAGGCCATCTGACGACTTATTTGAAGATTCCGGCCACCATTGTTGAAGCTTAAGGGTCCATTGAGATCGTATGGCCCTATGGAACTCGTCCATGGTTTAAAATGAGCCTGCATGCACGAAATGGAGAACCTGATGTTCGGCCGAGGCAAACCGAAGGTGTCGAGGCTATGTTGATTCATGTTTTTCATGGGATGGCCAAAACAGAGGCCGTGCATGCGTTCTAAATAGCATGCATGAGGAGGAAAGAAAGAGGAAGATCCTGCGTGAAACAGAGGATAAAAATAAATATTTGAAACGATTTTTAAAGATCCGAAGATCTCGGGAGTTTGATATTTATCACGCGGATGAACCGCACCGCCTCTGCCTATATAAAGAGAGGCCGAGCCCTCGAGGTTGCTTGCTGATCCTTTGTTGAAAACTCGGAGTCCCGCGTGTGCCTCTGCCTCGCGAAGTAGAAGCCCCGCGCAAAGAACTTGCGCGGCTGAAGGTTCTGAAGCCACCCGAGGCTTCAAAGGTCCCCTGCGCGCTAATCCTTTGCGCGGCAGGAAGACCTCGTGGCCGCAACACCTTGTGCGCCTGAGGCTTGTTCCCTCTCTACCCGCACCCTTGCGCGGCAGGAGGAAGACCCTGCGGGTGTTGCACGTGCGCGCCCCGCAGCAGGAGGAGCTTGCGCGACCCACAGCTACCCCTTGCACCCTTGATACATGCGCGGCCCGTGCTTGAAGAAGACACCTGTGGGCAGTGTGTGTGCATATGTGGAGAAGGACACATTTGGGTGTGTGTGCAAGAAGGGAAGGAAAGGCCGTAGCCTTGTGTTGAGAAAACCACACCCTACGGGTTGTGGGTGCTTGGCAAGGAAGAAGGCCGAGGTCTTGCCTCGTGTGTGTGCCAAGTAGAGAAGAAGAACCCGAAGGCCATGTGTGTGCACAAAGAACAACACCAAGTGGTGTGTGCCAAGTGAAGTGGAAGACCACACTTTGTGTGTGTGTAAGAATTGAATAATCCATAGTCTTGGTTGTGAATTTGAACAAAGAGGAACACACTTTAAGTGTGTTCATTTGAATAGGCCGAGGGTTGTGACCTTGTGTGTGCACACTTCGAAGAACAAATTAAAAGAACACTAAAGTGAGTGTGTGCAACAAGAAGAGGAGAATAGGACAAGTTTCAAGTGTGTGCAAAATGAAACAAGTGTGTGTAAGGAGACAAGTTGGCCGAACCTAAGTGTGTGCACTAAGAAGTGTGTATACACTTAGAAGAAATAAGGAGTGACCCACACTAAAGTAGAACACACTCTAAGTGTGTAAACAAATTGGATAAAGTGTGTGAAGGAGGAAGAAGGTGTGTGCTTAAAGTGTTACACCCTTTGTGGGTTTACTGCACCAAGAAGAGAAAGAGGAAGTGCATGCATGCATGCATGCACATGCGCACGTAAACAATGTTTAAATCAGTGGTGTGCATTTGAGTTGACCAAGACCAGGAGGTTCTTGAAGAATTGAGAAGGTCATGCTATCAGTGCATGAGGATGAAGAGCTGCCATGAACTCAGTGCATGAAGTTGAAGTGACTGAGACTGGACCAGACCAAAGTTAAAGATATCAGTTGTCTGAGTATTCAGTAGTTGGAGAGAGAAGCCAGGTCATCCTGAAGAAGGAGATAAAGCCTGAGGTAGACGAGAAGCCCTGATCAGCCACAAGTGATCAGAAGAGAAGAGCAAGGCCAGCAGCCTTTATCCCAGGCTGCTGAAGTTACTTGAAGACCTTAAAGTGGAGAAGAGCTACTCGTGTGACTCGAGGAGCCAAGAGAAGACCCTGTGGGACTCAGGGAGAAGAAGTCTTCAGTGGGATTCTGGAGCAGGCCAGTGGGACTCTGGTAACACTGTGGGACGCAGTATAAAAACCCTCCTGTGGGACTCAGGAGAGATACAGTAGGACTCTGTATCGACCATTGTAATTTTAACAGGTTATAAGGGAGAATCCATGCTGGGAGAGCATGGCAAGGATGTAGGACTTTGGTGTCGAACCTTGTAAATCCTTGTGTCCAGTCCCTTTACATTTACTGCATCATTCGTGGAAAGGTGAGAGATACAAGAAGAGTGGATCGAGGCTTTAACCAGCCATAGAGGTTTAATTGATAAAGAATCAATTAGTAAAAAGTTTTAAGGGATCACTGATTCACCCCCTCCCCCTCTCAGTGATTCACACTGATCTGGGCACTTCAATTGGTATCAGAGGGAGGTTACCTCTAAAAGATCCAAGAGAGTCTAGATGGAGTGCAGATTTGAGGAAATGAAATAACAGCCTCAAATGGAGATATCTGCCAAGACTCTGAAAAACAGAATGAAGAAACAGGCAAAAAAGATGAAGAATAAGGTTGTTGCATTCAGAGAAACTCCTTCTATGGAAAGAAATGTGAAAGTCACATCAGATGAAAATTCCTTTTATCATTATTCTGATGAAGCCTGCTCTAGCTGTGATGAAGATGGAAGGAACAATGATCTTCTAAATACAATCAAATATCTTCAGAAGAGAGTCCCCAAGGAAGTTGCAATGTGTATAGCTACAGGCCTCCTTGATCTTCAAGAAGAAAAATTACAGCTAGAAGATGAATCCAATTCTTTGGAAGTCCAATTGGCAAAAAGGGTTGGCATAACCAACACTCTCAGAAAGCTGGTGAAGGCTAAAGATGAAACCGTTTCCCTTTGCAATGAAAGATATGAAGACACTTGTGAAGAATTGCAAATGAGCTCTTCTGAGAAAGAAATATTTTTGATAATGATCAAATATGTTTTCCGTGCACTGGAAAAGAGACACAGAGTTTCAATGGTTGTCAAAGATGCTCAACTTGAAGACAATGTAAACAGGGTGAAGGAGCTTGACAATTCATTACAAGAAATGAAGAAGGTGCATGATGACCAGATGAAGCAGCTGGAAGAGAAATGGGAAGGAAGGCTAAGAACTATTGAGGATGAGAAGAACTCCCTCAATATGAAATGCTTAGAATTAGAGATGATATTGAAAAATCAGCAATCACCCAAAGCCAAAGCCTCCCAGTCAACTGAAAGGATAAATGTTGCTACTCAAGTATGCTTTGAGAAGGATGAATCTAAGAGAAATACATCCTCTAATAAAAGTGCAACATCTTCTAGAAAGAAGGTACCATCCATACCATCTTGTACTGATGCTTCTAATTGTGTTTCCACAAAAAGTGCAGGATGGAAGAATAATTCCAAACAAGTATGGATGAAGAAAATGAAGAAAGAATGCTCTCCTGAAGCAGCACAACAATTCAAGACAAGTACCCTACAATCAGAAGGAATCAAAAGGTCAAGATTTGTGGGTCAATGTTGGTGTTTTAATAAGTATGGGCACTGTGCAAAGGATTGTTGGTACAATCCACTGAATGTCAAAGCATAAAGGAAGCCCATGCCAAGGGGGAGCAAGCCAGAAGAAAAAAAGCAACATCCACAGGTCCAGAGACATCTGTTTACTGCAAATAGATTTGGATTACTTGACAACATCTGGGATGATTGCAAAAGTGGTCAACAAGAAGATACATGTCAATCTCCAACTGTATCCAGAGCTCAAAAGAAGAAAAGATCACTGAACCTGGCTAAGAGAGATTCCTTAGGAAGCAAGCAGAAGAAAGTGGAAGATGCTCCCAAGAAGATTATGAAAAAGGAAAAGAAGTCCTTGGAATCTAAATCCAAGAAGGGTGATGCATCCAGAAGGACCACCAAGAAAACATGCTTCTACTGTGGAATGAAAGGACACATCATGGACCTTTGTAAAGAAGCCATGAAACTAAATAGAAGCAGACTGAACTCCAGAAGACAATCAATCTAGAAGAAGAAGGGATTGATTGAAAATAAGTTGCCTAAGAGAGGTAGCTTAGCAGCATCCAAAGAACCATGTGGAACTTCCAAAACTGAGGCCACTCTTCCAAATGATTTACTAGTCATATGGCCAAATCAGTTGCAACTTGCCAAAGATCTGAAAAGAGCTGAAGATGAAGTTCTGGCAATTGCTAAGGCAAGAGGGAAGAAGAATATTTCACATGAAGATGTATTGAGAACCACACCAGCACAAACATCATTGAAGATCAAATGTGCAAGTGTGAAGAATGGTGAAAATGGGGCATCTCGGTTGAGAGAATCTTCTCAACCTTGTTGTTCACATTGATGAACCAAGGAGGTTCCATCTTATTCCCTTATACTCTTGGTATATACATGTGCTTACATTGCAGGGAATTGAAGATGATGATCATTCTCAGCTGGAGGATGGTTTGGATTGAATGGAGTGCACCCCTTGAGGGGGAGCCAATCTGAAGAAGATGATGTTCTGAAATTAATATCATCTTAAGAAAATGGATGAATGGGGGAGCTTTATCTTTGCACCTGAACTTTCTAATGAGTTTTGTGATGTTGTGCAGGATTTAGCAAATTCATTGTTACATCTGAAAAATTTCAAACCCCCAAGCATGATCTCACATGTGTCGAGAATTGTGGACAGCATTGAAAAATCTTGGTTATATCACTCTTGTTTTCTACACCGGGTTAGCCCAAGTAGACTTAGAGTTGATTTACTAAAGGTTCTTTGCTAAAGAGAACATGTGACATCATCCCTCTCTTAGTGCTTTTCAAGAAGATGCTACTCAAAGGGAGGAATATATTTTTGAAATTGAACCACACCACACCTTTGCATTTGATTGCCAATAAGAGGGAGAAAATATTGGCACACATATTGACCCATTCATATGCGCTGAAGGAGTGTATTGACAACAAATACAAAGGGGGAGATTGAAGTGAATTGTGTTGCATTTGTTGTCAATGAGGCATGAAGTTGTCTTGGAATGAATGGATGTCAAGGAGTCAAGATGTGAATGTCAATGGATGTGACGGTGATGGTGATGAAGGAGAATGGCCATGGTACTAAGATGCATGTCACTTAGGAGATTCACTAAGTGGTATTGGAAATTGTGGTTGAAACATTCTCCATGAACATCTGACGATTGCTGAGCTCCTCTTTAAGTTCAAAGAACTTGTATCCTGATGGTACACTGTCACAACATTGTTTGAAGACCATGCATTGTACTGACAATGCATGAGGAGAAGCAAGAGATCCATCCACAACTTCTAAGTGGATGAAGTGGATTAAAGAAGTCCATGTACTAACTTTTAGTGCATGTGAATCAGAAGAAGATCCAATTGATCTCTGATTAGATCAATGAAGAATGTTGAAGAACATGTGTGATTTATGAGATTCAGTTGAAGAAGTCCCTCCTAAGTATTGAACACATATGGAAGAGGAGATGAAGAAGATTAAGAAGAAACCTTTTGAATTCCATATACTAAGTGAAGATTATATGTTGAGGAGGATTAAGGAATTCTTAAGAAGTAGAGAAGGGAAGAAATGGAGAAGAATAATTTGAAGTGGCATTTGGCTTGGAAGAACTTGGGTTGGCATTTTACATATGGGATACTTTGTTTTTTAACAAAGTGTTTATTATGTCCTTAGCCAAAAAATTGGCCAGCCCGTGGACACCTTGAGGGTTCAACCCCAAGGCAAATGTGGGCCTAAGGCTCCACGCCCAAGGGGGAACCTGTGGGGTGAGCCCAGGGCGGCAGGACGCACCCAAGACACCGCAGAGGTGCTGGGGCACGCCCGGAGGAGCGCATGGTGGGCGCATAGTGCGCCCGTGTGTGCATAGTGGGCACTAGGAGCGCGCCCGCAGGGAGCAGAGTGGGCGCAGAGCGCGCCCGCAGGGAGAACACGGTGCGGGGCAGCACCGTGGAGGGAGAAGTGCAACTGAGAGTTGAGCGGCAGCCCCAGGGTGATAAGCCGCGAGAAAACCGGCCGCAGTTTCGATGTGGGACGCGGAATTTTCACCGGGAGCGAATCTCAGCCGTCCGAGAGATCGCGCGCCCGATCTCCGCCGCTCATCGCATCGCGCCATTCGCGATCTGATCAAGGCCGTCCAAAGTCTTCAATCTCCCGATCCAACGGCCGTGGATCATCTCCTTCCTCGAGCTCGAGCTGAGGCCTCCCCGAAGCCACCCGCGAGCCGCCGACGAACCAGAGGCCATCCGACGACCTATTTGAAGATTCCGGCCACCATTGTTGAAGCTTAAGGGTCCATTGAGATCGTCTGGCCCTATGGAACTCGTCCATGGTTTAAAATGAGCCTGCATGCACGAAATGGAGAACCTGATGTTCGGCCGAGGCAAACCGAAGGTGCCGAGGCTATGTTGATTCATGTTTTGCATGGGATGGCCAAAACAGAGGCCGTGCATGCGTTCTAAATCGCATGCACGAGGAGGAAAGAAAGAGGAAGATCCCGCATGAAACAGAGGATAAAAATAAATATTTGAAACGATTTTTAAAGATCCGAAGATCTCGGGAGTTTGAGATTTATCACACGGATGAACAGCACCGCCTCTGCCTATATAAAGAGAGGCCGAGCCCTCGAGGTTGCTTGCTGATCCTTTGTTGAAAACTCGGAGTCCCGCGTGTGCCTCTGCCTCGCGAAGTAGAAGCCTCGCGCAAAGAACTTGCGTGGCTGAAGGTTCCGGAGCCACCCAAGGCTTCGAAGGTCCCCTGCGCGCTAATCCTTTGCGCGACAGGAAGACCTCGTGGCCGCAACACCTTGCGCGCCCGAGGCTTGTTCCCTCTCTGCCCGCACCCTTGCGCGGCAGGAGGAAGACACCGCGGGTGTTGCACTTGCGCGCCCCGCAGCAGGAGGAGCTTGCGCGACCCACGGCTACCCCTTGCACCCTTGATACATGCGCGGCCCGTGCTTGAAGAAGACACCCGTGGGCAGTGTGTGTGCATAAGTGGAGAAGGGCACATTTGGGTGTGTGTGCAAGAAGGGAAGGAAAGGCCGTAGCCTTGTGTTGAGAAAACCACACCCTACGGGTTGTGGGTGCTTGGCAAGGAAGAAGGCCGAGGTCTTGCCTCGTGTGTGTGCCAAGTGGAGAAGAAGAACCTGAGGGCCATGTGTGTGCACAAAGAACAACACCAAGTGGTGTGTTCCAAGTGAAGTGGAAGACCACACTTTGTGTGTGTGTAAGAATTGAATAATCCATAGTCTTGGGTGTGCATTTGAACAAAGAGGAACACACTTTACGTTTTTGCATTTGAAGAGGCCGAGGGTTGTGACCTTGTGTGTGCACACTTCGAAGAACAAATTAAAAGAACACTAAAGTGAGTGTGTGCAACAAGAAGAGGAGAATAGGCCAAGTTTCAAGTTTGTGCAAAATGAAACAAGTGTGTGTAAGGAGACAAGTTGGCCGAACCTAAGTGTGTGCACTAAGAAGTGTGTATACACTTAGAAGAAATAAGGAGTGACCCACACTAAAGTAGAACACACTCTAAGTGTGTAAACAAATTGGATAAAGTGTGTGAAGGAGGAAGAAGGTGTGTGCTTAAAGTGTTACACCCTTTGTGGGTTTACTGCACCAAGAAGAGAAAGAGGAAGTGCATGCATGCATGCATGCACATGCGCACGTAAACAAAGTTTAAATCAGTGGTGTGCATTTGAGTTGACCAAGACCAGGAGGTTCTTGAAGAATTGAGAAGGTCATGCTATCAGTGCATGAGGATGAAGAGCTGCCATGCACTCAGTGCATGAAGTTGAAGTGACTGAGACTGGACCAGACCAAAGTTAAAGATATTAGTTGTCTGAGTATTCAGTAGTTGGAGAGAGAAGCCAGGTCATCCTGAAGAAGGAGATAAAGCCTGAGGTAGACGAGAAGCCCTGATCAACCACAAGTGATCAGAAGAGAAGAGCAAGGCAAGCAGCCTTTATCCCAGGCTGCTGAAGTTACTTGAAGACCTTAAAGTGGAGAAGAGCTACTCGTGTGACTCGAGGAGCCAAGAGAAGACCCTGTGGGACTCAGGGAGAAGAAGTCTTCAGTGGGATTCTGGAGCAGGCCAGTGGGACTCTGGTAACACTGTGGGACGCAGTATAAAGACCCTCCTGTGGGACTCAGGAGAGATACAGTGGGACTCTGTATCGACCATTGTAATTTTAATAGGTTATAATGGAGAATCCATGCTGGGAGAGCATGGAAAGGATGTAGGCCTTTGGTGCCGAACCTTGTAAATCCTTGTGTACAGTGCCTTTACATTTACTGTATCATTCGTGGAAAGGTGAGAGATACAGGAAGAGTGGATCGAGGCTTTAACCAGCCATAGAGGTTTAATTGATAAAGAATCAATTAGTAAAAAGTTTGAAGGGATCACTGATTCACCCCCTCCCCCTCTCAGTGATTCACACTGATCTGGGCACTTCAATATCCAACAATAATAAACAGTGCAAGACTAAAACAATAAAAAACTGGAGTAAAAATGTATATATATGAAATGATGGACAATACATATGTCTAGGAAAGAAGCCAAACAATTCTCAATGCTGAATACAATACTGAACCAACGTAGAAAATAAAATTAAACAAGAAACTCCTCATCATCGCAAGCCTCAGCTTGGTCCCATGCTCTCCTTCTCCAAAGCAATCAAGTAACAAAAGTCGAATGGAGATTTCCCTTGTCTATACCTGCAACAACATAGTCTGTTTTGGCCAAAAACCATAACCTAAACAGTGTGTGAGACTAAAATCTCAGTAGGCAACCACATGAGGATTTTTTCCTTACAGTCAGTGACTATCTGGTAGGTAATAGTATAGTAAGCAGTAAAAAGTAACATTAAATAGAAGATAGTAAACTATAAGCAATAACAGGATTACATACAAAAGTTATCAATCCACAGAACAACAAGCATCCGATAAGAAAATATGCTAACCACAACAGGAACCCCTCTAGGATGTACGCACAACCAACCCCTCCGGTACTATACAAGAAGATACCAACAACCCTATAGGCAGTGCACTCTGCCTTACCCCTCTGGTCTGTTTATATGAAAAATTATAAGACTTTATGGGTAAGCTCTCTCTGTCAATTCCCCTTGTACTATAGTGTAGTCAGGTACTCTCTGAGGAAGATCATGCGGTCTAACCCTCTTATAGCCCCATGGACAAGAAACTCACTGATGAAGCTCACTTGGTCAATTTCTCCTATAGTCACAGTTCTATCACAAGCTCTCTAATGAATCTCACTCGGTCAATTCCTTCTCTATCCTGGAAAGGTTTTACGGAAATTCAAACATGTAAAGACTCCCTCAGGAAGATTACTAAGACTACCCTCCTATAGTCTATAATATCGAAGACTCACTGGGAAGCTCACTAGGTCTATCCCCCTATAGTCTATAATTTCCCAGACACTTTGAGGAAGCTCACTCGGTCTACCCTCGTGTAGTCTATAATATCCAAGACTCTCTGGAAATCTCACTAAGCCTATACCTTATAGTCTATAGCACCAGGTTCTCACTGTCCCATGCTAGTCAGTGCATAATAATGCTATAAGGCCAAAGTACATCAATAGAGCTACTTGGATTACTATTCTACAGAATAAAAAGCATGTTAAGAATATCATTCCATCCTTCTGCCACAAGGCTTGGAAAACAGGTATAACAACCAATGGCTAACAAGACCCAAAGGTCTTAACAAGAAAAAAGGCATGAAAAACACCCAAGAAAAGAAATTATCCATAAATATGATCAAATTACCTCTACACAAGCATACAAGCATTGAAGGAAAACAACAGGTTCAAAAAGTTAAACACGCAACACCCCGTTCATGGGTATTGGTGAAATATGCACATAAAACTCAAAGACTTCGAAAGGTAAGGCGCAAACCACCTACCTTGATGCTCAGAGATCAATATACTTGAACCAAAAGGCTTGATTCTCATATGAACGGCATATATCTACAATAATGAACCAAACGTTCAACCCATGATATCTTCATAAATAGGGAAAATCATGGAATGAAACTCAAGAAGAAGGAAGAGCTCACCGTTGCGGTTCTAATGCAATTGACAGCGGTCGATTCGGAAAACAGATAGCGGCTTGGGGGCTCAGAGGATGTTCGCAGCCGTACGGGTCACTCTTGGTCGAGGAACTTGGAGAAGAAGGTGTTTTCATCGATTAGGTGCGTCCCCAGTCTATTTAACGAAAAGAATGAATGTACATGACGTGTACTTCTGGTGCACACGGCGTGTACTTGGCCTTTCCATACTCCACTTTAAGCAGCCTCCACATTGCCCCTACACAAAGTGTGTGTAGCTCGGACATAGCTAGCACATGACCTTCCAATACATCATAGTACACGACGTGTAATTATAAGGTACACGATGTGTATTTCGAAAATTTCCAGATTTTCCTCTTTTTCTCAAAAAAGACCAGAAAAGAAAAAACATACATGGAATGAAGATATGGGTTCTAACAGTTATATGGTTAGATTATATTATTAATTGGTCTTAAAGTGTAATTAGATTATATTTTCACCAATTAATCTAATGATATTCATTGTACGTAACTTTACGTTGAAATGGGACATAAACAAGTGTCAATATTTTGATAGTTATTATTTCTTAAAAACATGCTTTTTGTTTTGACAGTGGGAATTAATTTTAAATTATTTTCTACCACTTCTGTGTTTTGAATTTCAAAAAATGGATTCTATAGTTGTATTTAGGATGTCAAAAGTTTATAAATATTTACCTTTTATTATTAGACATTATGATTATTTACTTCTGTAAATATTTTATATACCATAGTAAAACGATAAATCTAGTAAATAATGGTTAAAAATTATTTTATAATAATATTAAATTACCCAAGCATGTGTCCTCATCCAATTGGATGATACATGTCCGACCATGGGAATCTTTGGGTCGATTTTGGAACCCCATGGTGCCACATGGGATTTATAATGACACATTATGTTAATTAATTTAATGTAAATACCAAAATGGAATAAACATATAAATTTTAGTAAATCTGTTTTAACATAGGGTTATTTTAATTATCTCTTTGACTAAAAATATTCATTTTAATTATAAAACAACTACCTGCATCATGGTAATTTTATTATAATTTTTAGAAATCATATAAATAAAATTATTTATGACACAATAATGATGCACTGTTTACCTCATTAATGAATGATTTAAATAAATAAAATTAAAAAAATTAAAAAAATATCCAAAACATATCCAATTATTAATGAATGTTTATATTTTGAACATGAGTCATATAATCTATGAATTTAATGAGTTTTTTCTTTTAGAAACCGAAAATCATTATATAATACAAAAAATATTTTCAAACGTTCTTAAAGAGACCCTCCTCCCCCTTATAAAAATATCTCACCTCTAACCCATTACTCACACCATTCACACCCCTTGGCTCATCCAACATATATTCAATTAATCTCCTTAAATCCCTATATTATTATTAGAAGCCTTACCTTAGGTAGAAAGAACTTCAACTAAACCTTTTGGTTTAAACCAAAGGGAGATACCAGATTTAAGGGTAATGTCTTCTCATAAGTTTCTTTCATTTATTTTACATTTTAAACCCCCTAAAATATATTTATTTATGTATTTTATAACAAAAACTATATCTTAAATATACTAATATGTTGTTAATATAATTACTTGAATTACACTTACACACACCTCTATCTATTGGGAAAAGAATATACTGTTTCTGTGGACGGAAAACTAACGCCTCACTAAATGAGGACTGTTTAATTATCTCCTACCACATCTCATTGTGGACATTAAGATGGAAATATTTTTATATGTGATATATATTATATTTTCTCTATAATTATGTATTTTTAATTTATATCATACGTTATTGGTTTCCATATTTGGTAATATGATAATTTCATTTGAGGAAGTGTGGACTACCGCCCCCTCAAAGTGATGTGACTCGTTCATGCCATACATGAGTCATATAAAGGATAAAGAAAATGAAATTATATATAATATTATATTGGAATTATAATATACATATTTATTATTATTTTTACATTCCATTAAAATATAAAATAGAAATTAAAGTAGCGTTACTGCGTATGTACGGCCTACCATCTACATGAACGATGCATTTCATTTATTATCTACAAATGTTACATAATATTATATATATATATATATACTAGATATATATTATATGTATGATATCCAAATCATTAATATAATTCTGGAGATAATGGACCTTTAACCATATGAACAACTTGTAATTTCAAGAAGATTATTTTTTACTCAACTACCAAATATCAACAAAATGACCATTATTAACTTAAATGATTAAATAATGTTTACAACATGGTAATAAGTGATATAAAAGGCATAATAAACTTTAAAATGGTTATTAATCAAGTAGAAATTAACTTTAGTTCATTATATATGAGATTAAAGAATGAACGGGTCATGTCAGAAGGGAGGTAAGGGACTTCATCTCAATCTCCTTTTATTGAGAAATTTATTTATTTATACATTCCTTTCTTTTATATGGTGTATAATCCCTTTTAATTTAAATTTCATTCAAAGGGAATATTTTTGTACAAGGCATTTTACTAAAATACAACGAAATTTTTTCTTTTTATATAAGCGGTGACAACGACCTTTTCTGCCGCCACGAGTATTATTTGATCTATGGCTTCCATAAATAGTCGTAGTGTGTTTTTAAAAGGAAAATAAATACCATATACTTTTTTTATGTTTTTTGGTATAGAAAATGGATCTAATAATGAATTTGTTATGTCAGTATATATTTAAATGATATATTGGGATTGAAATTTTGAAATGTTATCTTTCCTTTGTGCTATTGTTATGTGCTATTTTTGTGTAATGGTTCTTGGGTATTGTTTATGTATATGGGTGGTTCTATGATAAACCTAAGGCATGTGAGCCTGAGATATCTCTCCAATGCCTTGTGTACTGTGACGGAGGTAAATTTGAATGTTTCTCCTAAGAGTTTTATGGAATATATTGTGATGGGTATTCCAAATGTAACTCTCTATGAAGCTGTAAAAGATACAACGTAAGTATGTTATGGATGCCACACGTTACATTTATTATTTATGATTTCTATGTGTTATTAATAAATCATATGATTTCATTAGTTATGGGCTTTTTCTTAATAAGTATTTATGGGCTAATGTTATATTTATTTATTTTATAACCATCATTGATCTTTTTATTCTTATCTGATGTTTTGATATGTTTTTTTCACAGGACTTAACGATTAATAGGGTCAAGGATGGGATCAAGGAAAAGACAAGCTATCTAAAACATAGAACTAGACATGAAACTTTTTTTCAAGATTTTTTATTTTATGAAAAAATAGAAACTGTGTAGAAATGTCTACTTTTTAATTTTTGAGATGTAATGTAATAGTTATGGCCTAATTCTCTAAAACACTAAACCTGAAAAGATCCTCAATTTGAATTATCCATTTAATTCAATATTATGTAATGTTTTTAGGTTGGTTCTTTGTAGTTTCCCCCCAGACTTTGCTCAAATAGCTAAATCCATTACCATGATTACTTGTAAATGGGTTCAGTTCATGTATACAAAAGAATATAAAGAATTTTTTTTATGAATTGAAGAATTTGTTAGTGCATTCTCCAACATTGACTCAGCCATAAAAAACTTTTGGATTTGTGATTTATGGTGACACCTCATAGAAAAAAATTGGTTGTATCCTTATGAAAAATGATAGAGTTATTTTTAATTAATTAAGATAGTTAAAAATTAATGAATATAACTTCCCAACTCATGATCTAGAGTTAGAAGCAATAATATTTTCTCTAATGACGTGGATACATTATCTCTAAGCTGAAAGATTATAGATATATACTGATCATAAGTTATTGAAATTTATCTTCTCAGAAGAATAACTCAACATGATAAAAAGGTGATGGATCACGATTCTCAAGGATTAATATTTTTCCATAAACTAGAATCTAGGTAAGTTAAATAAGGTGGAATATGAATTGAGTATGAAGGATCCTAGAATTATGATCAAAAGGAGGACTGAAAAGTATCTCATGTCCAGGGAACTAGAAAGGATAGATGTTGGAATTATCAAATAAGGTAAAGCATGAGTAAATTTTCAATTGATTTCCCAACCTTATTTATTATAAATAATTAAAAGTTATCATTATAGTTTTGAGAATATTCAAAAGAAAACTAATGTTTTGAATTATTGGAAGATTCCGAATTTCTTGTGTGAAGATAGAATTATGAAATTTTAGAGAAATCTATGGGTTCCCTCTATACCCAAGATAAAAAGGGAGTTATTGGATGATTAACATAGTTTGAATTTCACTATACACCATGGTAGCACAATGATATATAAATATTTCAATGACCATCTCTGCTGGGAGAACATGAAGCAGGAAAATGTTAATTATGTATCAAGATATTTAGTTTTTCAATAGGTGAATGGTGAAAGACAACATCATATAGGTGCCATTGAACATATAAATATTCTCACAATTAGAGGGGATGACATCACTATGGATTTTCTCACTATATTAAAAAAATCTAAGCAAGAATGATATAAAATGGGTAATTGTTTATCGACTTACCAAATCTGGACATTTCCATGCAATAAGGGAGTATTTTTCTACTGGGGAGCCTTACACAGCTCAGTATCAACTATTTTTAATACTTCATGGAGATCCCCTCTCAATAATAGAAAATAATGATCCTAAATTTGAATCTAAATTCTATAAAATTATTTAAAATCGTTGTATAATGAGCTTCGATTGAGTACTTACTATCACCATCAAACTGATGAAAAATCAGAAAGGAAAATCCAAACATAAGAACACATGATGAGATTATGCTCAAATTATTTTCTTGGTCTGTGGGATCAATATTTACCTCTGGCGGAGATTTTCTAAAATAATAGTTTTAATTCAAGTTTCCAAAGGGAACCATATGAAGCATTGTATGGATAGAGATTTCATTCACCAACTTGTTGGGATGATGTTGGTGAATGAAAGATTATAGGCCCAGAGATTGTTGAAGAATCAATATAAAAGGTAAATAATATTCCAACCCATATCAAAGCATCTCAAATAAGGTAAAATAATTATACTGATATTCTAGGGGTGAATATGGAATTTCATGGGGAGACCATGTTTTCATAAAAGTATCTATATGGAAGGGTGTTATAAGATTTGAGAAAAAAGGGGAAACTAAAACCTAGGTACATTAGTCATTTTGAAATTATTGAGAGAATTGGTGCTGAATATTATCATTTGAATGTACCACCAATCCTTTCTAAGATAAACAATTTGTTCCATGTCTATTAATTGAGAATGGAAATACCAGACCCAACACATGTACTCACTTCGGAAGGTATAGAATTGGAACCTGACTTATCTTACATTGAAGAGCCTATTCGGATTCTATAAAAAAAGAGCAGGTGTTGAGGAATCATAGAATTAAACAGGTACATGCACATTAGTAAAATCAAAAAATTTAAGAAGAAATGTGGGAGTTTGAGTTACTAATGATAAATATGTTCCCAGAGTTTTTAAAGAGGTAACTTTCTTTTAATATGTTTGAATTTTTTTAAGGGGGAGAATATAACACATCAAGGAGATACCAATAAATTTAATAAATAAGGAATTCAACACTGAGTATCTACAAAAAACACTTCGTTATTTATGGGTGGTTTTCATAACATAGCTATTAGAGCTAAATTTTATGCTTCTGTGTTTTGAATTTCAAGAAACGGATATACACGGTTGCGATCAGTACGATATTTAGTGCCTGGAAGGATCAACTTACATTTTTGGTGAGTAGTAACTTTACTGCTATGAATGTTAATATTCCCGTATGAATATTAATATGACACTTATGAATTGAATCCTCACCCACATTAGAATAAATAAAATTTAAGCACGTTATAAATTAAAGTGGATATTTTAAAAATTAATAAACATGTGTCGGTATTTTTATGAACAATAAATATTTAATTAAAATTTAAAATTTATAAATATTTTTAAAATATGATTCCTTTTCATAAAATTCATTTCTAAATAAATTTTTTTTGTCCTATAATTTTAGGATATTTTTATGAGAACTCATTCAGTTTTTGAATGTATTATAAAAATTAGTTATACATTTTAAATTAGTATTTTTCAAGCAAATAATAACGATAATTCAAATTAAATTTCTCATATTTATATAATTATTTTGATAAAATGGAGTTCATTTTATAATTCTAAACATATAAAAATGGTAATGGTGAATTTTTGGGATTTATCTAAAATACATTAATTTATAGTGAATATTAAAATACGATAATTAACAATTAATACTAAATACATGATTTATCAAGTGATTGGTGATATATGGAAGATTTAAGATCACCTTGTTCAAAATAACATACAAATTTTACAATTTTTTGTCATAAGAATCAACACTATTTCCTACCTTAATAAAAATAATAAAATTATGAATAAGATATTCAAAAATCACCCCTCCCCTCTGTTATAAAAACCACTCCTCACTTCCTCTACTCCTCACTCCTGTAAGCCTTGAATATTCTAAATGCTATAAAAATACTATTCACTAGTATATCCCCACATCGAGGAGGTCTTTTTATTTCTAAAAGACAGAAATCCCTTCTCTCAAGGAGGTTATCATAGAGGATACCTCAAGAGGTAAACCTACTTCTTTTTTATATTAATTTCATTTTCAATTTATTTCTTTCCCTTATCTTCTCCTCAACTCCCCTGTCAAATTTATTATGGTAGCTCTAGTATTATATATATACTATATTTATATCCTGTTATTGGAATACCCTTCCTCAAAATACTATATCTCTCTATTTTATTTTAAAAAATAAATCATCATTCGGGAGATGTTGATTTACAACCTTTGTGGACGATGAACCTTTATAATTCAATATCTCCTTCAAAAATGGCCATGAAACTATTTTTATGGTTTAATAATATTATAATATATTTTTTATAACTTATTTAATGTTCTTAGACTATTATATTTATACATAATACTAATTCATAAGAAAAAACTAGTTCACAATAATCAAAATTTCGTCAAAATAATATAATTGATTATCCGTAATGTTCTATATAATAACTCACCCTCATAGCATATAACCAAATGAATGATATAACCTTTTAATTTTATAAGTGTTATGGTGTATCATATAAACTCAATTCTAGTTAATTATACCAATTCCAAATGAACATCCACACTCATATACAAGTACACCGATCATGAAAACCAAGGAATCAAACACTTCCTTGTGGCACAATTGTATATTATAACTCATAAAAGGCCATAAATTACCATAATAAAATTTTAATATATAAAATAAATATAGGGGTGGTTTTGAATTTATTCATTAATGTATTTAATTTTATTTTCCAGGACATTATGGTCATGATCATAACACATTCAGACAGAAGGTAAGGATTTTCTACCCAAACATCCATTTTCATTCGTGTTACTCATTGTCCATATTAATCCAAATTAAATTATTAATTATTCTTATTTACTCCTCTATAAATCCTTGTTAATTATATATATATATATATATATCAATCATAATATATCATTATTTTATTGGTAGTTAAATGTTTTTAAAATATCTTTCTCAATTATTCCTGATAAACTAGCCCAAATCAAGGGAACATCTCAAATTATTTCCTATTTTCATGAGCACCCTATAAAATGTTATAAACCAGAATTATTTTTCATAAAAAATAATTTAATCATACAAAAAAACCTATTTAATTTCTAGTTTAATTCAAATATTTCATTGAAAGAACTCTTCTTTTCAAATTATAAGTGTATTAATCTAAAATAATATTGATTATTTTATTAGAGTAATTTTATCTAAATAAAAAACTATATTGTATTTTATGTCTTATTGAGGTTAATATATTTTTATTATCATCTAAAATATTGAATTAAATGGATTATGACATATTTTATTGATGATGTTCTATGTTGTTACCATTCACCAAACTCCTCAGGATGGTTACTGTTTATTTGTACAGATTTGGGAATGTTATTTCATATTTTCATTTTGTTTCTATTATCCCATTTAATATAAGGAATGAATTGGAAATGGAAAGTGATGTGTGGGGACCTATATATCCCCTTGATGCATTGGTAGGTCTCCTAAAAAAAATAGAGTTCGGTTCTAGTGAACGCCTTACACTACTATTCTCAAACGTCATTGCCGAAGCATTAACATTATGTTTAAAATTTCTGAAATTATGAATTCTCTCATTGTGATATTATTAATTAATTAAACCATATGATTATTAAACTAGTATAACATCAATCATTATGTTTCATTCTCCTAGGATCATTTATACTTCTTTTTTTAATCATCTTTCATTCCTTCCATATTATGTTCAAGTATATTTTTAAAGGCATGTGTTTTTAGTTGTTCACCATGACTAGTGTTTATTTTATGATAAATTCCGCTGTATTATACCCCCTTTATGAGCATTTGAGCTCAATAATTTAATATGTATTTTTTTCCCTTGGCTGTGAAGATGAATATTATGAATGAATTAAAGTGATAATCTAGGTTTCATAGATGTTTCCAATGGAATTTAAATTATGTATTTCATTTAAAGTTGTAATATTGAACTTATATTTATATATTATTTTTCAAAAATACTAAACTATTCATTCCATTGGGATTATACATTCTTCTAGTCATTCCAATATAATATAATAAGGCACCATCTCATGGAAACAGGGGTATGGGTCCTCACTATCATGGTAAATTGACAACTGAAATTAAATCCTAGGATTCCTACTAGATAGTTACACATTTCACTCATCTAATAGAGGACACTCCATTAGATAGATATAACTAATGACATTCATTCGAGAGGTCAGGTTTTCATGTATCCCCATTATAATTATATTCTAGAAGTATATAGTGATAAGATACAAAGAAAAGGATCACACTAAAAACCATGGGTTATTCTAACAAATAAATCTAGAATAGCCCATTAAGTATAGGATCAGTACCCATGTATTATTGGTGAAAATGATACCATGAAAACCTCCTAGGGAAAGATAATGTCATAATATCTCAAACCAAGCCTTATAAGAGGATTCAACAACACTTTCAATGATTCCCCACTAAAGGGACCACTATCCTATGTATAGGATGAAATTACATATTAACCCTTGAGGTACAGATCAACAGAATATACACCAAAAAAACATATACAAGATAAAGAGTTTGACTGTTCCAATGCTTTTTAAAGGATAAGACGATGTTTAATGGAAGTACATGATGATTCTCATTGGAACATAGTTATACCCCTATATCACAAACCATGACCATGTCTTTGTCATATTACATACTGTGCATAGGGTCATGTAATTATACTTGGGTCTATAAACATGTCTACAACCTTGTACACATCCACTGGTCATGTCCTTATTGGAGTAAAAAACATTCCCATGCATTTTTACTCCAAGATATGTCCTTGTAAAAACTATATTAAATTATGATTTCCCCAAGAATGGTCACATTCATTGTGACCAGGTCACACACAGGGTGATACATAACTTTATCTGTAAATCGAAGCTTCCACTATATGGGTCTCACACAACATGTTTCTACAAAACACATGATGTGTATCTTGGTAATTCAATGATTTATTAGGATTATTCTATAAATAATTTTAAGCAACTCTAGCCTTTTTATGTATCATTAATTATGATGGAAAGTGCAGATCTACAATATCGGAGCCTTTCCATCAGTGCTCGCTAGATTTCAATCACCGGATTCACATATGAATCATTATTCATTCACCCCTGTCACAATCACATGCACCAAAATAACTCATAGGTCTCTAATATAATATTATTAACTCACCTCTACTTTCATTGCATGATCCCCACAGTATACCATATTCAGATCCATAATAATGAATTGTTTCACCAAGAAATGGGTGAAGAATATTTTATTACATAGTATTCGAGTCAAACCACTAAGAAAAAACCCTGGTGTTGAACGCATGTAGAAACATTGGATAAGAAAATGGAAAAAGGAACAAACCGTTTACATATTCCTTTGGACTCAATTCATTACTATTATAATATCAAACAATGAACCATAATAAATCAATAAATCTACTAATAAATTTTTTTCTTGTAAACCCATCTTGCAATACAACTAATCCATGAATCAATAAATTACTCTATTTATTCCAATGAATCATAATAATTAATAAAGGTGAATATATCCATAAAAAATTTCATCATACATTGATTTGCATCAATCAATGATGAATAATGAAGCAGTGTTTTTGTCATTGGATAGATCCTCAGACTTCATTGAAAATGTGTTTTTAATATTTGATCTGATTTTTTTTGCAAATTGAACATCCTTTAACGACTCAATAATGATTTGTTGGATATATTTAGTTAAGATTATGTCCTTGATAATCCACAATAATCATATATTTAATCGGGAAACTATGAAGCTTCCTTGATGAAAAAAGTAAATAAATTTATTCATTTTGTTTTATTCATTTTACGACTATGATAAATTTTGTCACAAAGCACCCCATGATGGAAAAGGTTATATCGATCTTATGGTAAAACCCATGATCTGAAATCACTGGTTCCCTTAGATTTATAATCTGGGACTACATTTATATTTTATTCCACATTTTATGTAAAACTATCTGTGTTATCGATTTAATATAATTAAAATACTTATTATGAAAACACCTAGAATAAGAATCACATTCCATCTCAGTAGCTGGTCTCCAAAAAAATACATACTCTATCAAAAAATAATACTATAAAAATATGATACATTATATTATCCCCTCCTTGGGATTTATTCCCAAAAAATCCAATACAAAATTATACATAAAGAGATGTGGGTACTAAGAATGCATCTTAGTATCCCACTCCCTAGTGCTCTCATGAAGATCCATCGACTGCCACCATATATAAACTAGGGTAATCAATCACCTACAATAGGTCATCTCTTGTATATCCTCAATCTGTACTGGGTAATTAGAAATTCTTTCTCTATCCTCGATGTTTAGCTAGCCCTCTTTGATAATGTGTGATTTATCATGCACGTACCTCCTTAACTACGAGATGAATAATAAATTTTGTAACTTGGATAACTATACTGGTAAGCCTATGTGATACAAAACATCGCTGACTCCACATAGTATATGGAATTGTAAAATGAATATCGAAGATATCTTACCACATTGGCCAAATATATGTAATCCACATTGAGTTGAAACTTATAGGAACACATGGTAACACTCTTTGAACTCTAAAGGCCTCTTTCATAAGACTGGTAAAGACTTATGATGGATCAGTGTCATCCTCTCTACATTAGTATGATTCCAACATTATATGTAGTGGTTCACAACCACTCAAAGCTGATATTTTTTGACTCCCCTAGGATAGTCTAGTAGAGTTGTGACCAACAATGTTTCCTATACAAGGCCTCAAATGGTTCCATAATGATTGTTGAATGGTAGTTTTTTTACTCAAAGTCCCCCAATGGTAGATTATCCTCATAAATGTGTCTAATTTCCAACATGAAATCATGCATTATTTACTCCAAAATATAAATGGCCCGCTCATTCTAGCCTTTAATATGGGGTGAAAAGATATGATCAAATGTAGCTGAGTACCAAAATCCTCATGAAATAACTTCCGTAAAAAATATGTTATGTGATCATAATATTCTGAAATTATCATTAATGATACTCCATGGATTTAGACAATATCATACATGTAAAGTCTTCTTAATCCCTCTACTAAACCCTACTCACAAATAGCTATAATGTGGTATGTCAAGGTGAGTTGGTCTATGATCATTCAGATGGAATCATGTCCACCAGATCTATATGGTAATATTTTCATGAGTTCCATTGATAACCCATACCAGTTATACTCTAACACCTCAATGGTTTTAGCTAAACCCACTGAAATATGGTGCTCGACCATCACTTGCAGAAAAGTATGGCATCAAGAGACAAAATCGGCAACTCCCTTCTTCGTCTCGTGCCACCAAAACTAATGTCAAAGGTCATATTACATCTTTACTATAGATGTATGTACTTTAAAAGTAGATGTATAAAACTCTATTAGAACCCCGTCCAACAACATCACTGGTAACATCATGTGTCTTCTTTAACAAATATCATGCTCCCCACCTTTAGAAAATCCATCTGAAGCTTGTCTAGTGGTTATCTTAGTACATAAGGTCTCTCAACCAGCATCCCCAAGGCATGACACCCAAACCCACTACAAATTTTTAAGTTTTACAACCATCTACAATAGGTAGGATTCTCTATCTCTAGGTTTTATGGATAACTACAATGAGGCAAAATAATCTAATTCCTTACATAGAAACTTCAAACATGACCTCTTGCTGAGAGAATATACTACCACATTCCCATTATGTGGAGTATAGAAAAACATGGATTCATAATCCTTGAGGAAATGTAGACATAACCTATATCTTATGTAAAAACTCATTTGGGAGAATATATAATTGGTATTACTCTATTCAGAATAGATGACAAACTTCTCACCCAACCGATAGTGTCACCACATCTTCTGTGAAAATAATACTGATGCTAACTGAAGATCATAGGTAGAATTTGTCAACTCATGTGGTCTCAATTAACATGAACTATAGGAAATTATGGACTAACTATGAATTATAGAACATCTAATTGAGGTTTCTAAAGCATCATAGAACACTATTTACACCACACCCTCCTCTGGAAATCCTTAGATGGGAGTACTCGTAAATATCAATCTCATCTTAATGTAAGCCTACTGGATGCTATCCTTTGAAACAATAGACTTCCCCTTATTGTTTAATGATTTCTAGGGTGCCAATATTTTGGAGAAATTAGATATGAATATCTTGCAGTATCCTGCCTACCTAAAGAAGTTATAGACCTCTATCACACCCCTAGGTGGCTCCCAATCAAACACTACCTCAACCTTCACCTGTTCCACTGCCATACCATCTGCTGAGATAACATGTCCCATAAAATGGACATCTTGAATACAAAAAAAGAACATTGGGATCTTCCCATAAGTCTGTTTCTCTAAATGAATTTTGAAGAACCATCCTCAAGTATCTCGTGTTCTACTCCTTAAGTTTCAAGTACACACTGATGCCATTGATGAAGTATGACAAGAACCAATATAAGAATGGATGAATGACCTAGCTCATGAGACCCATGAAAAATTATGGGAACTTTAATAGGACAAAATTAAATCACCACACAGTCATAGTGATGTAGAAACATCTAAATTATATATTCAATATGTCCTCACCGTGTAATCACATCTGGTGATAGAATGTTCTGAGGTAACTCTTAAATAACCATTTTCACACTCCCAGTTAATAAAATTGGTCATAAAACTCTAATAGAGAACACTAGTTCTTTAGAGACACCTCTTTTTGGTTATGGTAATCCAAATATAACCTCAATCTCTCATCTTCCTTCTTGGGGAAGAACACTGGGGCTACCTAGGGTGAAACAATGGGTTGAAGAAAACCCTTCCTTTGTAAGTACTCCAACTACACCATCATCTAATAATTCTCTTAAAGAGACATATAATATTATGGTGTCAATATTTTGGTCATCATGGGTTGTAGATCAATGAATAAGTCTACCTCTTGGCATGGAGATAAGTCTGGAACGTACCCAAGAAAGACATCCTCATAGTTTTCCAACACTACAATGACATGTAATCTCATAATATATATTATTACAAGGGTCATTCTAGACAAATTAAGAGATATCATATGATCTCTCAGATTCATGACACTATCCTACAATTTCAAGGTTTCCTTTTCATTGAAAAAAGAAAAACCTAGCCTAATCACTATGGACACACCACATCCTCCTCATCGAACTGTCTATCTGGTCATGAATTGTAGAGAACTAGTCCATACCCACGACGATGTAAAAAGGCCTCACTGATGATATATAGATATCCCAATAAAACACACCTCGAGTAGTCATGTCACACCATTAGGAAAAATGCATGATCACTAAGAAAACTCTCATAGGGGTCTCCAAGAGAAAGGGTTGATCCAAGGTCTCAACCAGAATCTCCTTGTATCAAAGTAGATATGTGGAAATAAAGAAATGAATATATCCCATGTATTTTAGTACTAAAACTATTGTAGAAAAGGAAAATATTATAACCTGTATCATCCCTGAAGCCTTTGGGTCATATGTCTAGACCACATGGTGATACCCCCACCTATTTCATCCATCTCCCTATGCCTAGAGTGGACCACATATGGGTTGATGTGTTTACATGATGAATCTCTTAGAAAATATTTCTAATATACCAACAATTCTTCCACATCTTCAGTCATACATACATGTCTTCTCATACTATTACCTCTTCCATGGCGTCCCATCAGTTGGCTCTCGTTCATCCATATGACAGGTTAGTAAATATCTTGCAAGATTTATGTTACAATAACATGAGTTGAAACACATATCTCGGGGATGAATAGACCCATCCTATGATCATTGAAAACTGGGCCCCCTATCCTATGGCCTCCTCCTGAAATATATACAATGTCTATGTCTGTGATAATGACTTTAGCTCCATGTTTCTGAAGTCTCTACTCTTAAGTTCATACTAAATGAAACGGAAATTTTCATGTTCTAATTAAGGAAACTCTTTACCACCAGACCACACTCTAGCACCCAAACATAAGTAGTAATTCACAAAGGTATAATTCTAAATTCGATATCTCAATGCTATCCTCACTTTAATGTTTGAGACTTGATGAATGGATCTCGAACAATATCCATCGAGTACCTAGGGGGTTAGTGAACCTCCATGAATACTCGTCTACAACCATGATACATTTATAAAGCTAAAAAATCTCCTAGATAAGTACATCACTTGATGTATCTGGGGATAATTCCTATCTGGAAAGGTTCTCAAACTCTAACCACGAAAGATTCACCTCATTGAAATACTGGGTCACAAAAAATCCCACATCATCATTCTAAGACATAGAGAATGATCTCTTCTAGAATGGCTAAAAGGTTTTTGATTCCATGAATAGTTAGAAAATCCATTTTAACCCATCATTTCATTCTAAAGTAGTATATGGGTCAGGCTCGCCTTGGAACATGAGGGGCCATTGTTCCTAGAACTCATGAAGCACACTCAATATTCACACCTCATATTCTGGTATTTCATGTACAATATTCTTCTCAATATGTGGTGGTATAACTAGTGCACCACCTGGTGGTAAAACCTCTATAATAGGACCCTTTATAGATTCCCCATTATAGAGGGGACCACCCCCATGATCATAAAGGTGAATCCAAGCAAGAATACACCTTGAACACATGATGAAAGAGAAATTATGTACCAAATTTATTGACTATATTTTGAGATATGAGTTAATAAATAAAAGGGATACCAAAAACCAATCCTAAATGATGGATAAATTATTTTTCTCATGTATATTGTGTCTTCATTTCCGAGTCGAAAGAGAGGTGATCAGTGTCCTTGTGTATTTATATGTTACCAACTGCACTAACACTGGAATCCCTCTCCTGAAAGATGAACTCAAAACACTTAACATTATTTACCCAAACCAAACTCACAAACTCCAGTCCAATGGGATGATAGACTAGACTGATACAAGTCTATCAAAAAATATCGTAATGGGCCCATTATTTGATTCCATAATCCCACCTATTATAGTCTAGAGGATGGATTTTAGCACCATGTAGGCTTATCACTATCATGGGATGCCTTAGCCTAATTACATGCACACACACACACACACATATCCTAGACCATAAAATGAGGAAATGTAAATCAACTAATATATCATTCATGGATGCATATAAGTATATAAACCGTATTATGGGAAAAAGTAATGGAACGTAAATAGGTCCAAATTTATTCCCACCACAAAGAGTCTAAGAAAAATTTCGGCCAAAAATTAATGATGGGGTTTGCCATCAGGATACTGTAGGAAAAAAATAAGTGTGTCGGGATCACTAAGGACCACCATATTCAAGTCCCTCTTGGACTCTCTGAAACTTTTGATCATTTTCAAAAGACAAGACATGTGTTGGAAAATCCCATGGAGGTGTGAGTATGGAAATACACAGAAGGAAACCCTAAAAATACAAACCATATAATAAGAAAAATAACATTCACCTTTACATAAGTATATATCTATAACATATATAATAAGAATATCCAGATATACTCATTAAATACACACAGTCTCAAGGTAATGACATAACCATAATGTTAACCTTGGATTCTAGCTCAATGGTTCCACATAACACCCATCTGGGAGAACACACTCCATGAGTCAGATAAAACTGATTATCTCTTCCTGAGATTCCATTATCATTGAGTCTCACCATTATAAGTATACACTAGAGGTGTGAAATGATATGATACATAGATGAGTATCAACCCCAAGGCCATAGGTTATATCAATATCCCAATATGGAATAACCGACTAACTAGAGGATCATCTCCCACATAGTATTGGTCAAAATCAAACAAATAACTCAACCTAAGGTAAGATGATGATAGAATATATTACTCTGGGCTCTAAATAATGACTCCACAACTCCATCCCAGATGTGCCACTGAATAGATTACTATATTATGAGTATGATATCATTCCGTACTATCCCTCCTGGAATGGATCAAGGGAAATTAAACTAATAAAACTTGCTCAAAATAATAAAGAAAAGGGAACCAAGCCTTCTTTGAAGGAGTTCACAGTGAGTAGTGGTAGAAAACAATGTATCACTACTACACTGGGTTATACTCGTGTATCATAGCATGTGCCCTATTTTTTTAAAAAAAATTATGATAATAACATTCCCATTATCCTCATCCTTTAATATAGTAAACCACTATGCCCATGTACACATGGAATACCAGTGTCTCTATAGGAGTAAAAAGAATTCTAATTCTTAAGAAAACTAGGTTGGGTAGATGTACACTCCAAGGAAAATAGTGAGTTTCATTCAGAGGTTCACACAATGCGTGATAGGGTCACACACTGTGTGATACTTATATATATCCAAAGAACTCTAACCACCAAATCTTGGGTCTCATGTGGAGTGTTCCTCCATAACACACAATATGTACCTCATGATGTCGCAGATTTAATGTGTTTCTTATATGCATCACCTTATGCTTCATTAGCCCTCAAATCTACCATGAATCATGCTAGTAGGTGTATATCTACTCCAAATTGGACTCGTCGTCTCCAATATCCTAATATCGGTCACCTAATTGACATGATAATCAGTTTTAATTTGTCCCTATGACCATCACATGCACCAATTGAACCCTGTGGTCTGCAATCTGGTCCTATTCACTCACTTCTTCTATTTCTGGATGATCCTCATAACATACCATTTCTAGATCTATGATTGAAAATTTATGTATCATGAAACAAGTGTGGAATTTTTGATTCCACTATATTTCAGTTTAACCACCATGAAAACAAATCTCCAATGATGAATGAATGTAGAACAGTGAAAGAAAACTAGAAAACATGAAATAGTGGAATGAAATTTGACCATGATTAGTTGGGCATGATTCATTTCCTTTATAATGTATAATGAATAACCATAATAAATAAATATGTCCCCATAGGAAAATCAATCCCAAAAATTATCTATCCTTGAATCAATCTATTTATCGATTGAATTACATTTGTCCTAGAAATTATTAACATCTAATAAATCCAAAAAAACACTATCATATCTCAATTTGGATCGTTCATTGAAAAATAATGAAGTTCAATCATTTTCATTGATGTATCCTCATATTATATTCTACACCGGTTAACAATCTTCATCCAGTAGTCATTCAACAGCAAAAATTCATTTAAAATAACTCCAATGATTATTCCATGACTATTCTAAAACACATGCTCTAAACTCAATGATGAATTAATATTTCTAATCTGGGAATCATTTTATAATTAATTCCAATTTTTTAGGATAACTGGGTGCATGTTCTATCTAATGTATTTCAAACAGTTCTTCTAGGCACATAGGGGATTAAAATCACACACAATCTAAGTGCCTAGTTTAAAAAATAATCAATAGTATATCCAAAAAACACATGTAAAATCTAATTCATTACATTAGGTGAGGGAATTGGAGAACAGATTTGGTTAGTTATTTTCTAAGAAAAATGTTTTGAGAGTTGTGAATAGATGAGTATATGCGGAGGCCTTTTATAAGTGATGGATAAGATATACATGTCATTGCGGAAAATATGTTAGGTGTACACCTATTTTTACCTATTCACATGCCCCAATAATTCTCCAAATTTAATATATGAATGGGTAGAGTACTTATATTGTCGACTATTTTTTTGACACGTTTTAGGTTATTTTGTAGTTTATTTTAAATGTTTATTCACTTATTTAACTCGTTTTTTACCATAATCACTATAATTAGTTTTAATTTGTTTTCACTAATCACTTGCGTGAAAAATTATGTTCACCTTTTTAGAAATAATATATTATTATTATTCCAAATATAGATTCTATTATTCAAAAATCCAATCATATAATGAAAAATAATATTTAATATTAATCTTGCATACATGATGGGAATTTGGGTTTTGAAGGTAAAAATAATCAAATGTTTACTTTATCTTTATATGTAATTTCAATATAAAAATATTTCCAATGAACTAAATTGAATTAATAGATTGATGATTGAATTAATTTTACTTTAAAACTAATTTTATATATAATATTACTATATAATGATTTTATAAACAATGTCTATTCTTAATAAAAATCCAATATTTGTTCACTACTCATGAGAAATTGAAACATCACATAAACATACCTAAAAGTCAACAAAATATAATAATGAAATTATTTTTTTAAAAAATAATTATTATTTTTCTATTATAAATTTAAATATTTTTTAAAACATGTTTTAAAATTAGTGCGTAATAAAATTTTTATATAACTGTGTTTTAGAAATTATACATTTTTTAGTATAAATTGTATTTATTTATATCTATTATATAGACTACACATATGCTGATTGTAAAAAAATAGTTTGAATAAGATATGTATAATGTTCAATAATATAATTGAAAAAAATAAATTCATTTATTGTGTTGGTATAAAAAACACTCATGTGCATTAAAATAGATTTTCCGAAAATGATTTCCGCATATTTTCAAATGGGTATTATTTGTATTTTTAATTAATTGATCAACAAATAATTTAATTAAATATTAATTTGTAAATCATATTTTCATAATTTTGTTTTTATTTCTCATAACAACCATTATTATTGTTAGGTAATAAAAGTAACATATATCATGCGACATTTAATTTTGGTGTTGTCTGCTGAATACACTACCAAATATAACAAAAATCCGGTTTTTTAATGAAATGCAAGAAAATTGGGTTTTGTGTGTAACACAAGATGAATATAGTGGTTCATGTCCATTATAATATCAAATATAATTTTTATCATTTAATATTTTGGTTTCCTACAATCATAATATAATGTTTCCACAAAAATAACTTAGAAGAACTACAATATACTAGTCTACACATTCCAAATTTAGGAATTAAACATCTCTCCCATACTAAAAAGTAGTAACCTTTCCATGATGGCTTAGTAGTCATGAATTTTCAGATATGTTATATTATCATTTATAATTAAAAGAGAAAAATTAAAATCATGAAAATATTGTAACATAAAATATATAATCAGTTGATAGAATATTAAATTATTTTCTTTATAAAGTGAATAAGTTGTTTTATACTCATTAAACTGTGTGATCATTCATCTCCATAAAATTCAATTTTAAAATGTCTAGAAATTTGGGCCAGATGAAACTATGCATTTACATTATCATCGGTCTAACTAGGTGTGTGAAAAATGGGATTAAAATTGGTTATAAATATAATTATTTCCAATAATCATTACATTTAACATTTAATGAACCAATAATTCAGACCAATATAGAAGGTCAGAGAAAACACTCCACATTATCCAATTACGATCTCTCCCAAAAACATTTATTTTTTGTTCAGCCATGGTTGGTCCAATGTAATAAGGTGTATTGAAAATAAAATAGATTTTATCACAATACCTAAATACAGTACTGGAGGATAATCTATTTCAATTATAATTTTATTCAAATTATTTATATTTCATTAAAAATGGTGATCAACATGATGAAATTTGTGATGATAGGAAAAATAACTCATAGTTATCCCATTTCTAATCATAAATGCTTTGTTATTATCCAAGATGTTTGTACGTGATTTTAAACCATATTTACACCATTATGATAATTAACCATACACTAAAAAGTTACTGATTGTCCACATTAATGCAAATTTCTGTGTAAAATTCTAATATATAACTGTATCAAAGGTAGTTTACCTATTATTTCATAATTAAATTGACTCATAAATTGGAGGATTCAAATAAAAATCAACCTTATTCTTAATATTTAGTGGAATTATTATCACAATATATATATAAGTCTCCACAATCAATGTCGAATGTAGTAAGTTTTACAGAGTAATGAAAATACGCCAACATGAATATTTATTATCATAACAACTAAATGGTAAAAACCCATTAGTGGAATAATTCAACCATATGTTATGAGTTCCGAAATAAAAATAATTATTCTTAAAATCAATATGTTTTCTTAAATAACCATCCCATCAATGATTTAATATTTCACTGATGGAAAAATTTTATTTAAACCATGTCATCAATGTCTTTATGTTGTGAGACATAAATAAACATTGTAAATGGGGTGTAATTGGAATATGCCAATACTATTTTATATGAAATTAATGATTTCTTTGTTGTTCCACTTTGCACCTCAATTTTACTGATGTTATAAAATTAACTAATGTTTCATAATCATAATGATATAAGATGCATTCATTTAAACAAGTATAAATATATTGATAACTAAGACCCATATTATGGACCAACCGCTTATTATTATAGAAACATGATAGTAACGATTTCTTTGTTTGAGATAAATGTTTTAACGAAATAAGATTTTTGATTGGAAAAAATAATTGACATTTGAAAATCTAATCTAAGTGCCATTAATTTTTTAACAAATTCATGTTTTCTTATCTTGCGTCCCACATTTTAGGCATTCTTCAAATGTATAAAATAATTATATAATGTAAATGGATCTGATTAATTATTTTGACTATAATTCTATGTTATTATTTCATAAATATAAATGAAAGACATACACATTTACTAAATTAAGAAATAATACATCTCGAACAAAAATATTTGTTTTTTATATTGATTTTCATTCACTATGAAAATCCCAATAATATAATCTATCCAAAAATAAATATGTATTAGTTGAATTCCAACATAGTCAAATGTATTGAATATCCTAAGATCACATTTTTTACAAGGACATTAAATTATTCCTTTAGAAAAAAATTCAAAATTTGATAAAGAAAATGATATAACTGTTTCGAAAACCTCAATGTAGGTAGGATACATATAAGATCTGTTGTGATTTTTTTAGGGATTTTCCAATAATGACAGCATAACAAAAGATGGTTTCTATATACTATGTCAAATTTTATCTATAAAACCTGTATAAAAAATAATTATAATAATAATAGTCATTAATTAAAAATTATTATTATATTTTAACTCATTGGAATATTCTATTTAATATTTTCAGAGTGAGGCGTTGAGTTATAAAGGGATTTCAATGCTCTTATACGATCAGTGTAGGTTGAATAAAAATATTAAATATATTATATCATTTACGTGCTATTTTCACAAAATAATGGAATATCTATCAAATCGTGTCTCATATAAGAAATATGATACCATAGTATGTTCTAGTATATATGGTTTACTATAGGCATGACACAAGATTTTTTTTGCATCATGTCTTTGGTAATAACTCATGCAAGAGTAATTCAATTAATATTTTATTATAATGTTTTCCAAAAAGTTGAAATATTTCCCAAATGTATCTTGTGTGAAATATGAGACCACAGTTAGGTCTAGGATGTTGGTGTTTGGTAACAATTCATGTGAGGGTAAATCATTTATTATTTTTATTATAAATGTAAAAATAATTAAAAATCTCATTAATGGGGTATTTTAGGAGAAATATGACAACACTGTTAGGTTCGAGTTTTGGGTACATGGTAACACTGCATGTGAGAGTAATTCAATTAATAATAATATTATTATTATTTAGAAAAGATTAATGTATCCCTAGATTAGTGTATAATATGAGACACCTTAGTCCACTATTAGGTTCATGATGTGAGATTTACCCTTTGAGAATTATAAGACTATCGTTAGGTCGGAGATGCATTCTTTTCCCTATACATGATAGAACCATTGTGTGGATCATGTTATTGGTAATTTTTCACATTAGGGTAACATTATTTATATTTTTTTCATAATATATATATATATATATATATAAATTAATATAATTTACTAATATTTAATTATTGAAAATATTATTTATTAATTATTTGTAAATTATTAGAAAATGAAATTATTACAACAATTATTTAGTTATTTTAATGTTTTAACTAGTTATTATATTTTTATTTTTATTTTTCCCTTTTATTTATTTATTTTTACAAGTAATAATACATTTCCCACTGATTACTGCATATATTTATTATCTAATACAAATTATTTATTAATTATAAATTGATTTAATCAAAACATTTTTATTGTTGCTATAAATTTTGGATCATTTTAACGAATCCCCATAAAGAGAATAAAATAACCAAAAAATGAAAAAAACAATTATGAACCCACAAGTATTTTTCCTTAGATAAATAAAAACATTCCTAATCAGTAATCCCTAATGATATATATTTTTATTATATATTTTTTCTGTTAAAATATACTTTATAATGTTTTTTTATAAATAATATTTTTGATAAATTAAAATATTGTCAACATTTGTTATTGATTTATTTTCAGATTTTTTTATTGAAAACAGATTGCCTATCTATTTCATAATATATATATAGATATATATACATTAGTATATAAATATAACACGATTTTTTAATCAAATATATTTACATGAAATATAATTGTACATGTTTTAAAAAATATATACATATCACTAATATATATATATATATATATATATCTATCTCTCAAAAAAAATGTCTTTATATCAATATTCAAATGTTAATAAATATATGTAAATATCATGATTTATTAATCAAATATATATACATCAATTATATTTTTACATGTTTTTAATGAAAATATACATATCAAATCAATATATATATATATATATATATCAATAACCACACAAATTATTTTATAACATGTGTATAAATGTTTATTCACATGTTAATATATATATCCCACCATTTACAAACCCATATTAACATGTTTTAAAAAATTGATAACCAATTATAATATAATAATGAACCATTATTAAACATCATGACCATAATAGAAGCATTATCATAATTCAAAAAAAATTATATCACCATAATGATGAAATATAAAAAAAAGATAAAAAGATTTATATAAATTATAGCAAAATCTATATTTCATTCTAGAGTATATGGTTCAAATCAACGTGTCTCCTCCTATGATGCTCGTCTTCCCTTTATTTTTTCTCTTCTCGGCGAACCCTCCCATTCCCTATTAGGATCCCTTTGCACCCCCCGCTTCCTATCTCCAACTCCATATCTCCTTCCGTGTCACCATTTCTGCGCACCCCTCCCCATTCCCACACTCCTCATTTTGTTACCTTATCTCAATATGACTACTTGTCTCCCTCATGGATATCATCCTATCACACATTATAAATATTCTTACCCCTGTTATTATTTTCAAAAAGGGTTTTATGGTTTCCATAGTAGGGTAGAAGACATTCATTATCAGTATCATTTACTGTATTTCCTCCCTCTGATCATTACCCTATTTTTCTATTTTGTATTTCTCCTAAATCGAACAATTTTTAAAATGATAAAACCTATCTTTTTGTGGAACCTCACAATTGGGGGATGAATCCCATTAATTTGTTATGATATGTTCTTTACAAAACAATCACACCTCTGTAATTAAATTTTTGAATCAGTTTTATTCTTCTTTTTCTACACTAACATTGTAAAAGGTTTTCCATTTTAAAATTTTCTTCTTCTTTTCACAATCTACACTTATTTTCCCAATAGTTTCGGTAATTTTAGTGTATATATTTTTTTGGTACTCGAGTCAAAATGATAGGGGGGATTACATCACTAAAATTAATCAAAATTTCATATTTGTTACTTTTTTATTTCCTATACACTTTTTTACATGTAATATTATAACAATTTGTTTCTAATGTCTTTGAAACCTTGAAACATGAATTATATAGAACTCCTATAATTATGTTATCCTTTACCAAATATTACAGGTGTTATTTTAGGTTTCCCAATTCATGTACTCAAATTGTTGACCACTTCCTCACCGCTAGGGATAAAACATTTTGTCTTTAATAGGTTTATTACATCATGGAGTCATTATAGTACAACCATATTAATTTAAATATGTTTTATTTTCTATGTATAAATTTTTAATGTTAGTTTTATTAGGATCTTTTTTCAGCATCATGTGACATTAATATATTTTAATTCCCATCCAATAGTGTTAGTTGATTCTCTGGTTGGATGTGACATCTAATTCTTCCTAAAAACTATCAATTGGTCAGCTAACATTTACAGTTTCATTTGATTATTATTTTTATCTTCCTATGAAATTTATTTATATTTCTTTTGTATGAAATACTTAATATGAATTAAAAAATTATTTTTCCTCTAATACGTTGGTTTATATCAATATTCCATTATTAGAAATTAAGGAGTTGATCAGTGACATCACAATTGAAGATGATGATCCTCCTAGTGTCCATGTTCAAATTCTCAATATTTATTTCATTAAAGCATAAAATTATTTAGTAGACATCATTACTACATACATAATATTAATTGAAAGTAATGTATTTATCATTTATGTGCATAAAAAATCTCACTTTACAGTTAAAACATATAATATTGATTTAAATATTATATATAATATATATTTTTACAGTATAATGGTTATATTTGGTCTCTTAATAGAATTTATTACTTATTTTAAATAGTCATGAATGTATTATCAGATTATTTTATAAAATTTTATTTTTTATTTATAATTTTTTTGGGAAAAAAATATTCATGAAGCTATAGATGTTTATTAAAAACTTAAAAAGTTAATTGTGCTTATTCATGATGTATTATTCTATATAATAAAAAATTCAAAATGAAATCCAACTCTGAAATATTTTTAGCTTCTAAGAATGGTTTTAGGATATTTTGTAGTTATACCTCCTTTTTCCAGCCATATGATGATAAATTTACATAATTTTGGTTTTATTTATTTTTATTATGATATAATTCACAATAGAGTTCCTAGAGAGAACATTATAGTTTTGGTATAGTAACTTTTTTATCTGATTTTTGATAAATAAATAATTCATTTTTTATTATTCCAATGGCTATGAAATTTATTATACATTTTTTATTTCCATTTTAAACCTTAACAAATAAAAATCATTAGAATTACAATGTTTTAATATCAGTAAGTCAAGATCGCATAAATATTTAATATTATGAGTTTGGAAATTTATAGAATACGAAAAATTCCTTCTAAACTATTTATAATTACAGGAATCATTATAGGAACATTATTAGTTATATTCACATATGATCATTGACAATATTAACTTTTTATCTTTTTTTCAATTTAAGTGATATATAGAATATATAATCTTTAACATCATCCATCTTATATAGTCTGAACAAATATTCTAATTCTATTATTTTTAGAAAATAATTCATACTGTTATGCAGAATTTTAAAATTTGTAAATATTTTTTATATGTTTTCCATGCACATTATAGAAAATGTTGATTTATGTTAGATGTAATTATTTAGATATATTACACTAATATTGTCAGACATCTGAAACATTATCCACTGATGTGACTATGGTGAAACACTGTTAGCCAAATGGAAATTAGGATGCACGATGACATGTTATTCTTCTTTAAATTAAATTTTAGATGTATTTAATTTAAATTCATTTCATATATATTTAATAATAATAATTATATCAATTTTTATTAGAGGAGTTATGATTATTTATAATCTTTGGGATGAATACAAGAGTCAAATGAGTTTATTTTTGGCAGAAGAACTAGATTCATCCAAATTTATTGGTGTTGAAACTTTTCACTCCCAACATATTAGGCTACTATTATTCATCATACCTTGATTATTATACATTTCTTATCTATTACAAATAAAAAATAACTGCATTCCCAATGATTTTAAGACATTCCAACTATTTTTATAATTTTCCTTAGTTATTTGAAATTGATGATTAATCCCAACATTTATATAATGGAATGACTAAAAACAAGTTCATATATAAAAATTAAAATTGCATTATCATTTTTACACTTTCAGTGCTTCTAGAAGAAACATTGCACTAGAGGTTCTAATAGTAGCAGTTCTTCATATAGAAATGCTTTCAATTACAATATTTTAATATAATAACATTTTACCTCATTATTCTCAGCATTACAAACATGTAATACACTATTGTAATTACAATATGACATTATTCTTGGCATCATTACAATATCATTGTAAATAAAAAATAGAAAAAATATAAGAATTTAAAATATCATAATTATTTATAACATGAATATATTATGAAAAAATGATAATAGGTAAAATATGCACACATTTCAATTCATTTGAATCATACTAAATCTATAAAATCTATTTGTAAACACCATTATAATTACAAAATTAAACTATAATGTCATTAATTTAGACTATATTATTATCACTTCCTTACATTTGTAGTGAATCAAATTATATATATATTATTTCACTAAAAATGAATAATTGTTTACACATATGATTTTTTTAGTAAACTATAATGAAAAATCATTAAATTAAATGAATGTAAGTTTTCTTCATTACCAGAATCCATGTTACAAGTATGTTGATGTTTATTATTTTGATGTATGATTAGTAACATAAATATATAAGGTATTCATATTATTTGTAGCTGGTTTGAAAATATAAAATGTAACACTTAGTGGGAGAAGAAGTGTTGTAATGTCATTATATGACACTATAATACTTTCATAATTACTAGTAATGGTTATATATTCACATATTTCACTCCATTAGTAGCAATGCTACTATATCTACATTCTGATAGCATGAATATATTACTGAAATATTTGAATTATTGCACTACATCTGTATATCATCCAATATTATTAGCAACATTACACTAAAAATAATTATGTATTTTCACATTTGACTTATTTAGTAACATTATTACATTGTTTGTGGCTAAAAATTTAATTTTTCACTTGTAAACTTATTTTTGAATTAGTAAAAATACCGATATTTTTACAAAAAATGTTATCGGAGAAACATTATACAAGAAATTATTTATAATAGTTATAGCACTACTTACTTATGTTTCCTCAATTTTCTAACATTAAATTTTAATAAAGTTCTGGTTCACACCAATCAAGTTAATTGAAATTTATGGTCCATCCTATAGCACATCATCCTTCGATTATAGAAAACAATTTTCTTTCTCCATTAATAAGAATACAATATAAGGCATCATTGACTTATCACCTATTTATTATTTTTAATCGTTTTTTCATCTTATATGCATGGAAAAAATTTAATGTGCTATACCTATTTGAAATTTTATCTAATTACTAATTTTTTTAGACAAAATGATGTTATACAATTTCAAATATATAGAATATTCATATTACCAAGGCTTTGATTAATGATTTGTGCCACTAATTTTTATAAATGTTCAAAATCATAATGTGTGACTCCAGTGTAGATACAACAATGTTTCCCAAAAATAAAAAATTTGAGGGTTCCATCAATGTAACTATAATTACTAATACCCTTCGATATCATTGAATTTTTGATAAAATTTATTCCTTCTAGACTATAAAATGATTCAAATTTACAACTTGATTTAGGGTATAGCTGCATGTAGCATATTAGAGTTGAATAATTTCAGTATATATTAAAAAAATAGTAATTCAGTTTTTATATGAAAATTCCTCTAATCATAAAGAAAATTTCATTCTGGAAATATTTTTATGTTTTTTATGTAAAAACTCTTATTTGATTATTTTTTATACTATCCGTAATTTTTTTCAATTGATTCTAATGATGAGGTTATATTTTGACATGAACTAAATATTATTATGTCAAAATTTGTGTTGTTCTGTTTCAAAATTACTAAATATAACAACTAGAATCTTAATCACCCTTATGAAATAACCTAAAAAGTATTAATAATTTTTGATAATGAATCTAAAAAATTAGAATTAAAAAATTTGAAAATTATGCAAAAATACAATAACTCTTCCTTTTAATGAGATAATTGTCAATGGTTATATAAAATCATAAATCATTTAATTTTATTTTTTCAATTGTTTTGTAGGGCACATCAAAGAATTACAATCAATGAGATAAGATTAATAGTACATATTCCTTAATGGGTAGAACTCAATTCAATTATTCTACATTTTTTCTCCAATACTGAAATGTACTGGACAAACAATTATTTAAAAAAAATACATTCAGGTTTTTCATTATTTTTTTTATATATTCCACAACACAATATTATATTTCATAATTAAATTTATAAGAGCCTATCTTTATTTTCATGCATCCATTCCATTCTATACCTTCATATGTTTACTCATATCTATATTTATTCTCTGTTTCATTTATTGTATTTTCATTTATGTTCCATATCAGAATATCAATTATAAAGGTTTTTTTTGACATCATAATTGAAAATTTTGAAAGTGGGAAGAAATGTATTCAAACAAATCAACTTATATTAAGGAATATAGGCTAGGAGAAATGGAAAATTTGAATAAAGAATATCAATAACTCATTATTTATTAAAACTTTTCTTTTATAGTATAATGTTATTACATATTTGACAGCATAGTTTTTACAGTAGTATTTTACTGATATACACATTAACACACTGCCTTCATTTATAGGTTCCTCAATTGTATGATTTTTTTATAATAGAAAATTAATATATATATATATATATATTATATGTTATACATGAATTTTTGTGCACTAAAATTTATATATAATTTTCAAAACATTATTCTTTATCATAATTTCTAGCACTTGGTTTCTCTATTTCTCTCTTTTCATTCCTAATTATACACTAATTCTAATTAATGATTCATTTTTCTCAACTAATTTATCATCATCATTTATTTAATGTAATGATAAAAATTGAATTAATGGAATAAATTAACAAAAAAACCAAATAGAATGGAAGGATTTTTAAATTCTTCAATGAAAATATCCCCCTACTTTTATCTTCATAAAATTAAGACTTCAGTTATATTTAAAATATAGATATCGTATCTTTTAATTTTAAAAAAACATTGTATATTTTCATCAGATTAGTTATCTAAAACAAGGTTACAAATCCTACCTCTACTCCACATACTCTTTAAACATATCATACTTCTGATTCAAACATAACATCCCAAGAGTGACCATTCATCCCATATACGATAACATTAGAATTTTTTAATTAGATAGGAAATCATCAAAAGTTATTTTTTATAGTATAATGTTTAATATTTTTAAATTGTATGAATAATTTCAAAAAAATCCCTTCTTCAAAAATTCATCCTATTCGAAAGATATGGTATATATTTGATTCCACTTTTGAAAATATCTTAATATGTACAAACAATAATGAAAAAAATTGATTTACACATTAGTTTTATATATGAATTAATTCGATTAGAATACCGTGAACATGTATAACTATTTAATATTTAAATTATATTATACAATGATTTACAATATATTGAATATGGGATACATCACAGTAGAAAATTTTCACCCAAAAAAATCAAGCCCCTAACCTGAACTTTCACTGTAATATTGTAGTTTCTATAAATGTTTTCACTATAAATATTGGAAAAATTATTAACTTTAAGGCTCTTCATGTGGTGTAAAAATTCATCATTAAAATAAATTGAGTTATTTTCTTCTGAAGATACTCAATTTTAATTTGACTGCAAGTTTTTATTTTAATCATGGTGATTTGGTTGTATAGTATAATTTTTTTAGTTTGTAATATGTGAATCTGTATGGCCATTATTTATGTATTTTTTTGATATTGTTTTAATAAATGTCACATTTTACATTTCCTTTCTATTAGGGAAAATTTGGGTCATATTATTTAACTATAGATCATTAAATTTATAAGAATCTTATATTTTATCTTATAATGATGTTTATAATTTTTTAATCAGGTTAATATCATGAGATAATTTCACAGTTACTATTCAACTCAATCTAGATTCTCCTACTTCAAAATGAATTTGTAATGATTTTTTTCTTATTTCCTTAAAACGTAATTTCTTATCACATGAAATTTCATTAAATTTCACAAAAATTAGTGTTTAAATTAGTTTTTGTTTAATTCAAATCCCCTAGATTTATATAATTTTTCATATCTCATTTTTCAAATTTTTTGTCCCTAGTGAATCAATATCTTATTATTTCATTCAACAAATAATATTTATTATTTTAATTTTTTTAATTCAAAATCAACACATTTATTTGAAAAAACACATCATATCACATGAAATTTAATGGGGGTTGGGGAAACATGTTTTTATAAATATCAAAAATATCTGTAAATTATTTTCATAAAAATAATATTTCCAATAATATCATAAAATAATAAACATGAAATAACATTAAATAACAAAAAAATAATTTATATATAATTTTTATAAATTAAGGAAAATTCATTAGACGAATTGAAATCAAATAGTGTGGAGCTAGTAAACCCCAATGTGGGAATAAAAAACAAGAAGTAACCATAAATAAAAAAACCATAAAAAATAGGTAACATTTTTGACCTACGGTATGAAAATATTTATTTACTCAAGATTGAATGGGAAGTAAAAAAATGAAATATTATGTAAGAGGAATCCATAAATTGTAGATTGAAAACCAGCCCTACATGAAATCCGGGTGAAAAAAGATCTGGGGGTGGAAATTTGAGGGTTGTATGATGGGTACTATATGAGAATGAGATAAATTGAGAGGATGGGTGGAGAAAAGAGATCACATGTTTTTAATAATTTTTTTATTGCATTGGGTTATTAGTGACATATTCTATTCTATCACTACACATTAATAACATAGTAACTTTGGAAATGGTCTACATTGCGTATCGTAAAAGTTCATGGTAGGATGTATAATAGTGATAGATATGACAATTTTTCACCATTATCCCTCACAACTAATGTTTCATAATGCATGGTGTGAATGCAATTGAGGTATTACCAACTGAGATCATTTTCAGTCCCAAAATTAATTTATTTAGGATGGAAAAATGATTCATGCTGAATATAACCCTTTATTCTGGATTATTAGTGATTATTATTTTCCCTATATCAAATGAACCATTACAATTACAGTTTTTCTAATAGTGAGTTCCTATGTTGGTTAAAATAATCTCATTAGTTGAGAAATGCATTATAATTTTTTATTAATTTTCTTTTCTAATCATGAAAATCTGAAATCATAAAATATCTTTATATGTAAGGAAATAATTTCTATAAATCCCTTAATTGCTAGATTTTAATTTCTTTTTCGTCATAGCAACTATATCCTGACGGAAGATGAGATAAAATATTTTGTTTCTATAACTTTGAACATATCAATTCTATAGTGGAAGGACGACACCCAACAAGTCTTACATTTATAAAAATATAAAGATCTCACTATGATTTTATAATGTAATAAATCGAACAAATATCAAGGATTTTTTGGGATTGGTTATTAAACCTTCACCACACCTTTGAGAAGGATTCCTTGTGAGAAGAGGTCTATGTATAATACAAAGGAACTACCATTTTGGAGGGGACCACACCAAATAATGTGTTTTGTGTGACAATGTCATAGTAGTTTATAATTATAGTTATAAATTAAATTAAGTGTATTATGTGATAGTAAAGCTTACAACATAGATATGATTAATTAAAATAATTTTATGATTAAAAAATACATTTAGATGAGTTTGACTCAATTTATAATGAATATTGAAGGAATGATTTTCCCACTATACTCATAAATAATTAAATATCCCCAAGATTTAAACAATAAAGAATATCTCTTAAATTAGTGTAATGTATGTTGAAATGTTCGAGGAATATTTCTCCATAAGTGTAAATTACATGTGTTATTCTATGGTAGAAGAAGTGAGGCACACATATATATCTAGACCTAACAAATAATTAATTTTATATGAGAAAGTTGAAGATATCTTGGAAATACATGTAGATTTTTCCTAAGAAGATAAAGGGGTTTTTTGAAATATCTCATGAAAAGATGATGGTGTTTCCCTTGGAAGAGTTTAGTCGATACTGATAAAGAATAACACCATAATATTAATGACACCAATCATTATTTGGAGAACAGCCAATATTCATGAGACTACTCATTTTCAGTATTTGTGTCAACTCCTCATCCCCTATAGAGTACTGTGAAATGGGGGAAGTCTGGGTGACGTGATATTAGGGTGTTAGTGATCTAAAAAAAATAATTACAAGGTGATTAACCCCACTCATGACTGGCCTGGCTAAAACCAACCATTAATAAATGGCATAGGTGGATTCTTGTAACACCTACCCCAAGACACTCAAAAGTACATGGGACAATAGTGGTCAAATGGCCTCAATCACATCTACACATATTCCAGAGGAAAATTAATAGTTATAAGGGCCTAATCCATTCAATGATGTGTATATTACCATTAATCATATTCATACAACTATGATAAAAAACCCAAACATCCCCATTAATTAATCAATGTATGTAGAAAAACTATACACAGTTTTGTATCAAATTGTACTATGTGGAATCATATAGTCATAGATACACTGGTTGGTACCTAGGATGATCCGAAATTCAAATTTACAACAAAACACATGAATACTAGTGAAACTTCCATTTCCATTCCTCATACATGTTAAACATACCTATCCTCTCCACATCCAATACAGAGCATGAAAGAAGAATAAAAATCCTATACACACCCCAGTGTCCCATATAGGGTGTGAGAAATTTATCTTAGTAGGTTCTCACTATGTTCCCATAGTATAGTTTATCATATTCCAGTATGAATATTTGTAAATATATAGTTACACAAATGCCTTAAACATCATGTGCTAATAAAGAAACAATGACTCCCTATATGTCAGGTCACCTTGTTCTAAATAGAACACTACAACATCCCATCATACCTATTTGGAGCCATATAATAATACACCACTTCGCCACAGGCTATACCATTGTACCAATATGCATCCCACACCCAATGACTAAAAGTAATGTTTTATCCAAGACCTTAAACTACTATCATTAGACACTCAGCATGGTAATATATCTAAACCATAACCCATCCCTCCTCACTCGTGGTAGGTCTATCAATATCATCACATCATCAATGACCCACCCACCTATGGATATTCTCAACACATGATGTTCCAAAAAATTCCCAACATATGAACATATACCAATGTCATGTTTGTAAGGGTCTTGAACTGATACCTAAGTATTAGTCCCTGGCCATCCACTAAAACAAGACATTCTTTGTAAGGTCCTCTCCCCAATCCCTGATGGGATAATGAAAAAAATCCCCCCAAAGAACCATTCCCATAAACTCTAGGGAGGTATCCTCATGTACACTAACCCAATAATCCCTATGAAATTTACCATCATTACCACCAACACCAATCAGGGTCGTAACCAATCACACTAGCTAAAAAGAAGATCATATGGTAGTAATCACTTGGGACCTGGCCCGTCATCAGAAAATAGTAGCATGTCACCCCTCATGGAATCTAATGGGTCCTCTTGACCCATTAGTGTTTCACCTTGAAGATACCAACCCATAAGGGTCATTCAATGGTAACGATGTGCCATAGAGGTTCCCCAGACCCAAACCCAAATTTTTGTTCCATATTCATGAAAAACCCATATGTATCTTTGTCCCTATATATATGGAGTGTCTGAATCCAACACACTCTAAATACCATTAAACAAATAATTACATTTACTTGAGAAGTTAACATGACTCATGCTTATTTCAAACATAGAATTTCCCAAAGGAGATGTCCCATAATACACATGAAGGTAATTGACCCCCCTTGAATTGGATATCCAGTCCTTGAGGTCTACACCTTCCCACAATTATAAATGAGTTCCCACTCCATCCGAAGGGATGTATCCTAACTCAAATGAAAATTTTCACTTTATTCTCCATCAAAAAAGGTTATACTACATCTATACGAGGAAAAAATTACCTATATATCCCACCCTAGTAAAACTATGTCACATCATGTTCCCTAAGAACTTTGGAAGGCCTCACACCATCTCTAGGGCACTCTCTCCTCTTTGAGACAATGTCACAAGATGATCTTAGCCATGATTATTAATAAAGAGAACACACAAAATAATATTAGGCCGAAATATATCATATCACATGTGAATAAGGAACCTCATCAATAAATTTAACCTACATATAGAAGGAATCTCACACATTCATGCATATGGTATTTTACAAAAAAGGGGATACATCTATCAAATTAAGAGTTATATCACTTTCATAGCCCCATTTAGGATCATCATTGCATGTGCATGCCTCCGAAAAGTACTTAAAATACTATTTATTTCCCCCATGAACATTTCTCATGCCATGAAACAGTAAATATTAATTATAATAATTTATTAATAAATAATCAAAAAATGGGAGTGATGTCAAAAATCCAGAATACAACAATAAGTATGAACATCACTTTGAATCCTTAAACAACCACCCTGGGATGTTCTACAGAATACCCCTGACATCATCTGACAAAAAATCGCTACTTTTTTACACCATAGAAACCATAAATTCCATAAATTTTCATCCAAAAACCTAAATTAAATTAGTTTAGAAAATTTCCTCTACATAAATGACCCTAGTTGAACTACAGATAACATATCAGGACATATACTATTCAAGGAACACAAAAGCCTCACCGATGGATGGAAAGTTCACCATGACTTGGTGAAATAAACCAAAAAACATAGAAGAATTTAAAAATAGAATTAGTATATTGATGGTTGAAACTAAAAATCAATAAAGGAGGGGAAACATACCCAAATGCACTATAAAAAATTTCTAGGATCCTTCACCCCACCATGTGGGATCAATATAGTAAGGGGGAGAGGCCAAAAATTGAATCTTTTATCACATAACCCATATAACACCTAAGGCACCCTTGTAGCAAAAATATAAGGATTCCCCATACTAAACTTATCCTAAACCAGTCACAAAAAGATAGCTAGTAAGAGAAATCAGATAGATTCCATGGGAAACCTCTATGACAATGGATGGGCTATTGGATATAGTTCACCCTTCACCATCTCTACCACCTATGTCGTTATAAATTAATGTATCACCCTAAGGTTTAAAAAAAATGCACGAACTATTGTTTTAATTTTATATTTATAACTATCCTTTAATCATAATTTTAGTACTTCTATGATTTAAATTTCAAAAAATGGTCATCCACAATTGTGATCAGAATGGTCTTTGGAGTCTATTAAAGGCAACTTGATTTTTGGTGAATCGTAACATACCCTTATGAATAGTAATATGAAAAGTAATATGACCCTACTAAATAGTACATTTAATTACTATTTTATATTCTTATGAATTTAAGATAATTATATATTGGTTAATTTTTTTATGGGATATAAAAGATGTTATAGTTTTAAAATAATAATTTTTGAATAAATTAGGAATTTATTTAAAAATTAAATTAATAGTATTTTAAAAAAGATTTTCAAAAAATGGAGTTAACTTTTTAATTCTACAGGTGAAAAAAGGTTACGGAGAATGTTTTGGGATGTTTTTGAAATTCTTGATTTTTTGATGAATAGTGGAATATAGTAAAATATTGTATATTCAAATTATTAGTTAAATACACTATTTATGATATCATAAGTGATTTAATCCCACATTTTTCTAACTCAAATTCCATTATTACTATTTTTGTCACATGAATTAAGACTATTCATTTTCTTGATCAAAAATAATATAATAATGATTAATATAATGTAAAATACCTCATATCCTCCAATATAAATACCACCCTCATTCCCCTCTTCCTCCCACACCTCTATAGGCTTGTGCCATACCTATGTTCTTCCTAATAATACTCCCAAGACACTTACCCACTTCTTAGATCTATTTGTTTCACCAAAAGGACAAAACCATAGGCCTCCAGAAGGATCTCAAGGAGAAGAGATCAAGAGGTAAACAACCTCTTTGTTTCCTTTCTTCTCATTCATTTTATGTTATTATTTTAAATTTTATTTTTATTATGTTTGGATTTCTCATTACATATCCCTCTTACTGTCCACTTTATGTAATAAATGTGATAAAACCATTTTCTCTCATAAAAATAGTTTTTGAAAATTTAAGCGACGTCGTTAGGCTGCCAAATTTTCTTAAGATATTTCTCAACTTTCATTTTATTTCGAGATTCCCTGATTATGTTTATTTTTCATCACATACCATTATCCATGATGAATTAATGACATTGTATATTAAAAATTATATATTTCATAATTTTTATGGATTACTCCCCATTACCTTTCACCTCCTCTCCATCTTACCCCTGAAATTTCGACACCGCACGTGATGTGTCGATTTACCAACATCATGGATGATGTGATTTCGATTTATTTTACTTGTATCATGGATGGTCTTGAAAAAAAGTATGGTCGAACCAGATTAATTATTATTTTTTTATCTTATATAAGGATCTGCAATCATTTTTTACATTTGACAACCCTGATTTTATTACAAACATAAACATGATTTATTACATAAAACTTCACTCGATACAATAAAGTAGATCAGGAGGTTCAGTGTCATTGGGGCTTAGGATCATTACATAAAAACCTAAAACATGAAATACAACATCTTTATTGAAAAATTACTTTACATGACCACTATATTCCCTCGTACACAGCATTGCATGGGATAACCTGAGGACATGCATAAGAAAATGGTGAGCTATAAAGCCCAGTAAGGGAGTACACATGGAATAACATGAGGAGTAAAATAAATGTTAGGGAATATGAATATCAATAGAGAATAAGAGAAAAATTAAGGGACATTTAATTATATCAAGATGGATTTCCATTAATGATAGTTTGGTTCGTTACTATATTCCCCCGTGAGAAATTTCGCCCTTGAAATTTTCCTTTTCCCACACTAAAACAGATCTGGGTAACTCGAATTCATCATTTCCTCCGATTCCTAATTTGATTCTTCATACTTGTGGTTTCTCCACACCACCTTGATGAGGGGCATTGTCTTATTTCATAGAACTTTTTCTCTATGATATAAGATCTTCACTAGTTTATCCTCATCCGAAAGATCATCATCCAATTGTACCAGCTTAGAAGAGAGTACATGTGAAGGGTCTGGTATGTACTTACTTAAGAGGGATACATGAAAGACATCATGTACTTTGGACATAGTAGGTGTAAGTGCTAGTCGATAGGCCACAGCCCCGACGCAATCAAGAATCTCGAAGGGGCCGATGTACCTTGGACTTAGCTTCCCTTTCTTTCCAATCCTCATGAACTTATTCCATAGATATATGCATTAAAAACCATGTCTCTAACTTTAAACTCAAGGTCTCATTGGCGATTATCTGCATAACTCTTATGTCGAACCTAGGGTACCTTGATATGCTGCTGACTGGTTTTCACCTTATCCCCCATTTCCTCAACCATTTCTAGTCCAGGTAGCTTACGTTCACTGACCTCATCCCAACATGTCGGTGTTCTGCACCTTTTCCCATACAGGGCTTCATATGGTTCCATTTGGATGCTTGAGTTGAAACTGTTATTATAAGAGAACTCAACCAGAGGAAAATGTTGATCCCATACTCTTTTAAAGTCAATTGAGCACGCTCTCAACATATCCTAAAGTGTTTGGATAGTCCGCTCGGATTGTCCATCAGTTTAGGATCATAAGCCGTACTGAAGTTTAATTCAGTATTCAGAGCATTTTGAAGACTCTTCCAAAACATAGATGGGAATCTTGGATCTCATCCAGACACAATAGAGTGTGTTACTCCATGAAACCTTACCACTTCCCTGATATATATCTGTTCCAGTTAATCTAGTGAGAAATCCTCCCGAATAGCAGTGAAGTGTGCAGTCTTTGTAAGATGATCCACAACAACCCAGATTGGATTGTTGCCTTTGGATGTCCTCAGAAGTCTGGTGACAGAGTCCATGGTGATGTTCTACCATTTCCATTCCGGTATGGCCAATGGTTGCATCATCCCCTTAGACTTCTACCTCTCTACCTTCACATGCTGTCACACCAGGCACATTGATGTATATTCATCTATCTCCTTCTTCATATTATCACACCAAAAGTTTTCTCAGAGATCTTGATACAGCTTTGTGCTCTCTGGGAGAATAGAGAAATTTGATCTATGGGCATCATCCAAAAGTTCCTTCTTCAGCTCCAGATTTGATGGAACACATAGTCTTTTCTCAAACCACACAATTCTTTCTTCATTAACATTAAACTTTGAGGATTTCCCTTTTTTGATAGCTTCCACTTTTTCATGAATTCCCACATCATCTTTTTGATCATCCTTTATCCATTACAAAAGATACGGTTGAGAAATAATTTGTGAAAGGATTGATGATGTTCCCATTTCAATGATTCCCATGTCTATCTTCATCAAGTCTAAGAAGATTGGATCCTTCTCAATTCTCATCATTGATAGAATCGCTGGATCCTTTCTACTTAGGGAATCTGCCACATTGTTCGCTTTTCCAGGGTGGTATATATTTAAGACTCTTGTGGTCAGTATATATCTCACATTTCTCTCCATAGAGAAAATGCCACCAGATTATCAAGGCAATGATCACCGCCGCCAACTCCAGATCATGCGTTGGATAGTTTCTCTCATTGATTTTCAGCTGCCTTGAGGCATAAGATATAACTTTATCATTTTGCATCTGCACACAGCCTATTCCCTTCTTCAAAGCATCACTGAATACAACAAGAATTTCCCCACTTGTGGGTAATGTGAGCACAGGCGCAGTGATAAGCCTCCTTTTCAACTTCTTGAAGCATTCATTGAATTCATCACACCATGAAAACTTTACTCCCTTTCGAGTTAGCTTTGTAAGATGGTTGGACAATAGTGAGAAATGTCTCATAAATCGTCGATAATATCCAGCTAACCACAAGAATCTATGGATATCTGTTATCGATGTTGGCCTCATCCATCCCTCAATTGCATCTTTTTTAGAGGCATCCACAGATATCCCATTTCTTATTATGATATGGCCCAAGAATGAGACCTCCTTTAACTAGAAATCACACTTGTTGTGCTTTGCATAGAGCTTATCCTTGCACAATGTCTCTAGTACAGTTATTAAATGCTCCTCACGATTCTCCTTGGTTTTGGAGTATATAAAAATATCACCTATAAAGACTACAACAAATTTGTCTAGGTAATATCTAAAGACACTATTCATTAAGTCCATAAAGATTTCTGGAGCATTAGTGAGTATAAAAGGCATTACTATGAATTCATAATGCCTGTATATTGTGCGAAAAGAACTCTTGGTGATATCTTCCTTCTTCACCCTTACTTGATAATATCCCGACCGCAAGGCCACCTTGGATAAGTATTGTGCTCCACAAAGCTGATCGAACAAGTCATTAATTCTTGGGAGATGATACTTGTTCTTTATTGTGATTTTGTTAAGTTCACGATAATCGATGCAAAGCCGCATTGACCCATCCTTCTTCTTGACGAAGAGGACTAGTGCACCCCATTGTGAAGCCCTTGGGCATATAAACCCTTTATATAGATTCTCCTATAGTTTTTTCTTCATCTCTTCAAGCTCTAAAACAACCATTCTATATGGAGTCTTGGATATTGGTAAAGCCCCGGGTATAAGTTCAATTGACAATTCAACATCTCTTCTAGGAGGAAGACCAGAGAGTTATTCGGGAAACACTTCCTCGAATTCCCTCACAATAGGTATTTCTTAAAGGATGGATTAATCCTTGGACTCAATCATCTGAGCCAGATACACATGCTCATAGGGTAGTAATATCCATGCTTGAGATGACGGAGCTAAAGAAGATTCATCTTCCTCCTTACACTTTTAAAGAATCATGGGTCGATTCTCCATATTGAGTCTGATTTCCCTCTCCCAAGAATTTATGTTGGCTCTATATAAGGAAATCCAATACATGCCAAGAATTTCATCAAATTCCACCAGAGGGAGTATGACGAGTTTCTCTGGGAAATTCAATCCACAAATTATAACAGGGGAGGACTTATATTCATGGGATGCAATGATTTCCCCATTTTCCGTACTCACTGACATCTTCCCTTCAATGATTTTTGGTGGTGTTGTGATTGTTCTACTGAACATTAGAGATATAAAATAATGTCGAGAACCTGAATCAAAATGTTCATTCGCTATTCTTGAATGAGTAACTAGCATACCTGTCACAACTTCGTTGTCGGGGTTCACTTCGGCAAAAGTGACGGAAAAATCTCTTCCTTGCTTCCTTGGACGTTGTTGGTTGCCTCAAAAAACCCTTAGATTAGGGCACTGATTTCCAAAATGACCCGGTTCATTGCATTTGTATCATTGAAAAATGCTTTGAGGTTCGAACGGAGCGTTCTTCTCCTCTGTCATAGCCGCTGGTCTTTCTTGCCGATATTGAACAGCTAGGTTCCCTTCTCTTCAACACCTAAAGCATTTCCTCGTCCCCTTAAGGCAATTTATAGGGTGCTTCTTTCTGCACTTTGGGAAAGAGGGGTGCTGGATATTCTTAGCACCATTGGATTTATCAATTAGACCACCAGCATTAAAGTCCACCTTACTCTTCTTATCCCCATGATACCCCTGTGATTTTACGATATCTATTTCGACCTTGGGGGAACATCGGACAATTTCCTCAAAGCTGTCGAAGTCACGAATCTCAAATGCTTTCTGCGGGATAGGCTTCAGCCCACCAAAGAGGTGGTCAAATTTCCATTCTGGGGTAATGAAATATTGAAAAGAGTATCGTGCAAGCCTTTTGAATATTTCCACATACGCTCCAACAGTTTTTCATTTTTTTCCTTGATGGAAAGGAAGTCCCTTTCCATCTTAATGTGAAGGGTGTGCGGAAAATATTTATCAAAAAACATCTTCCAGAAATCCTTCCATTCCAATGCCTCTATCTCCTCCTCAGGCTTCATATTTTTGATCAACGTCCACCATTGATCAGCTTCACGCTCCATACGATAAGTAGCTAGGAGAACCTTCTCTTGTTCAGAGCATTGAAGGATGGAGAAGATCTTTTCAATGGAGTTGATCCATTGTTCAGTGATCATGGGATCAGATGATCCACTAAAAGTAGGAGGCCTTTGTCTCATGAAGCTCTCGCTAGGGACTTGTTCTATATTAGGGGAGTTTGAACGTTCCTATTGACCCATGTTTCTATTCAAAACTTGAGTTAGTTGAGAGAGAAGCGTGACAAAGTTCACGATTCCTGCTCCCATTGGATTGGGCATCTCATTAGTATAGTCATCGCCCTAATCTTCACAACGGTTGTTAGCCTGAGTTCTCCTATTACCGGCCATTGGCTGGAATAAAAATAAAGTTAGGGGTAACACATAAAGGGTAATCCAAAGACAAAAGTTGATGACTTATAAATAAACTTTTATTTCCATAACTCATGAGTCTATATGCTTAAATCTAGGCTTTTCATGATCTACTTTCTAACATATATTCTTAGGGGTTTTTTTAGTTCCCTTAATACGGGTTCATACTAAGCTTGTGAATTTTTCAAAACATATCCACCGGGAGTTTCGTAACTAAGAGTGTATCAAGGCCTGTTGTCGTGAACCAGTTTCGGTTCGAGTCTATCTCAAAGCGATGTTTTCGGGTTTTACCCCTAGGATACATATGTGCCAGAGCCGCCTCTACCTGCTCGTATCCAGACAGGGATGTATTTTTTTGATAAATCACTTACTCAGTACTTACCAAAATGTAAGGATGTTTTTATTATACATAGTCTTGTCTCTATGTATTTACTAGTGTTTTCTAATCATAATACCAAAAATAACTAAACCTATCCTCTGATACAAACTATGACAACCATGATTTTATTACAATCATAAACAAGGTTTATTACATAAAACAACACTTGATACAACAAATATGATCGAGAGGTTTACTGTATTTGGGGATTAGGATCATTACATAAAAACATAAAACAAGAAATACAACATCATTATTGAAAACTTCCTTTACATGACCACTACATTCCCTCGTACTTAGCATTGCATGGGATAACCAGAGGACATGCATAAGAAAAGGGTGAGCTATAAATCCCTGTAAGGGAGTACACATGGAATAACATGAGGAGTACAATACATGTTAGGCATTAGGAATATAAATAGATAATAATAGAAAAATGAACATAAAGGAATGATAAATAATGATAATCATAACATGGAAATGTGGAAACAACACATAACATGGAATTAACATGAGCCATGGCCCATTGAACATAGAGCATGAGTAAATCCTCATTGCGCATGAAGCACAGGTAAAACCTCGTTGCACTTGAATTAGCATGAGTCAACACCCGTTGCACTTGAATTAGCTTGAGTCAGCACCCATTCCACATAACGGATCATGATATTATACTTTACCTAATGCATTGGAGCGCTATCAGGGCGCACCCTTCTTAAACATTTCATTTCATGCATAAGTGTGCCACATGGATAATAAAACATTGATCCATAAAACATAATAATTTATTAAATGATAATGGAATGTTTAATTCATACATGAATATTTATAATCAATAAGTAAATGTGCATAAAGGTGAATACCCTTGATGGAGAATTTGTCATGGTATTCACTACATAATGACATTGGCTTAGAAAATCAGTGCAATTTCGACAGCGTAACGGTGTGACATAAGAATTCATAAAAAATTGTTGATGTGAGAGAAAGGGTTCCTCATCATATTTACATGTAATGGAAAGTAAGGAGGTAATATAGATACATGTCCCAACTATTTTAATGGAATTTAGATTCATGATACAATATTATTGTTTGAATGTAAAAGAGGAGAGAGAAGTTCCTTTCGGAATTTCGGTATAGTAACCTGTGTAAATGAGAGGCATTTAATGAGAGATAAAGGGGTATCCCATCTTTCAAACATAAAGAGGGAAGTATTAGGGGCGTGTGAAACCATACCCCAACATTCATAATTGATATTAAAAGGGAAAAAACCTTAATAAAAATTGAAAAAAAATGAGAAAGGATGAAAAATACTCTTACTTGGAAGTGTGCTTCCAAAGGCTAGAGAGAGCCTTTTGAGAGGATTCTTGGGAGCTTGGGGCACCTTGGGCACATTATAGAGATATTAGGGAAAAGTTTGGACGAACTCCAAAGGCTTTTAGTGAGGAGGAAGTGGGATCTTGGTTGGGTTTATATAGGAAAGGTGAGGGAATTCTTTATTATTTAGGTTTGGGACCCCTTATATTAAATTAATCCAAACCACAAACCATCCCTTGGTTTTTGCCCATGGTTTTTGGAAAAGGGAAGAGGAATAAAATATTTTATAAGGCCAAAGTCCTATCTTCTTAATAATATGTGGTTCTTATGTGGAGGTGAGTCACACTCCCATGGAAAATAATTTAAAAAGACAAGATGTTTAAAAAGCCTTGAGTGGTCCATTAATGCTTTGAAAACTAGGTAAAACAAACCCAAAATCACATTATTTTAATGTAAAAACATACATTGGCCGAAAATAATGCTTATAGTATTATATTACATCACTATTGGGTCATTATGATGTCATAAAACACATTATATATTTAAACGGTATTTAATTTTTACCCGAAAATTTGACTGTCTCAGAAAGTTCTGAAAAATTCACCGTTGGATAATTTCGAAATCCTGATTCCAGAAGTCACATTTATTTTATCTAACTAATTTTCTAAATATTTTAATTTTCACTTTTAAAATAAAAACCAACATTTATAAAAAATTCACGGGTTTTGACAAAAATGGATTTCAAACCTTAATAAAATTTACAATTGCATTCATAAAATTATTAGTTTATTGATATTAAATAAAAATTTAATTTAATAATATTATTATTATTTTATTAAAATATTATTTAATTAAAAAATCCATTAATTTAATAAAATAGAATTCTTAATTAAATAATAACTAAAAACAATATTTGTACTTTAAAAACTATTTACAGTGTATCAATAATGACGAGAAAGTATATTCATTATTATATACAAAAAATAAAGTACATGAACATAGTAATATTTATTTGTTACATAACCCCTTAAAATAGCCACATAATACTTATGGGTATGGTGTGTGATGATCGCTCGAGTGATAATTTCTATCAACTTCCACTTCTCCCGTAGACGGTCCCGTTCGAGCTTGACATGATGAAGCTGAGCTTGGGCATGGTCAAGAGAAAAGCCCAAGGACGCCACCTCTTTTCCAAGCTCCAACAAATGGGATTCGTATGGGGAAATTATAATGGATGAGTCCATAGATTCCTTTTTCTGAGTAAATTGGATTTTTTAAAAGTGCTATATTTATACTAATCATGTGATCACTGTTGAACGACTATATTAGAAACAATCAAAATTCTTATCATAAAACCAAAGAAGTTGACATTTTATATAAACATAAAGAAAAAATTAATTATATCAAGAGGGAGTTCCATTAATGATACATTGGATCATTACAGTACACATATGATTATTTTATAATATAAAACAAGTTCATTAGAATCAAATAATCGAAAAATGACCTAAACAAAAATCATTAATGTTTTAACTTATGAATAATCCTCATTTATGCATTAAAAATGATAAATTTTATAATTTATGGTTTTGAAAATATTTAAATACAATTTAATTCTAATTTTGGAGATTCACATCCTGTCGACAAGAATACCCATTCTGAACCAATCGTGGAAAACATGTAAAGAACGCACCCGTCACATTGTAAATAACAAAATATTACTAATAATTGTGTCGAATGATGTTGTAAAATCCTCATATAAGGGGTTATAAACATTAATATTTTTAATTAAGATATTAATAATACTTTTTTTAACAATTATACAGGAGGTTTAAACACATTTTAAGTAAGAAGAACACAAGGTTTCACTATGTTTGTTTATATTGTATACACATATCCATTCCATTCTAATAATTCACAATCAAATTAAATTTAAGGGTCTTTTTTTTAAATCCTCTTAAAACTCTCCTTAAAATTATCAAAAGATTCATTTTTTATGTGTATGGAATGAGTGGTTTTTTCTAATTTTGAAGATACTTAATTACCATGATATGTTTCATGGACATTATTTATGTTGGGTTAAGCCCATTATAGCTCAAGATATGTCAGTTTGAGCCCATTATAGCATACTATTTGATGGTTGAGCCCTACTATTGCTCTCCAATGAATTGGGTCATCCAGAGATGGAATTGGATAAAATGTTTATTCCATGTGTAAGGTTGAATGTATGTGTGATATGGAAAGTTTTTCCCAAGAAAACTACTTGATGATTTGATGCATATGTGTTTTTATGATTTTGGGTTTTATTGGATTTTATGTTATCAATTGACTAAAACTTTCTTTCCTTATTTCCCTTACTATGTTTTGTCCTCATCCTAAGATTTTAAAATACATTTCATTGAGTATAATGATGGGTAAGATAAATAAGGGAGTTGTGATTTTTGATATGGATTGTTGTAAATGAAATCATGTTTTAAGTTGTAATGTCTTAAATTTTGAAAAAAATGCATATTGTTTTAGTAGTATTCTCTTGTATTAAAGTGGTATGTCATGTCTATAAGATATCCTAATTGTTTAAAACTCTAAAATCAAAAATATCCATAATGGTTATTAATGGATGGTCTTGTGTAAAATTTAGGAGTACGTAACGTTTTAAGGTCAGGTATTTATAATTGGTATCTGGGGATGGTTTAGATAACTTTTAGGGATGGAATGATTTTTAGAGAATACATTAACTGGTTTTTACTCTATGTAATTTGATATTCTATAGAATTTAAATATTTCTATTATTATTAGCCTATGTTATGTTTGAAAATAATTTTTTTGTAGAAGAAACTGTGAAGATGATGAAAAATGGCACAAAGAGGCTGATGTCTATCCGAATCTGCTGCCTGAAATGGTGGGAATTAGAACTGATCAATTTGTAATTGAAATGGCTTAGTTAACTCAATCAATAAATTGGAGTGGAATCCATTCTATAGAGAAAAATGATCTACCATGAAGAAACATGTATTTTGTGGAGCATTTTATGAGGCAACATCCTCCATCATTCAGTGGAACCACAAATCCAGTGATAGCTAAAGGATTGATCAATGATCTATAAAAGATATTTGATTTCATGGAATGTTCAAAATACTAAAACGTAACAATATTAATTTTTCATTTTTATGGTGAATTCTATTAGTGATGGTATCTAGTTAACAATATGAGGGAAATATATGATCATTACATTCTAGAATGGGAAAATTTTATGTTTCTATTTCTATAAAAAAACATCTGATAACTATTTTAATTATAATGGAGACACAATTCATGGAATTGAAGTAGAAATATGATGATTATGTGGAAATATATGAATCCTCTTTTACAAGACATTAAAGGTACGTACCATATTTTACTCGGGATTTTAATGTAAAATAAATAGATTTTACAGTAGTTTGAAACTGTTTTGCATAAAGATTTGGCATCATGAGAGTTCAAAGGAAATGAGAATCTTGTTCATTGTGAAGGAAAAGAAGAGACAAAATTTGCTAACACATATGTGCCTCGTGATGACAAAAATAAGAAGTGGTCATGTATGAGGCAATGGGGAAGAACTCAGAAAAGAATTCTAGTGGTAAGAAAGTTAACTTCCCTTCATGTGAAAAATGTGGTAAATGGCATCCTGGTGAATGTCTTGTAAATTATAATAAATGATACCAATGTGGAAGGTTTGGACACATGTCATGTGATCACATGTAAAATGATCCAGAAATTAATGTGAATCTGATGGTGAGATGATTTAACTGAATGTAATTTGGTCATTTTTCTAATGTTTGTTCGAAGCTAGTTACTCAAGAAGGGAATCAGAAACATTGGAAGAAAAAGGGTTTGGTAAAATAATTTTCAATCACTATAGATGATGTTCATCCAGAAAATGAGTTGGTATTAGGTACATTTTTTTAATGATTTCTCAAATGTTTTGTTTGATTTTAGGATTATATATTCCTTCATTTCTGAGAAATTTTCTCATAAATCAGAAATTCATCATAATGAAATGAATCTAGATATCATGGTAAAAATACATGGATGAATTATTGTTGGAAAAAGAAATTATATGAATCTTCCAATCCTTGTCTATGGAAATATTTTACCTATATACTTTGTTGTTTTTCCTCTATTATAGTTCGATGTAATTCTAGGTTTGGACTGGATTTGTTTTTATCATGCTAAGATATATTGCAGAGAAAAAGAAGTTGTTATTTAGAAATAATTTCAGTTTGTGTACATGAATGAACCAAAACAATTTATAAAACTTTTTTATGCTTAGAAACAAATAAAGTTTGGAAATGAAAGTTATTTTCTACATAGTTTTAAATATAAGGGAACTATCCAGATTAATGATGTACTAGTTGTAAATTAATACCTAGGTTTTTTTCCAATGATTAACCTAGTATTATTCATAATCGATAGGTTGAGTTTACTATTTACTTGCTTTCTGATGTTAATAAAATTTTTAAACCCCCTTATCGAATGGACGAAATAAAACATCTGGAATTGAAAAGGTAGTTGTAGGAATGATTAGATTAATGCTTTATCTGACCTAGCACTTTAGCATGTGGCTCTCCTATCTTTTTTTTAGAAAAAATATGATTCAATGAGACGTTGAATAAATTGTTAATCCTTAAATAACTTTACTATTAAAAACATGTATCCTTAGCCTCATATAGATGATTTCTTAGATCATCTCCAGGGAGAGTTGTATTTTTTGAAGGCTGGCCTGAGGCCGAGGTACCATCCGTTGAAATTAAATTATGAAGACATCCTAATGACTACGTTCCATACTAGATATGATCATTATGAATTCATATTTATGCATTTTGGGTTAACTAATGCCCATGTTTTATTCATGGATATTATGGCTAGAATATTTCATGAGTTCATGGATATGTTTGTGGTTCTATTTATTCATGACATCTTTCTATATTATATAAGTAAAAAAGAGCATGAAAATTATCAAATGATTGTTTTTTACACCTTAAATGAAAATAAAATGTATGGAAAATTCAGAAGGTGTGATTTTTGGTTGCAATAGATTTCTTTTCTTGGGAACATTTTAATTAATGATGGAGTAAAAGTTGATCCTTTCAAATCAAATGTGGTTGATAGTTGACCAAGACCTACAAATGATATTGATATTTGTAGTTTTCTAAGAGTAGTAGGTTATTACTGATTGTTTGATAAAAACATTACATGATTTTCTAGCACACTAACTAGGTTAACATGAAAAAGGGATAAATTTATTTGGATAGAATAATGTGTTGTTTGTTTTTAGGAACTGAAGAAGAGATTTGTGAAAGACCGAGTTTAGTCCCCTCCTTCCGGAAATGTTGAGTTTGTCATCTACAATAATGCTTCTTTGAATGGACTTCATTTTTTTGATGTATAATGATCAGGTAATTTCTTTTCCTTCAAGACAACTAAAACCACATGAGTTAAATTATCCAACATATGATTTTGAATTAGCAGCACTAGTTTTTTTCTTTGAAAATTTGGAGGCACATTTTATATAGATCCAAATGTCAAATATATATTTACTATAAAAGTCTAAAGTATATATTCACTCAAATGGAATTAAACTTGAGTTATAGAAGATGGATTGAACAGATAAAGAATTATGATTACATGATCAATTACCATCCATGAAATTCAAACAATGTGAAGGATGCCTTGAGTCGAAAACATCATGCATCATTAACCATGTTACATTTGAAACATAATTCCTTGATTAATGATTTGATAAATTTTGGATTAGATTTTGTTAGTGCACGGAATACATCTGTTTTGTTTCAGGTTTTAGTGCAGTCTTTATTAACAGATAGAGTTAAGCAATCGTAGAAGAATCCCATGTGCTTTAAAAAAGGTATAATTTGTTAAAATGGGTAAGTTTCCAGAATTTAACCTTGATAAAGATTTTTTTTATGATTTAGAAAAAGGTTCATTCTGCCTTTTGATTCCTAGTTAATAAATAATTTTTTTTGTGAAGCTCAAATTTTTTCATCTTCAGTTCATCATGGAAGTAAAAAGATGTACATAGACCATCAGGAGTATCATTGGGGGGTGGAATGAAAAGGCACATAATAAAATTTACTATGAAATGTTTGGAATGTCAACAGGTTAAAGATGAGATATAGTCACCAATGGGGATGCTTCATCCTTTTCTAGTACTAGAGTGGAAATGTGAGAATATATCCTTGGACATCATGGTGGGACATCCTAAAACTTCTTGAGGTAATAAGGTGATTTGGGTTATTGTGAGCGGATGAAATAATATAAAAATTTCCATTCTATATGAGATACAATGTCATTGGATCAGCTTTCCCAAATGTACTTTATAGAGGTCTTCAGGTTACTTGGAGTTCCTCTACCCATTGTATCTAATCAGGACCCCGGTTCACTTATAATTTTTGGATGGTTCTTCAGATGTTTTTGGGCACAAAATAAAATTTTTGTTCAACTTTTCATCCTCAATCAGATGGGCAGTCAGAATGAATGATTACGAAATTGTAGGATATTCTTTGAGCATTTTCAATAGGATACCAGGGATGTTGGTGTCAACATATTTCTTTAGTTGAGTTTTCTTATAATAATGTTTTTCATTTTTGTATACATATGGAACATTTTGAGGCATTGTATGGGAATAGGTGTAGAACTCCATCTTTCTAGGATCAATTAGGGTAAAGGAAGTTGATGGGAGTAGAATAAGTAGAGGAAGCAGTTGAGAAAGTGAAGATGCTTCAGCAACACATGATAACAGCTCAGATCAGGGAAAATGGTTTTGCAGATAAGAGATGGAAAGACTTCTCACTCGAGGTTGGTGACTATGTTTTCTTTAATATATCTCCTTGGAAAGTGTGATGTGTTTTGGATAGAATTGAATTTCCTGTCTGCAATTCATTGGTCCTTTTGATATTGTGGAGAAAGTGGGACCAGTTTCATACAAAGAAACTTTGCCTCCAATTTTCTCTTAGGTACATAATTTTATTCATGTTTCAATGTTTAGAATGTATATTCCAGATTCATCATATGTCTTGTGCCCAAAAACAGTTCAGTTGGAAGAGAACCTTTCTTATGAAAAGAAACCTCTTCATATTCTTTATCGAAGGGAAAAGGTATTGCGTAATAAGGTAATCCATCAGGTAAAACATTAGTGGGGAGACTACATGGTTGAAGAAGAAATATGGGAATCTGAAAATTATTTTAGGGAAAGGCACCCTCAATTGTTTAATTAGAAAATTAAATTGGGAGGACTCAATTTCTAGATGGTTAGGATAATGCAGCACCCCATGATTTAAAAAAATTAATTGAATGAAATTTTTTTATGTAGATATTTAAAACTGGAATTTAATCATAATTTTTCCTCCTATGTTCTTTGAATTTTGAAAACGGTCATCTACCATTGTGATTAGTAAGATATTTGGAGTCTATTGAAACCAATATGATTTTTGTGAATAGTAACATTCCTTCATGAAAATTGAAAGGAATATTAATATTACCCTATTTATAGTAAATTTTATTATTATTTTATTTTATTGAGGCTTTAAGATAATGATATCTTGATTAATTTTTCAGTGGGATATAAAAATACTGATAGTTTTAAAATTGTTATTTTTTGAATAAATTACGATTTTATTTAAAAATTAAAGTAATGATGTTTGAAAAAATATTTTCAAAAAATGGAGTTAATTTTTGAATTCTGAACCTAAAAAAATGGTTAGGGTGAATTTTTGGGATTTTTCTAAAATTCTTGAATTTTTGATGAATAGTGAAATGCAGTAAAATAACGTATATTCAAATTATCAGTTAAATAAACTATTTATGACATCATATGTGATGATATACAAATTGGTTTCAATTAAAATTCCATTATAACTATTTTGGTCACATTAATTAAGACTATTCAAAGTCTTTATAAAAATATTATAATGATGATTAAAATAATGTAAAATACCTCCTCTCCTCCACTATAAGTACCACCCTCATTCTTATCTTCCTCACACACCTCAAAATCCATTATCCTTACCTAATTTCTGACCAATACTCCCCCCAAGTCTCTTCTTAACATTCCAGAGCTGTTTTCTTCAACAAAAGACCAAAACCAAAGGCCTTAAGAAGGATCTCAAGGTGAAGAGATCAAGAGGTAAACATATTCTTTTTTTTTCTTCCATTTTTGTTATTATTTTAAACATAATTTCTGTTATGTTGGGATATTTTATTCCATATCCCCATTATTTCCCAAATTATGTATTAATGATGAGAGGCCTCTTTTCTCTCATCAAAATATATTATGAAGTTTCAAGCGACGTCGTTTGGCTACCAAATTTTCATAAGGGATTTCTCAACTATTTTTTTATTTTGAGATTCCCTTATTTTCTTTTTCATTCCACACCTCTAATTATCCAAGATGAATGAATGATCAATTATCTTACATATTCATGATTGCGTCATGTTCATGAAATACTCACCACTATATTTCTTCTTCACTCACACTTATTCAAAAAATTAAAACACCGTCCGTGATGTGTCGATGTACAGACGTCGTGGACGATATGATTTCAATTACATTCACTTCATTAAATGATGGTTCTGAAAACATTTTTGTGGTTTAACTATATTATAATTTATATATTATATGTTATATATGTTTCTGTAATCATTTTTCAAACATGTGATGAATCTATAATAAAAAACGTGTTCATTACGATCGAAGAATCACCAAAATGACTTAAAAATATCAATAATGTTTCAACTTATGAACCATACTATTTTCATGAATTAAAAATCATAAATGGTATAATTTATGGTTATGGAAATATTTAAATACTATTCCATTTCAATTCAGGTGTTTCACATTCAATCGACAAAAATACCAATCATGAACCGATCATGGAATCCATGTAAAGAACACACCTGTCACAATGTAAATAACAAAATATTACTAATAAATATGGAAAATGTTGATGTAAAATGTTTATATAAGGTTTTATAAACATTAATATGTCTCATTAAGATATTAATACAACCCTTTTAACCATTATACAAGAGGTTTAAACACTTTTTATGTAAGAAAAACCCAAGGTAAGTGAACTCTGAAACCAATTTTCGTTATTTGGGATATCCTCCTTTTTTCATTATGTGGTATTAAGATTATTGGCATGAGGATTTTATTGTTTATATTTTGTTTCACTATGGTTATTTTCATTGTATACACATATTAATTCCATTCTTTTAATTCTCACTCCAATTATATTTTATGGAACATTTTTTTAAAAATCTTTTTAAAACTCTCTTTAATAAATTTAAAAAGAAGTGTTTTTATCTATATGGAATGAGTGGTTTATTCAAATTTTCAAGATACTTTGTTACCACTATTTTTTCCTTAAACATTATTTATGTTGGTTTAATTCCATTATAGCTCTAGATATATTGGTTTGAGCCCATTATAGATCACGATTTGATGGGTGATCCCCATTATAGCTCTATAATGCATTGGGTACTCTAGATACGGAAGTTGACCCAAAGGTTATTCCATGTGTAAGGATAAATGTAATATTGATATGGTAAATATGTACTAAGGAAACTACATGATGATTCTATGCATATAATTTTTTTAAGAATATGTGTTTTATTGGTTTTATGTTTTCACTTGACAAACACTTTCTTTCTTTATATCCCATACAGAGTTTTGTACTCATCCCAAGTTTTTAAAAAGTTTTTCACAGGATATAAATATGTGTAAGATAATGAAGTTAGTCATGATGTTTGATATTGAGTGTTGTTAAACAAATATTGTTTTAAGTTCTAATGTTTTATATTTTGAAAAAAATGGATATTGTTTCAGTTGTATCCTCTTGTATGAAAGTGGAATGTCATGTATGTAAGATATTATAATTCTTTAAAACTATAAACACAAAAAGGGCTTCAATGTGTATTAATGCATGGTCTTGTGTAAATTCCTGATTGAGTAACGTTTTATGGTCGGGTCCTTATACTTGAGTTGCCAAACTACATTGTAAACATCAGTCAATGTCCCAAAACAACTTCTAGAAGTGTTTTAAACCCAACAATTATAACATTATTCTTGTATCTCAAAATTATTCATCCAAAAAACATGAAATTCAAACTCTCTCTCTAATATAACAACCCAATATAAATTGGGTGATACAATCTCCCCACCATAATGCCTCTAGTCCTTGAGAAGTAATGAAAAATCTTGAGGAACATCTCATAACCTATACAATCCATCGAATCACTAAGAACTCACTAATTTCCATCCTCAAACTACAAACATTATTCTACTATGCAAATCTAATCCCATCACAATATTCATCAATAGTAAATCTACCCTCTCATTAAATACACGAGCACCAAGATAGTTCTTATTGATCATTTCACTAAAAAAACATCTATCTCTTCATCATATTCATTTACAATTGTGTGAAACACCCCAATATAATTCTCCAATGGAAACAATCCATTCTATACTATGGTTCTCCCCACCAAAAGAATGGGATATCAAAAATACACCTCATGGTGGTCCATTGGCTCACCAACCACCTCCCTTACAATTCCTATGATGCGATTATCATCTCAGTATATCTAATATTGAATGAAGGAACCAATGTAATGTACTTTAGACATCCAAAAAACACATACTTGATGGTTGATGAATTTTCAATGTGACAGAAAATAATGATTCTTTAACACTCATAGGCAATGTAACATCAACCAGTCATTGACAAAAATGTTTGAGTCTCACTCCTAGGGAATTTCCATGATTGGTTCACCAACTAATTTCCCCATATGTCATTATCACACTCAGAGTAGAAGCACTCCATTGATTTCAATCACACTTAAAGAACCTAAAACTACCCCAACCTCATAATGACCCATTTACTCCACCCATCAAAAAATATGAATCCCAATTCTGAGTTTTATTGAGTAAAAAAATCAAATCAGAACATACCATACACTGACATCTTAGTATTATCAGGATCCTATACTAATTTGTCATTTCGTGCCTCTACGACCATTATAATATAAAGGTCACCCATTAGAAACTAATATGGTTCTATCCAAAATCAGATTTAAATTATCTGAACCTATTGAAATTAAAACTAATAACCACATCCTATGTTATATCCTTTAATGTGTTGAATGAATGGTCATATACAACATAGTCATAATTTTGTTCCAACTTGGAACTACATTTGCTGCATGTTCATGGGTTAATCATAGCGACATCCTTGTAATTTCGAAAAAATATCCAAGATGTGGGTATCTCCACAATTTCATCTTTTGGTGCACTCCCAAGTATATATATTCTCTCAAATTTATCCATGGGAGCTGACCCCAACCAAGTCTCAATACCACTTGTGTATCACTCTCTAACCTAAAAGAATAATTCCCAACAATACCCATGACACCAGGACTCTACGAAAAGGCTAATGAAGGATCATTTGGGATAATCTATAGCATGATTCCTTGATCAATAGACAATTTCACATATTAATATAAGGACATCTCAAATCCAAATAAGACACCCCAAGACTCCTTTCTTGAGAACATCACACTGAACAACCCAGTGATCTCTCCATAAGATTTGAAATAGAGCCAGACCACCACACCAGTACCATGGTAGCCCCACTCATGTTCATTTATAACTTTAACCAATCCAAAATGGTAATAATCACTTATCATTCACAGATCCTCAACCCTAGTATGAATTTTGCGTAACTTGAATAGACCATCCTCATACCCTTATACATTTCTCAACATTTCTTATCAACACCCACTCATCCTGAAAGGAAGAGTTTATAAATATGAACCTACATAGAGGTCATAAACTGTGATCCTGGATGATCTCACATCAATATAATATATTTACACTCCTATACAACTCGGCCACAAAACCTAAATCATAATCTCATTAGTCACGTATCACTTAATACAGGATCACACTCCTACCCACTAGCCATTATTCAAATTCATATCAATTAGATCCAATATCCAAAGTAATATCACCCATGCTAAGGATATCTACATAGTCACTCACAACATGGTCTTATTTCTAAAACTACAAGAGACTAAAATTTATCCCATTACACTACCAAATACACACCTTGAATGAAAAAAACTGGGTGATACAATAAATAGATCATGTGCACTTGCCCTAATTTTATAATAGAAACTCTCCACGAGTTTCACATATTGAGACAAGGTATATCAATGTTCCTTTATCAGTGACCAATGAGGGTTTCAAAATTTAAAAAAAACCTATACCATTTTTGGATCATTCCCTAGAAAAAACATAACTATGTCAAACCCTACATAGTTCTATTTCTAATATATATAATTCCTACACAGACCCTCTATGGTTATTCATGAATCCATTTATAAATGGATTATATTGTCTATTCCATATAATATTATTCCCTAATATCCACATGAACAACTATAAAAAAAATTCCTATGCTCAATTTGACTACATTTTTTGTTCATTTTATATGGGAAAAAAATAATTATGTTGTTACTGATACATTCTTCCAATAAACATTTTTATGAAAAATCCAATCATATACAATGAATAGTATGCCATATGAGACCTAAAATCATATCATGGTGTACATAAACCAACCTATTTCTATTAGGAGAATATAAAAACCCATAAAAAATCTCAATTGGTCTATCATGTTCAATAATCATGTCAATCATAATAGATAAAATGAAGAACAACAATCCCATACAACCAGAATCATGGAATTTCCACAGAAAAAGGTGTTCTTGACACACCTTCATGAGGTCTGTGATAAGATAAAAAATAATACTAGAACACCTAGATAACATCTACCCAAATATTAATACAAAAAAATACAGTACTATAATACATTTTTTGTAACACCTCGATGAAGGGCCACTTCATATTTCCCAATGATGTGGTAGTTAAATTGCATCAAGCCAAACACCATATACACAAGAGGTTACAAACACATGGTCATGGTGTAAACCATACAGTGGGGAGAATATTCCCATGAATCATAGTCATAAAAGTGAAAAAATTAACCAAATAATTCCTAAAACATAATATGAGTAATTATAAATAAGTAAGTAATGTACTACTTCGATATTTACCAAGTGGATGGATATAGTCATATATATATTGATCACCAACTAGAAAAATACAAAATAAAAAAATACAAACACAAAAAACACAGATAAATACAGTATCCTTAATACTATCCTCAGGCCTCATACCCCATAAAAAATCCCTACTGAGCTACACCATCTCATTCCTCTGTACATGTAATATTGAACCTGAAGGATGCACAGATTGTATCTACATTCACTAAGGTCTCCATGACTGGTGTCATAATTATTCATCATTAGGGTATTTCTATGTTCCCATAGTATAAACCATCATATATTTTTATGAATGATTGAATAATCATTTCACACATGCCTCAAATTCAGGTTCTAAGAAATTCTCTATTCACATCAAGTAACTGTATTCTAATAGAGCCACCATGAAACATGATATTACTTTTTTTGATTCCATGATAGAATCATTCAAATAATCATGGATCATACCATACTACATATTTTGAGACCATACATAAATATTCATTTTAGTGTGACATCCAAAACCTCCTACAACTATTGTCAGGCACTAGGTACAATCATACTTTCAAAATCCATTACCTAAACCTTACCACTCAATAGAGGTCCATCATTCTCATCACATTATCCCATGACCTATCCCCATAAGATGGTCCTCTACCTAGGTATATCATGGAATGTTTCAATTTGTTCCCAGTGAACAATGGATCATTTGAAAGGTCCTCAACCTAATAATTGATTGTCAGGACATCATACCCCTCCATCCTAATCCATACAAAGAAAGTTCCTAAACCCAACAAATATGGGAGAAGAACATGATCTTGACATTGACTTATCCATATATAATTAGGAGAGGTAACATAAAGAAAATTGACCCAAACCATGTCATGTTAGGGTACAACAATACCCATAGTATCACCTAGGGATACAACTCATCTAAATTAATCATTACCTGATCCAAAGATCCTATTCACTTTGGAACTACCTTTCCACCTCAAACAAGTCAAATTATGCCCTTAACAACAACTAATTGGAACCCTAGACCAGTTTACTCTCACCAAAATAATATCAACTTATTCGTTTCATGCAATGTTTATGTAGAAACTCAAAAGTTCAATAGAACCATTCCCAAATGTCTAGTTCATCCAAAAAAACTATTATCTCTCTTAGTCACACTACCTGAGTAACATCATGAACCAAAAAACTCTTAAACCCCTGTAAAACTTCATTCCAATTCCTTAAACAATTCCCAACCCAATTCATAGACCCCATATCACATCTCCCAAATGAAAAGTTATTGATAACACCTGTAGAAAACCCTCTTGTCATATCCCCTCCAATCATTAAGGACTCAACCAACTCTCATTTCTCACAAGGAGTGTGACCAACCCTAAGAGGTGTTTCTTATCTCATGTTAGAAACATCACCATATTATTCATCAATACTGTGCATAATACCTCTCAACCAGGCCAACAAGACCAAAAAATCAAAACCTAGGAGACACGTCACACCACAAACCTCTCGAGTTTTTAATGGAATAAAAAAAATCCCAACATCAATCTATATCTTTTAATGCATAATGACTTGGTGATATTAGATATCCAAAGAGATAATGAGCACCCAACACAATAATAGTTATTTGAAAACCATTCTATCCCCTTTTCCTATGTTACTTCGACCACCATCCATCTATTCAAACACATTTAAAATGCATGCAACATTAAACTCACAAATACATGTATATAACATTGAATATATAAGAAAAATATACATAGAAAAAGGGGTCACCACCCATATTGTTCCTTACTAATCCTTGACCTCACCTGGATATACCTCATCTATGTCAATACAAACCATTCCTAAAATCATGGGGACCTACCTCATCCCAAAAAAAACCAAAAAATAATTTTATTTATTTATGATTAATTATTTAATAATATATGTGAGGTAGAAATGTTGAAAATACTCAGAAATGATTTCCATCACTCATGACCCTTCACCATGCACACCTAGAGGGTGAATAAGACACCCCTGACATTATCCTGCACGAAACCCCTCTCAATCGATACACATGAAACTATTAGTTTCATCATTTTCATCAAAAACCATAATTTAAATTTTTAAGATGGATTACCTCCACTGAAATAATAATGGACGACTGATAGATAACATCTTATCCTATCTTCTATCAAATCCAAGAAGAATCACCATTAATCACTACTGCTTTCCCCTTTATCTTAAGAAATTTTCACTCAATCATATCCAAATTCAAACCAATAATTATATTAATGAATATGGTATCTAGGAATAAAAAATTATGATATGCTTATCAAAATATTTCTCAAAAAAAGAATATTAATACATCCCCCTACTATGGGGTATCAGGAGAGAATTGTAGGGGAGGATCCTTCCCAAAATGGTCACCCCTATCACCAAACCCATCTAATATTTGGGGGTACCATGTTAGATAATGTACATGGTCCCCCTTCCCGCCACTAATAAGCTTCCCTTGAACCATACCCATCTAAAATTTAGTGACCCTACAAAGGCTTAGAGGATACTATCTATGACATAGGTTGGTATGTGGCTATGGTGTACCCCTGAATAGCTTCCCCACCATTCTAGTTTCCTATGGTGACTGAAAACCACTTATTGAACCTCCTTCCATGTCCATAAAATACTTCTGCAAGTGTTAAAATTCTTAAAATTTGAACCCAATTATCATTTCAGAAAACAATTCTTCCCCCAAATAGTATATTTAGATTCCATCATAAATGTAAGGACCCATGACTATAGAGGTGATAAAATTTAACTATATAGATACATTAGTGATTTAATACTCATTAAATTATCAATTTTTGGGAAAATCATGTAAAAGTCATTTTATCTTTTATTATTTAATTACGTTATATTCTTCCTAATGAAGACTAGTAAAAGTTGGAAATCTTTTTTTAAACTAACTAATTAATGAACTATGTAAAAGATAATTTTTTATCAGATAAACTTCTAAAAAAGAGAAAATGTTTGAACATAATAAATATGAGGTCAATATTTTGATAACATAGTGAGAGTGAAAGAAAAATAGTTTATGTATAATAAGTTTAAATACATTGATTCACCCCACCATTGGGTATCTCTATCTTATATACCTTATGATCTTAAAAATATGGTTATGGAGAATGGGAAAGAGCTTGAACAAGTCCAAAAAAATTATCCAAGGATGAAAAGTAATTAAACAAATTCAAAATCCAATATTCATAATTCTATTTAAGAATATAGATAATGATTCAAAAATAATGTTATGAAATATCTAAAAGTATTAAATAATTAAAATATTTTATCAAACTAAATAATATCATATTTAAAAGGTGGAAAATTCCTTTTAAATTTTTATGAAAAATTTCTGTTCATGTTATAGGAGAAGAATGTAGTATATATAAAAATTAATAATGATTTTTATAAATTTATAAATTATAAGAGTAATGTGTTAATTGAAAAAATTAAAACAATTGGTGATTCTTAAAACAATATAAATAATATTTTATTTATGGAGAATTTTTTAAGTGTCTAAAAATATTTATATCACAAAAAGGAATAAAAAATAGTGTCAAAACGTTGAATAGTATTTGGTATCAATATATGGAGTTCAATAATTTATTAGCTTTAAGTATACATTTAATGGTTATTAATAGAACTATGAAATCACTAGGCATAACGTAACAATTTTTCGGCTAAACTAATTACATTTCTATAAATGTAAAATAATTTTGAATAAAATTTTATAGTGGTGTCGACCTACTCAATAAATAAAATTTCAAATGTAAACTGAAATTTATTGATTAATCATTCAAAATTAATTTTAATATTTAGAATAAATATATGGAATATGTGACCCTCCATGTCACTTTACTAATGATGGTCTAGAAATTCTACCTTCCCAAATTTGTATTAATTGCAGTATATAGATGTCTCAAAAGATAAAGGAAAAATGCCAGGAAATTTTTTTCATTTTTAAATATCCAGTTATTACATTGAATAGGGAATATGCATGGGTTTTTTATTAATGATTGACATAATCAAGGATTTCATGGATATACGATTATATTAAATTATTTTTTACAATTTAAATTATTTTTATCAATGAGATTTAATTGTACTTACGGTTTATGGTTGGATACTACAAATGACCAAATCTAATAGATAGTAATTTAATGATTTGTGTAATGTACCTTGACGAAGGTACAAGTGATGGACAAGACATGAAATGTATAGCCCTTCACAATACACATTGGGGATACACTATTCCTAATGTGAAACGTGAAGAAATATAAGTCATCAAGAAAGATGTGAAGCAAGACATGAAATTTTTTTCCTCACACATTAAACATTTTTTATCATTTAAAAGACCTAAATCATTCATGTTTCACTAAAAAAGATCAGTTTCAACAAAAATAAATTCTCATAGACCACTATTATAACCTAATTATGAGATAATAACAAGAGATACCCATTTATAATGCAACTAATTGTGCATCGGTTTCATTTGAAGCCAATATATAGAAGGATAATTTAGAATAGAAAAAATAATATATATCTAAATATGTTGTCCCACTATTCTATAGGGATCCTAGTACTTTAAAATTACTTTATTATCCATTTTTTCCCATGTAACACATTCATTTATCTTTTATATCATGTGTTTCCATATTCTTCTCTCTATATTTCTCTCCAATACCTAATCTAATTATCTATATCTCTGCAATCATTCTGTAATGATCTCCTTTTAACGTTTCAATGGAATGTGGATAACTTGGGGCTTTTATATGGGGGAGGTTTCATCTAATTCTAAATGATTACAAATCAAATTAAAAATATTTTATTTTTTTATGTATGTGAGAGTATTTCATGGGCATAGTAGTCAGCCACCGCAACATTATTTCCAATTCCATTATATTTCATTAATTCATTCTATTTCCATCACTTCTCTTGGGAAAAACCTTCATACATTGTATATAGGGTTTCTTAAAAAGATTTAATTTGAATTAGTGGATATTTTTCTTTATGTAATTACATTCTGTATTAGGGTGTTGTCATAATAAACTGTAGGAGCTGGTAGGGTTTCATGTGATAAAAAATGCTAAGATCGCACACTCAATAAATCAAATGAATGAAGTCTGTTAATGAGGTTTCAACTAATGAATTATCAAATTAAATTTAAACTACAAATAAATAATTCATGAACTAGTGTCATCAAACCCTGGTCCAATCTCTTTCTTTAGAAACCTAATTTTTTGTTTCCTTTACATGTTAGTTTGTTTTGTTATTTTATTACATTTCATTTATTTATCCAAAAACCCAAACCCAATACCCAAAACAAAAAAAATTATTATATTAATTATTTAAAAAATACAAAAAATAGGTAATATAGTTGAATTGAAAATTATTTTCTATTAAATCTAATGCAATTTAATTGAGTTGACCATGGTCAGCCTCTATTCTAAATTAAGAAAACATTTTGAAATTTAATTTTCCAATTCACTACGATTGGTGTGAATCATGGTTATTTTTCATACATTAAATGATATTTAATAAACATAGGAAACTGAAATTTGAAATAAATGAAAAAAATTACATTTACAAGTTATGGGTAACATAAAAGTAAATTATTTGGATCAGAAATTATTAGAATGGAAAAGTTGAAGTCTTATAACACCTTATATGCTTGTGAGATGAAACAAAATTTGTTAAGTGTACCTAATCTATATGATAAATGTAATAAAGATATTTTAAGGGAAATAAGTTATTAGTTCAAATTTTAAAATATGGTTAGTTTTTAACAAGGGTAAAAAAATATGGGGAAACTGTTTAATATTAGTGATTCAGACAATTAATTCCATTTATACTTCGAAGAAAAAATTATAAAATTTATTGTTGAAGGATAGTTTATCTCATAAAAAATAAAACAATAAATATTACCTAGTGGTAGAAGTTTCATTATATACTTTTACTTAAAATAGAGAGAAACAATATGCTCTATATATTTTAGAAAAGAATGTATCTGAAACCTACACAAAATAATGTGGAAATTTCAGACATCACAACCATCAGTGATCATTATTTCAGTACTTTATGGGAATAAATAGATGAAATGAAATTTATAAATAATTATTTTATTTTATTTATTTATGAACACACTCATATCACTTTCATTATTTTAATGATTAATAAGTTATATAATCTAAAAATGTTTTGTATTTTTTTTCATAAGTACTATGAAGAATTTATATTTCAATGTGAAAATGAGCATAGAAACAATTAGTGATTAAATTAGTTATAGATGAATTGATTATTATTAATATAAAATTCGTATTCACTATAAATAAATTATTTAATACAAGTAATAAAAAAATAGTTTTTTTTATTGGAAGAATTGATGTTTGGATGAGATGGTCCGTACGATGTTGATCAAATGTGATACATCTCTTTGCTTTTATAGTCAATATTTAAGTACAATAGTTTATATTCAAAACTATTTCTTTTTTGTAAAAAATCATATATTTATTCAAATGAGATAATTTATATGAATTATAAAGGATTAAAAAATTTAATTGTGTTTGGGAGGCCCTGTGTAGTTGAAGATAAAGTTGAAAACCCATGTATGTTTGAATTGAACAAATTTGATGGAATATTACATAATTATATTATATATGGAAGAGGATACCTATACAATAATAAAAAATGTAAAACTATTTTGGATAATTATAATTTGAATATATTAGAGCATTTATTAAGAGAAATCACAGATTATAACAAAATATCAAAAATTAATGATGATGAAGTGTTTTTTGTGGATAAGTAGGGTGATGATTTTCAATGATAAGAAGATTTTAAATAAGTTTAGGTTTATGATTGACAATAAAATTTTTCCCATGATGGATAAAAATATATTTAAACTCATAAAGTATATTAAAGTATGTATATAAATATATTTTCAATAGATAATAAAGAAAACATGTTTTTACTTGGAAATCATTAGGGATAACAACAATTAACTCATTATTTTTAGCGGATGAAGAAAAAAACTGAAATTTTATTTAGAGAATCAAGGGTTGATTTAGGCTATAAATGTTGAATTCTAACGTATTTTAATATAATTTTACATGAAGGATGGTTCATAAACATGTGAAAAATATTTGTTTTAAAACAATGTGAGTGTTCTAAAAGATACTAAATGAATGAGTATATGTTTATTGAAACAAGTGAACAATCATGTGAAAATGGTATTTATATGTTGAATGGATTTCTTTTTAGGATAATATTTAATTAGTTTATAAACTTTTTCAATATTAAGATATTTCATGATATTGTATCCTAATGAAAATACAATATTTTCTAACTAATTTCATGTCTTCTTTCTTTAATGGAGAGTTTGTAGTGGATATTTACATTGAGAAACAATGTAGTTCATTTTTTGGTGATTATGAATGTTATGCTTTAATGTAAAATATGGACCTATAGGGATAAAATAAAACCAAGGAGCATCATATTCTATCATATATTTTTAACTGAGGTAGTTTATGAATAATTCTATAATACATATCAAAGATATCATATAAGTATCACGTATTTAAATTTTTTATATTGAAGGTATATATTTTACATGTAATAAAGAATGTTTTTGGGAAGAATATTATATAGTAGTTAACAATTATATTAAAATTTAATTTACTTAATAAAAGAAATACTTTTTGGAATTATATGTTCTTAAGAGGAAGATAACATCATCCATTTATAAGATAAATATACTGAGGTAAATACATTGATATTAAAAATAGAGAGGTAAAAATTAGATTATACTCAATTGTTAAAAGGAAAAAAATTCTACTGATGAAAATGGATAACATGTTTTAAAAATATATTTTGAATCTTATCAATAATAGAATATACATGATAGTTTCAACACGGTATATATATTATACCATTATATTATTGGAAATTCATCAAACTAAACCAAAAATATACCATTTATTTGGGGAAAGCGAATTATTAGGTTTTTTATGGGTACCCTAGACTTTAGTGTGATATATGACATTAGTGGAAGTATTGAACTATTTAGATTTACATATGAATATTGTGTTGGAAATATTTTTGATCAATTATCATTATGTGGTGGAGATTCTATTTTCGATGAAAGACATGTGTCTTAGAAAAAATTGAATAAATTACCAGTGAGAAAGAGTAAATAATATATACAATATGGTAATACAACTCAATACACAATACAATTAATTCATATGAGGACATAATTAGAAGATCTCATGATATAATTAAGGTTTCTACTTCATGTTGGTTGTAATAATCAGAGATCTATTAATGAATTGAGAAATATATTTCAATATCTACAACCAAAAAATGTTTATATAAAATATTAATTCATCAAGGGTCCTCAATAGAATAATTTGTTATCATTAAAATTGGTTTGAACAAAAATGAAAATAATAGAGGTGCACACTGTACCATTTTTAAAGGATATTATTAAAATACAAAATATGATGAAGGGAATCCAAATTTATTCCTTTCAATTATTAGGTGTGTATTTTTATCCTCTGTCAATTTCAACTTAGATTATTATTTTTAAATGAGGAGAAATAAATCATAAATATCTATATTTACTATAAATTAATTTAACTACAATGGTGGAGGAAAATATTAAAAAAATAATTATTTTGTATTTAACCTATTTGGGAATGATAGAGGGATAATATATTTAGTGAGAGTTTTTAAAGGGGAAATATGCGATGTAGACATGTAGGTATGTGATTTTATATGATTTTTGAATTATTATTTCAAGCATGTAGAGCATGTTTTTAGAAAATCATTATACATAGGTTCAAAAAAATTTATCATGATGTTGTTTCATGAATTTGAAGTAGTTCTCAAGTTGTATTAAATGTTTTTTGGAGGTTTAATATAAGAAACATTGTTATGGAATACATGATAATTTTTTTAGCATTATTGGATTTTAAATTGATCTCACTAACATAGGATTATAATTATAGATTAATTATTCCATAATATTGATTTTTAGATATTGTGTAATTTGTATTTAGTGGCATGTAAAAATTTATTTGGGAATATTTTTATGGCCATTGAAAAAAAATATAATGTTATCTATAGTTATTGTGAAATTTGGGTGATTTTTTAGCCCCGAGTTGAGTTTGATGTATTGATAAGTTAAAGAAAAAGTTAATGGATAATGAAAAAGGTTGATATATAGCTGTTCATGTCATCTATATTTTTTAAATACATAAATAATTTTCATACTAACATTAAATAATGGTATTCATATAAGAAAAGGCTTCTATAATTTTATCAGTGTTTAAATCATGAAAAGATAAGTTTAGATGAAATGTGATTTATTTAAGTTGAACATGTTTTATCAAAAGTCTTACCCTATCCCCGATATGTATGAGTATTTTTACACATTATGAAAGTATAACTCTACACATAAGTTGATAAATTGAAAAGGAAAAACATACTTCCTTGTCTATATTATAGTGAATCTAAATAGAATATATAAAAGTGAAAAAAGGCATGAGACCCACAATATATGTAAGGGAAACCCCAAGTTGATATCTAAAAAATATAAAAATAATAGATAAATTTCCTTTATACACAATATCCATTTTTACTTATACATAAAATGTATTCATGAAACGATAAATAAATATGTTAATGTGAATAGAGAATTATGTACACATAATAGTAGTTTTTCCAATATGTAGGAGTCATATTAGAGAAAACATGGTATTTCTAATACTAATTTATCCTCATATATAAGGGTCATTTTTATTATCAAACTAAATTTTTTACAATGTACTCAGAAATTACTAGAATACATAATTATATTTTCAAGGATATGTAAAGTAAAATATATGGATATCTAAAGGTTTCTAATTTGGTTAGAAAATTTGAGGTTTCAAATATTTAATTGGTAATTTCATGAAGAATTTTTTTTCTATTATTCAACATGAGTTCATAATTATTTTTTTATGATTGTGATTTTTTTTTAATAATGGTTTAAAAATCACAAAATGTGTAATTGATTCAGTTCTTTGGAAATTGAAAATTCACAAAAAGAAGGTTATTTAACCTAGTGATAATTAAAATTCAGTAAAATAAATAGATTCATCACATCACAATGTGTAGTATTGGAAATTAATTTTATTTCAATTCTAAGTAAGAAATATTGATAGTGACTTGATTAATATTTTTATGCTGTAATGGGATAAAAATCTTTTATAAATTTAGGAATTAAAATTTTTATATGAGGATAGCTATATAGTTATGATGTGATATATTATAATGTCATCCTAGATAGATATATCATGTGTATAATACGTGAGAGAACATTAATAAGTAGTTATGAAAATTTCAATTAATATTAAATCATGAAATTAGATTGTAAATTTTAATTTTACCATTTTTGACTCTATAGAAGATATATATACAAATATCATGAAAATATATTAAGAGTGATATGTACTAAAAATAAAATATTATATAAATTATATAAGAGTTTTAAAATCACAAGGGAACGTATAGTATTAACTATGGATGGCAGGTAAAAAATAAAGAAGAAGAAACATCAAAGTGAAAACTCTGTGGAAATTTTATTTTGGTAGATAATATCTTATTGTTGAATGAAATTTCTCTATTTTTGTATTTTTGTATAAAAAATTTACATGGTTTGGATGTATATATTTATCGTTAGTTTTAGTATAAACCCAACTAGTTTTAATGCACTTGATGAAAATAGTGGTTGGTATGGTAATTGGTGAATGCATTTCTGCTAAGGAATAACGACACATTATTATTAGTAAACCATGTAAAATTTTAATTGAGTCATTTTTGTGTTCACTTTTGACTGATTAATAGATAATAATTCATTAAATTTAATAGGTTATGATTTTATTCTAATTATACTTGTAAATTAATTGAATTCATTGATTCACCTCCCCCTAGTAAATTCTCTCTAAAGATGATGGTCTTCCTTAAAAATAAACAATAATTGTTTGGATCTATCTTCCATAACCATATTCAAAATATCTATTAATATTAAATATCTTAGAATACTAGTATTAATTTCTTCATACGTATTCGTTCTGAAATTTATGGTGGTGATATAACATCAATATTTTAGGCAGTTGAACTAACCCAAACACAAATATGTTATACTAATGAATTAGTATGACAATAAAGTTAAATAACTATAATATCTTTTTAATTAAGGACAATGGTATAAATATAACATTTTTATAGTGGATAATGTGGTTTATAAATAGTTAAATGAATATGTGATTGAAAAATGTGATGAAGAACTAGATGAATGATGAATTATATCATTATCAAAAATAAGTTCCTTAATAATAAAGGAATTATACATATTTCATTGATTAAGAGTCTAAAAATGAATAATTATTTATGAGATGGATTTTGAGTTGGTATTAATGATATAATTAATAAAATATATTATTCTAGATGGGTGATAGGATGGGTCCTTTTATAGATGATTAATAATTGGTAATTCTACATATACTCATTCCATATGGTCAGAGGTCTTCATTTTAAATGTAAAGTGGATAAAAGGTCGAAAACTGTTCCATATAGGCCTTGTTTCCCATCATAAAAACATATTTTTGATAATGATAGAAATATAATACTACGTTTTCAATTTAATTTTCCATTTTACAACATTTTCCTTTAATATGGTAATTTAATTTTAACCTCAATAAATTATTTTTTCCCAAAAAATAAACATATCCCATTATTTATTTTAGAGATAACGATAATAAATTTATATTAAATTTCAAATATTTCAGCATCAAAATATTAGATATAAATTTTTTTAAGGAAAACAAATAATACATATATTATTTTGATGGGAAAATCACCTTAAAAGATGTTAAGTTTTATTTATTTAATTTCATATAATTACTCATTAAATTATTTTTAATCAACTTTTTTCTATTTTATTATTCTTCCATTCATTAATACAAATTTTATAATTTTTTTTGTATGTTAAAATATTTCATAGACACTAAATTTATTTAAAAGGAAATATTTTCTAAAATTTTGGAATTTACATGAAATCTATTACAAAATACATTAAATATTTTTTTTAATATCATTCATTTATTTCATTGAATTTTTTGTAAAATTATAGTGAATGAAAAATGATTTACTCTTGTAAATTTGGAGAGACTCCAGTTTAGTATTTATTTGATGATGAAGAGAAAGAGTATAAAAGGTAGAACAATGTTTTCATTATAGTGAGACAATTGATATGTTTACAAATAATGTTTGAAGATGTCTTTATGTGTTTCTTCACATGTTACCAATAAATAATAATTGGGATATTGAAAAGTCTTTAATAATCACGGAGAAACTGTGTTTTGATAGTTAGAGAAAAAAAATCAAAAATTGAATTTCCAAAGGAGGATCATTCACTTATTCTCAATCAAGATATGCGAAAACTAATAATGGCCTTCACACTAATAGTCTGAATAAATTTCTAAAAGAACTTCTATCCAAAAGTGTGTTATTTATAATGTTGAATCCTCAACACTTACAACTTAGAGTCAATTATTAATTTTTTCTTTGGTACAAGGCACAAGGGATCATGCCACGCATGATCTATCAACATAGTAGTCCCGAAAAACTAGATACACACATGGCTTCCATATTAAATTAAAAATTATATAAATAACATGAATAACTATCTTTAATCCATGAATGTCATTCAATTATTCATTCTTCATATCCTTGGGAAATGAAAAAACATAAATGTTCAGATCACATGCTTAGTAAGGGTTATGTACAATGGAATTTATAATGAGTAAATAAGGTTAAATAAATATGGTTAAGTGGATAATAAAAACACATTAATTTCAATCAACATATTGAGTTCAAATTACATCCATGAATAATATCAACAGAGAAGTCATATGGATAAAAAATGAATTTTCAAAAAAGTAAATTAATCAATCTAGAAATTTAAAAATTGAATTTCAAGAATCAATTAGTGTAACATGAATATCAATATAGAGAAATATATTGAGATATCTTGAATATTTTTTAGCCAGTAAATTAACACATATTTAATAAATACTTATGACTTACACCAACCATCTAAATATTATGAAATTATCTAACAACCTTGTCCTACACATCATGCCACCATCTTTTTTCCCATGAGACCAATGAATACATCAAGTTGAATCATTTAATAATTCACCTCTAATTAGGTTCACATCCTATGATTTCTTCATATGTTGAATGATAAATACAACTAATTTCCAAAATTTACTATAAATCAATATTTATCCATATTTAATCAACAACATATAATATTTCCCCAGTGAATTAATCCACTTTTTTAATATACTTCATTCAACAAAAAAATTATATAGTAAAGGTAACATGTTTACGAAACAATAAATCAATCGAAAAAAATACATATAAATCCATGATACCTAATATATGGACCTGAAGGAGGAAATGATGTCTAATGTAACAATGGAGAGTGATAAAGTATTCCAGCATGAGAATACAAATGGCTATAAAACTATTAATCTGTGATGGATGATAGAAGACCATAAAATCATAAAAAAAATTATGATTTTATGGAAAACCAAGTTCTTAAGAAATAAAAAATATAATAGAATCCAATTCCTGAAAATTGAAGCCCAATAAATTTTTTAAATAACGATTTTATATTTCACTTTCTAAATTAATTTTACCCTTCTAAAAAATAACACATTTTTATTTATTAACAATTTTTAGTAAAAATTTATAATTTTTTTATAAAAAGATTTTAATATTAACATAAACATAAAAACATAAAAGTTTTTTTTAAAATATAATAATGTTCTGGATAGAGGGAAAATTAAATCTTCTCGTGAATTTTAAATAAAATATTTCTCTCAATGATTTGGTAAAAATTCTAAAAAGTAAATCATTCAAAATATAAAAACAATATTCCATTAAAAATTTAGTAAATAAATAAAAATATGTTGATGAAAATGAATATAAATATTTATTTTATTTAATATAATAACACTCATGATAAATTTAATGTAACCTCACCATAGATGAAAATGAGTTGAATAAAAAAAATTCAAATAATATTTTAAAATGAAAGTCCTTTACATGTAACTTTTATATTGATTCATTATCCAAAAATAGATAGAATGGAAAATAAAAATGTAATAAAAATATATAAAAAATTAATAAAAAATTATATCTATATTAAAGGATTTTTATCATGTAATTTATAAAATGTAAATTTGAACATAACAATCCTGAGATATAATGATATAGTAACAGAAAATTATTACCACATGTCAAACAAAACATGACATAGGGCATGGTAGTGACATCACCTAAACTATCAGACCCTTTAATGTTGAGGATGGAATATGGTCCTCTTCTCCTCCATTTCCCCCCTTTATCCACCCTTTATCTCTCCACTGACCCCCATCATCTCCCCAACTTCTACTATCAAAATTTTCCCTAAGGTACAATTTTTCCTTGATTGAGTCTCATTTGTCCAGATTTCATCATGGGAGTTCATGTGATCCATCATGATGAGACATCTAGTATTGGTGGCCTTTTTCAAAATGAAGACAACATCCATTGATTACTTTGACATATTTTTTTTACATCCCAGAATATTCAACGTAAGGTTATCATTGGGATCCTAGATATGTGACACTTCTTGATTAGAATCACAACTGAAGACATCCTGATATCTTTTTAGAAGAATGCTCCATTCACTCTTTCATGTTATTGACTTTCCATTTTAAGGTTGTATGTTAATATATATTTGATGAGTGAGCCTCCCATTAGTGCATTATGGATATCCCTTCATGGCCTCCCCTAACATTCTAGAACCCAAATATCCTTCTGAAGATCAGAAATATGGTGGGACAATACCTCTCCTCTGACCCCCGTACATGTGTAGTTTTCAATCCAATTTCCCTAGAGATTTTTGTCGATGTCGATGTCTCCAAGAAACTGAGGGATTTCATCTCTATCTAGATAGAAGGTGATTTTTTCTAGAAGAAATAGTTTTTTGATGAATCATGGGTTTTCCCTTAATTATCCTATAGTCATCGTGGTATAACTCTTCCAGTCACAAGCAAGGGAGTCCTGGAGTTTCACATGAAGCCCTTCCACTTACTTCTATGAATGATAGTCATCCCAAACTTGACACATAGAAGGTTGGGTCAATCACCGCAAATGATATTATCATTTTACCTAAGGAGAAATTGATTGGGTCAGGTGGGAAGAAGATTTTTGTAGTCATCTAATAACAAGTGAGGCACATAGATTCATAGCTAAGAATCGTTGAAATTTTTGATCTTCTAAAGGAATATTTTGATGATAGTAATTTTTCAAGGTACGTTCAAGAATGTTCCACTGAAAATTAAGGGGCACATGTGGGCTCAACCACAACCGATGATAGCCATCCTGACAAGATTGTGATGTAAGGGTTGTCTTGTATTCTCATCCTGAGATTATGATCCAGGGGATAGTGTGGGTGATCCAACCATTCATGTTACTGGAAAATAAAATAGGATTCCATCAGTTACTCACATTATTATGGCTGGAATTTTTGGAAATGGTCTATGGGGTCTTAACCCTTCTAATCCTATTATGAAACATCAATTCCGGCTATATGAGTCATCTAAAGGAGTTGTTCTCTGAATCATTTTGATGTCTGAGAAACCTATGATCCATTCCATCTTGACAAAAGTACTATTGAGGAGGAAGGGAATGAAGATAATCTACCTTTACAAAGAAATTCAGGTTATCCCGAGGTGGATATTGATTCCTCTTCTGAATCTTTTTCCTATGAAAGAAATTAGGTGGAACGTGTGGAAGAATATATGCAATCCTCTTCCAAAAAAAGAAAAGAAGAACCTCTTGGATTCAAATAGATATATTAATATTATGTGGAGGATGTGGTGATGGAATGACTACTTCTATTTTACATATTTCTTCTATTACAATGTCATCTATTGAAGGTAAAATCCCTCAAATTATATGGACTAAACTACTTACATTGAAAACATGAAATATAAGGGAAATATCATGAATGTTGTGCCAGAAACTCTTCCCCATGATGAAGAAATTGGAATACTAGAAGAAGAACCAACTACAATCATTTTGGTGAAATAAGATAAGGTGGACGTGGAATATAGAAACTATAAGGAGATATTCATGAATTCTAATAAGTACATTCTAGAGAAGTATTTCTAGATCATGATAACAAAAGAGGATGTACATTTAATTTTTAAAATTCAATATCATGTTGATTTAAGTGAATAGATTATATCATATATTCATAAATAGAATCAGGTATTGATACGGGGCTTCAACGAGTGGAAGAGAAGATATCTAAATATGTGTAGACTTGGGCCATGATGGCATCTCATTTTGAGGGTATTAATAAGGAAAATCCTAAAATGGAGGTCACATCCATCGAATAGTGTTTATTCAAGGAAAATTTTTCGAACCTCTTTATGTTATTTTCTAATGGCCTGATAATTTCTTATGAGGTTTTACTTTTATTGTTTCTAAATTTTTCTAGTTTCCCAATTCATCTTTATAAGTGGTTTTGAAATAAATTTAATTATGATTATGGATTAGGAATTCGTACAAGATAAATTCCTAATATTATCCATGAATATACCATTTTTGGATATATTATACATATATTACAGAAACATATTCAGAATTATCATATAATATATGATTCACTTATAACATCTCATCACCCATTATTTAAATATTTTTCATTAAAAATTCATTTCGAGTAAAAACATGTTACTTTTCCTTGAATATTAGAGTTGGATAGTTCCATTCATGTTTTCTTGTTTTAATGATCTTCAAAATATTAATAATTCTATCATTATCAAAATTATTCATTTTATAATGTTATATAACAGTCAACATAAGTTGGATGTTAAATATTAAGTACATCACGTCATAGAGATTATAGTATCTATGCGTGCAGAAATGATGTTCCAACATTTTAATGGATGAAATAAAGAGAAAGTGAATATTAAATAAAATTTATATAAAATTTGTTATATAATATTTATCTTATATATTCGTTAAATATATATATATATATATTACCATCCTTATAAAATAATAATGAAGTAATTATTACATCACTTAATAGAGGGGGTTGTCCATACACATGCTAGAGGTAAACTTTCATTTTACATTAGATGGAAAAAGAGATGAATAATGGTTGATCCAAAAAAGAATAAAATTAAATTATATTTATGCAAATTATTTTAATATAAAATAATTCCTATGAAATAATTGTAGGAGGTAGAAGAATAAATAAAGTTAGTTTTCTCATTTAAGAGTTATTCCACATCTTTGAAATCCTCCTTTATCATATACATTGTGCCTTAGTATGAGGGAATTAGGGAAAAATAAAAAGATCGATGATTTTTGGAATTAATATAGTAAGTTATATTTCTTCTATTGGTTGATATAAGTTGCTCAATGATATTGAATAAAAGTGGTGTTAAGGTCCCCTTTTACAATTTATGAGGGTTACAAACCTAGGAATATATGAAATTTTAATATATAATTTGTGTCTAACTCATGTAAAATGAATCAAATATTCTATATAAAATAATTTTATATAGATAAGTTCAATATAAAACCAAAAAATTAATTCTTTCCATGTTTATGTTTCATTTTAAACATTATCATTTATATTACCCCCTCATTAGCCTCATTTAACCTAAACACTTATAAAAAATGATTCACTCTTTAAAAGGCATGAATGTATTTTAAAAATTAAAAAGTGAAACCAAAATAAAAAATAGATGTTATATTAGATAATTTCTTTAATAATTGAATCATTATAGGTTTTTTTAATTTTATAATTATTTTGGAAGAACTTTTAATCATTAAATTCCATTTAATGTCATTTTCGGGACTATTCACATAACATGACATTAAAGGAATATGTATAAAATGAAATTCATATAAAAAATCCATAATAATATATTATACATCATAATTATCCAATTAATTCATGGGTAATCCTAATGATTCAAAAATATCTTACTTTAAATTATTTTAAAATCATTTATTTATTTTTGTTCTCCATTCACATGCAATGAGTCGATGTAGGATAAGCGTTCAAAAAAATTATAATATATCCAAATATTAAAAATATTTTTATATAATAAAAAATTAAATCAAATTTAAAATCACCATTTAGATCCCTTAAAATATATTTTTATAACAATTACAACATATTATATATAATAATTAAAAGAGTGTGGCATTCTGTAAATCATCGTAAATTTAAATAATATTAAGGTCATAATCAAACATTAGTGAAAAACAATGAAATATTGTATATTTTAAGAATATTATGGTTGAATTAAACTCCTAAAATTTATTCAATGATTGTTTTCTGTTGATTTTGATAATAGTTCCTATAGTATTAATTTTAAATAACATTTTTTACCCATTATTATCGTGATCACCTTATACCATGGTTATTATTCATTATGTATCAAAATAAAATTAATATATTTAAAAAAATATAAACCTATTTTTTCAAAATATTCAATCCATTTTTAAATATTAAATTACAAAAAAAATTTAAAAAATATATTAATATAAGTTAGATAACCTCATCGAATATTGTTTTAAGAGAAATGAATTTGTATGTAAAAAATGAAATAAATCCAAGATAAAATATAATGATCATTCTGATGAAATTTATTAGAAAATTTTTAATCATATTTGTTATATATAAAGTTTAAATTAATTCAAAAATAAAATTTTAAAATTAGATTACTTGATAGTATAAATTTAATGATAGTTCTGCCGAAATTATCACTTTCACTATTCACTAAAAATCTATCTTTTCATGAAATCTTAATAAATTCAACATGATATTATTTTAGATAGAATATTAGATTAATAATATCATTTAAAAAAAATATATTTTTATAATTGGTATAAATTAACTATTATATTCAAACACAAAACTTCAATAATAAAATTATTTCAGAAAAAATTATTATTTGGAGCATAAAATTGTTTTATTATCGTTAATTTCTTAATCATCTTAAATACGTGAATGATAAATAATTGAAATAAATAATAAAATATAATAATTTTAATAGATTAATTTATAAATAATAGAAAATTTATTATTTAAAACTGAAAATACTTTTCACACATAAGAACTAATTTATAAAAAACACTTATTCTATGTTTAAAATATGTTCACTTTATTCCTAAAAACTTGATAATAAATGTTTGAATGATTGTTAAAATTTTTAAGTAAATATATGCATATATTTCATTATATGGTTATTCATATTCAGACCCATTAATCCAATTACTAGGTCATAATGATTGTATATAATTGATTGAATATCACAGTTCTTTAAATCGTGATGTTACATGTTGTGTGCCTTTTCAAACACATAATTCTTTAAAGGGAAATATGATATAAAAATGGCAATTACATAGAAAAAATTAAAATTATATTAACTTTTTCTTGTTTATTGAAGATATTCATTTTGGAGTTATTATGGTACTTTTAAGTTATACTTGTTGAAAACATTCTCTAGGATAATTAAAACGATATTTAGTTATTACCAAAATGAAAAGGAATGATGAAATATTTGGGTGATTCTTTTTATTCTATAGTTCCGTATAAAATAAATGTTTCCAAATAAACATTTTCAAAAAGGTTCTTTCACATCATTTTAATTAATTTTAGTATAGATTTTTGACCTATATTTTTTTCACTGAAGTTAAAAGGAGGACATTTAACTATGGATTTTATAAAATGATTTCTAAAAGTAATATTTTTTCCTTTAAAAGTTGTTTTTTTGGAAATATGATGTTGAAAGAATATTTCCATATGTATTTTGGAATCATATTATTTGATTATATTGAAATTTAAATTCCCCATGGAATCCTTTCAATGTTAGTTATTGAGTAACAAGCATTAACATAATACATTTAATGTTTTTTAAGGAAAACAGACCGTAAAATTATACACATAATATTTTTAACGTCATTTTTTTAAGGACTGGTATTAAAAATAACATTTAATTTACCATTTAATAAACGATGTTAATTTAGTTTAAGAAGTTCTAGATCAATTACCATGCCTCGATTTCACTATTCTTGGAGGAAAAATAGAGTTAAGGATCAAAAGGTATGTCCATCAGAAGTTATACATCTCTAAGTTTTTATAGACAGAAGTTTTGTTAATACGAACATGAGAAGCATGAACTAAAAATTATAGAAATAAAATTAAAAAATAAATATAAACATTCACACTAATTTCAATTAGTTTAGTGGTATCTTCAAATTAATATGTTGTTTATCATCATTTCTATTTCTTAGGTAACAACTAATGTGGACATGAAAATGGTGACTAATAAGTGATTTGTCACATTAGTTGGAAAATTTCATTTATATTTATTATCTTCATAACTCAATTGAAAGATGATTTCATAATTTTATGAAAAAATATAACGACTTTTATTTTTGAATGAAATCAATAATTAATAAATGAAATGTTTAGAATAGATACAATGTTCAAACCATCGATTGAAGGTGAATTGTAAATTTAATTTGATCAAAGTGGTGTAAAATCATAAATGAAGGTGATCAGGGATTTATATACAGTAAAAAATATATTATCAGTTGTATTTTATTAATATTTCGGTAGGATTTTAATAAATGAGATTTGTCTTTTAAAAAAATTGAAATATCGATCTTGTGTATTTGAAATTATACATTTAACATTGGGTAAAAATGTAACAAATGATAAAAACCATCATGTATTGGGGATTTAAAACCTTTTTATTAAAATAATGTAAACGTATTTCTACATGAATTATCACTTAGATCAATTAATAATCAATGTTAAAACCCAACATCTAACATTGGTTCATGAAAAATATTATTTAATTTTATCATAAAAGGCTTTAAAAATATAGTTTTACACTAATAGATGTTAAAAGTAACTTTTGATGTTTTTATTTCAAAAAAATGTTAAAACTTTTTATCAAGTTATATTTCATTTGATTAGCTTTTATTTGACTATTCGAGGATCCCAAACTGATTTGTGAATCAAATTTCATTGTTGTTGAATGTTGAATTTATCTAAAACATCTCTTAGAGAAGTTCAACTTCCAACTTCCATATATTTTTATCTATAAATCCAAAATGGATCCATGAATAGTAAAATAAAATCTTTTAAAATTCTCTATAACATTTTTAACATTTTATATATTTGTTTTTGGGAAAAAAGATGATGAATGATACTTTTAAAGTTGATAAAAAACCTCAAGTGTATTCTATGAGGACTTTTAACAATAGTTTTTCATGAACTTCTGTTAAAAAGTAGGATTTAACTATCAATTACTAAATATTTAAAATTAATTGTCTTCCATGGGTACTTCAATCATTGGTTTTTTAATAAATAAAATTATAAGTGGGATTTTAATGTCTGTTAATGAATAACCAATGTTGAAATTCCTCATGGAAGACATTTAACATTTTCTCAAAGAATAGACATTTAAAAACCAACACTAAAGACCATTTTTTACTTGTGGCCCATAAAATATCTTATGAAGATTCCTATTTTTATAGAATTTTTATAGTGATATTTTTATAAAATTGTCTTGAACTATGACATGGATGGATTTTAATTACCGTAGCCTAATGTTTTATCATAGAGATCACTAATGTTAAGAATAAGGGTGGCCCAAAAGGGGATTTTTGAAGTTACCTATAGCAATTATCATCCTGGGAAATCCCCATTGTTTTAGTGGGAATGGTTTCTAGGATTCGACCATAATGACTCAATGAATAAGTTGAGTTCTATAATAGGGATAAAACTTCAAAAAAGTAGCGTGGATCTCATTATATGAACAATAAATCCTTATATAAAATTGATTTGTTATAAAACGATATAATTCATCACCATTTTATAATAGGTTTGAGATGAAATGAAACAAATTAAGCATGGAGAATCCATAGTGAATCATAGATTCGAAAATATTTATTGAGATAGACCACATGGAGTGAAGCATTTGTGAATATGAGAATTCTGAGTTAAAGTTATTTATAAAAAAGTATTTTGAAAATAGGGATTTCAAAAAAGCCATATGGCTTAGCAAGTTAGATTTTACAAAAATCAAAATAGATATAGTTAATTAGGAGGCCTATATAAAATGGTTATGATCTACTTGTATTTAAATTATTCTCTCATATTTATCTTAGTGTAAGTAAAAAAGAGTTAAATAATTTAGATTACTAGAAACACATTCTATTCATTTTTGGGTGGGACTGTGTAGAATAATTATGTTAAATAATTATTCCAAATTGAAGAGTCATTAATGTTATGGGAAACCAATTGATGATTTAATTTTTAGTTCTCATCATTTGTTATTGTATTATAGTTCTGGTCCTTCTCCCATATCCATTTCAAAATCATATTGATCATAAAATTGAAATTTGAACATATAAATCACTCATATTATTCACATACGATTATCCACTTGATTAAGTGTTATGGAAAATTGTATTCTACCTTGTCTAATATTTTTTCATACTCATTATATATTTCACCAATATATTATAAAAATTGAGATCCAATCACACTAACTACTTTTAAAAATAACCATGATTGAGAGTTGTTATTTTGTAAACCACTAATCCACCCTTTCCCCCACACTCAGTGGTGGAATAATATATCCTAAGTCTATTGATATAATTCTATTCTAGTATATATATTTTATTTAAAAAGCATAAACTAAGTTATTAAATTTAAAATGGTTATATTGGAAGGTGAAATAAATATTAGGTGGCTGAAATCTACCTAATTATCTCAAATGGTCCTATATATATTTGACTAAGAATTCCTTTATTTACGATTGTAACAATACACTTTCATGAATATATATTAAATAATAAATGATCACCAAATGGAATCTTTAAATAATATCATTTATTATAAGAATAACTTTTTTTATACTCTGAGATTCACTGATATGCTACTATTTTTTCTGATTCATTTTGTTCTCTTTATTCGTTTCTATACCCAATTCCATTCTCTCACATTTCCATTATATAAAATATAGGGTTTAATATATCATTGAATACATATCCTCATAGGGTGAAATCTATATACATGAATGATAACTATTGATGAAATAGTATTCTTCTAGATCAAGATTTTTTTTGTCAGATTCATTGTACTTTAATTGATAATTCCATTAATATATTATAAAACATTCAAAATAGTCTGTTTTTCCATAATCCTCATTAATCTCCCTAACAAAATTTAACAAGTTAATCCTGGGATAAATCATCATTGATCATAATAATACCAATAGGAATTAATACAATTATATAAAAAATCTATATATAATTATTGAACTTTTATTTAATTGGACATGTCATTAATAATATATCATTATATTAACCCACATTAATATAATAAAATATAATGGTTTAATAATTTCATTGGGTCTCAGGTTCTCATCTCTCAATAACTCAAACATAGAACAATGTGTTGTATAATTGGTTATCACCAACATAATATATTCAAGTTGATAATTTTATTGATGATACCATTATTTATTAGTCTACCATGTATTGATAATGAATTTTATGTTAATAATTTTATCATGTTTTTCATCGTTCAAATACTGTCAATATGATTTTTTACTAGTAAAAAAATAATTTTATCTATTTCTAACATTGAATTCTGTTTTATCTAAAAAAATATTCCTTTTTGATTTAAAAAAAAGTAGATATTATCTGAAGTTTAAAAATTACATAATGGAGAAATGTAATATGTCTATTTTCATCCCTAAGTAAAAAATTTAGGTGTGTTTCCATATAAAGGCTCATGGAGAAACTAGTAGCAACTGCCATCACTACAAAATTAATAGTGGATACAATTATTGTAATAAGGGTATACTTGATCTCCAAATGACATAAATTAGTTATATATTGGTGTTAAGTGGTATGTTATTTTCTATATATTTATATAAGATATCATGTTGTATACTACATGTAGTAAGTTGTTTCATTCAAGAAAAGTGAACTATGTCAATTTTTTAAATAGGTATATTTGCCTCCCAAAGTCTTAATAATACATTTAGAACTACAAAACAAAAATTTAAGGATTGTAACATTTAAATTAACATCTATAAACACTAATGTAGAATATGTTTCCATATTATTATAGTTTGTATAAGCCTTCATCACTCTGTTAATATATATCTTTTATCCTCCATTTTTTTCAATTAGTGTACAATGATTTTTTTGACCTAATTAAGAGTATTTGTAATTATTTTTTTACATAAAATATTCATTTTTTTATTAATTATGAGGACCATTACCATTAATCTTTTATTTTATGGGTTTCTCTCTAGAACCATTATAACAAATATTTATTTCGATTTAAAGTGTTTTAATTATTCTTTGTTAAAGTAAATGGATTGAGAAGATCCCAAAACCAATGAAGAAAGATGATGTTGGTACTTGGGAAATAGTTTTTTTATGATGTAATATAGAAAATTTGGTTTAATTTTTTACTCGCAAAACATAATTACATTAACTATAATTTTTTTACCATTTCTTATTTAAAATATAAAAATTCAACATCCTCTTTCCATCCACCATTACAAACAATTTGTATATAATATGTCCATGTTTTTTCACTCTTAAACAGTTTCATTAATTAAGTCCAAATGATGACCAATAAAATTAAAACTCAATTTAATCATATGAGATACTAAATGGGCGATGATATATTCATTTTTTCTTAAAACTATGGTTATTATAAAAATAAAGTTTTATATTTCTAAAAATAATTAGTTATCATTTGTGTAAAATTTAAATACATTTCATCGAACCATCTAAGTAAACAAAGGATTAATGGAATCCTAATAATAATATGACTATTGAGATAGATTAATATTTAATGATTTCTATTTGTTATAGATTCGATCATAATGAATATAGTGATATATCAATAAGAAATCACACTCATATCGTTTGGAAACTTTACGAGTTCACTCGTGAAGGAATTGAAAAAGTAAACGAAACAAGATTTCATATATATAATTATTATAAAAAATAATTATCATATAATGTAATGTGTCTATTTTTGAAATTTTTAATCATTTAATTAAAATTATTAGACATATATAATACTTTGGTTATTTATTTTGTATGAAAATAATTTTTTAAGAAGCCAATAGTCATTTATTATTCTTAGACATATAAATTAATCATAATCCATGAAACGAAAATTAAAAAAAATTACATGCAAAAGAAATCATTAGATGCATAATAATATTTTCAAATAATATAAAAATAATGATAAATTAAAATAATTAATTAGTGTAAAATAAGAACATTTTCATAATGTAAAATTATATAATATCATTTAATGTGATTCATAAATTATACACATTACATAGATGATAAAAATTACTTATAAAAAATGTCCTTTCATCAAGCCAAAAAGGTGGACTAATTTAAATAAGTTAACATACCTTCTTATGGATTCAAAAAGAAGAGAAACATCAAATTGAATTCACTATATTCATGAATAATATAATAGTGAAAAATAAAGGTAAAAACACTCAATTTTTAAACATAGAGTTAAATAGAATATTCCCTCTCTATAATACACTCAAGTTATGATAACAAGAAAATTTCCAATGAAAAAGTAAAGGAAAATGAAAAAGGAATGTTTTTAAAAGATTAAATTTCAAGGATCTATATAAAATATGGATAGTGGTTTCATAAAGTATATGTGGTGTGAGTACATTGAGTTTAACCATTTATAATATATAAATAATGGATATGTTATTTTTAATAATTACTCAAGGTATATAATCATTTGTATTTGTATTATTATCATTAAAAAAACTATTATTATGGATTTTTATTTTTATTGTTTAAAACATAACAAATTAACAATTATTCAGTTATATTATATTAAACATCATTTTAATGATAATTATATTTTAATGACATTGATTAAAAATGTAAAAAATTATTTTATAATTCTCATTTTATAAATATTTCTGTTAATTTTTTAAAATCTCTGGATACCACCCACGTCATGGTTGAGTTGTATGGTCGCGGTGTTTGGAGGCTACCCTCTGTGGTTCATGTTCAAGGAGAATTTTATTATATCATGACATGTTCCATAGTAGTGAGTGTAATTTTCTATTATTATTTAAAATCTCTTAAAAATAAATAATTTCAAATGCCTTAGAGTCATATAATTTGAGTAATGGTATAACATATACACTATGGTCATATTCACAAATAGAATAAAATATTTGTTAAACTCAACTAGAACTAATTTCATTGAAATTTTTGTAAATTTAATTTAAAAAATGACATTGCATATTATCCCACCAAACATATTAAGAAATTATAATATTTTTTCAAACCAAAAAAGAATCTTTTCACTAAAAAAACCCTTGAGAAAGTTCTCATTGGTTTTTTTGTTCCACCCAATTATGAATGTGTTGGAGGTATATATAACACTTTTTAAATTTTAAATATTTTAAAAAAATTAATTGTGTTTTTTCATAGAGCCTAAGTATAAATATTGTAAATATTTTATTATACATTCTATAAAATTAAAAAACGAATATAAATGTCTATAAAATTTTCTCCCTTAAAATTTATCAAATTGGTGTGTCTAAAAATAAAGAGTTTGATGAACTTTCAATTCACAAGAATATAAATTATATTATTTCTCCCAAAACAACTAATGAAGTGTGGTTATTTTAAAGCCAATCCCAAATATTCATGTGTTTGTAAAAACTCAATTGAATGAATTTAAAATCCCTTAATAAATTGATATTGTGTTTTTCAATACTAATTTTAAAATTATAAGTTTTTTTCTCAATAGTCTTTATCGATAAGAAGTAAACATAGTGATTTTTATTTTTAGGTATTTGGATTAAAATTATATGTCAATAAATTGAAGGAAAAAATAGTACAATTGGACACTAAATTAGATGAGTAAAATTTTCTTGGGAACTATAACTCTTATAAATCACACAAAATAATAAATAAGTAATGAAATTATTTTAAATAATCTATTTATGTAAAATTAGTGGGAAATTATACTATACCACAACTCCTGATAATTTACATTGAGGCTGATCTAGAAAAATAATCCATTAATGATTCTCCACTTTTAAAAAATTATTATTATGGAATAGTCAATTTAAAATCAATATCTAAAGGAATAAGATAAATTTAATGATCATCCCTTAGAAAATGTTATCATTTATTTATAAGCTGGAGCTCATTCTAGATAGAAATTAAACAATAATTCTGAACTACTAGATTTTGTATCTCACATATAAAAAATATAATTTAGGATCCCACCAATTAGAAAACGTCGTATTTTAAATAAAATAAGAGTGAAATAAATCAAAATGAATAACATTATGACTCTTATTTAATGTCCCAATCATTATCACATTATTAGTGATAATTTGTTTTTTATAGTAAAACTATTGATAAAAAATCATTGATAGAGACTTGGATAATCATATATGAAAATGATATATTCATAGAGAAGTTTTTTATTATGTTGAGCCATTTTCACACATCTTATATCATGATTCTATTAAGAACATATTTTAATTCACAAACTATTTAGCTTTATAATTTTAAATTTATTTTAAATGTTCATTTATTAATCATTTTATTTCTAAAAAGTATTCTACAGATAAACATCTTAATTTTCATTATTAAAAACATAATAATACATAATTAATTTATCCAAATACCGTTAAGGTTTAATTAAATTACATTATTCTGGGTGGGGGTATGTACACAATATCATTTCGAGAAGAATTCCAAAATTGGAAATATTTAATATAATATTTCTAAAATTTATTTCAAATAAATTTATTATTTTTCAAATTTAGTTTTATATTAAAAAATTTCCTATTAAGAAATATTTTTGTAATAAATTTTCTCGATTAAATGATAATAGTACATGAAATGAGCTTTATGGGAGTATTAATGGAGTTATTGGTTACCTAATTTCCCAAAAAAAGATTTAATTTTTCCATGTACAAGAAAAATATTAATATAACCATCTAATGAATTTTTTCATTCATCACATTATGGAAATTATCACACATATTATTAGATATTATAAGATAGATTTGGATGTATTTAGTTAAATGGTGGGAAATCATGTTTGTAGACTTAATATTATAAATTTACTTTTCATTACCATTACCCTAATATTCCATATTTTTTTTAAATCATTGTGTGGTTTTTCTAGGTAATAATAAATAATCTTATTAAAAATCAATAACACTGTTTTAATATATCATAAATTCATGATTTGTTGTTTTATCTAAAATAATATTTTTTTAAACAATATTATTCTTAAAATTATAATTTTTGATGATTTAAATTAAATATTAAATGTTAGAATTGTGATTATTTCCTACATAGAAAATATTTATTACCTTGTAGTCAGATAACCGGTAACCATTTTTTTCTTTCTATGTCTGATGATTATTATATTGTCGCAATTGATTTTTTCCCACATAATTTGGATGAATATTATTCTCTAAAACTATGGGCTTAATAATGGTCAAATTCCAGTTAAATATAATAATAAATATCAGATAATAATTTCATTAAATAGAATATAACAATAAAAAATAATATAATTGAACCTATTTATAACTATTAAAGTTTTTTTTAAAAGAGTGACATGTTTCTTGAATTTGTAATAATTTATGATCCATTGGATGTTATTTTTGTATAAGTCCATTCATAAGAACATTTTTATTTAATTAATAAAATAATCATGTATGGATCATTCATATTCCTCACCGTAATGTGAGAAAGATTAAATTTTTATCAATTTAAATATTAAAAAACTTATTTAAATATATTTTTGAACATATTTTCTTTCAATTTGGTTATTTTTTATAATAAAGTAACATAATTTTTTAGTAGTAAAACTATTTTTGTTAGTTATATTTTATCTAAATATCATTTTATTTCGTTACTTAATTAATTAATCTTTATCTTTTCTATGGGTTATTATTCATATTTTTAATACATTAATTATATTATTTTTTGAAATTTTTATAGATTGTTTTAATTTTTAAATTTTAATTTTTCAATTTAAATTTAATTAGTGATTCTAATTGAAGTAGTCCACCAAACTCCATGTGGCTAACTATAGTAATTCAACTATCTTATAGAAGTAGAAAATGTTATTACTTCCGCCAAAAAAAATTAAGTGAGCCTATGTATGTAATTTTATAGTTTTTCTAACATGAAATTAGTTTTTAATCAAGTTAATTATTTTGTATTCCTTTTATTAGATTCCCTCAAGGTTTAAACTAATTCATGAATCCCTTCACCTTTTCATAGTTTTTCAATCATTTTCATTATTTTTAACTAGAATGATGAAATATGAAACATTATTTGCACAAAATTTCATCCTTTATTCTCCCTTTATATTAATTTTCTTTACAGGTATTTATTCTAAGTCAAAATAAACACAAATCCTATGTTTTTTAATAAACTATCTAAAAAACTATATTTAAGATTGATTTATTCATTATCCATATATAATCCTCAAATGGGAATATAAATTATGTGTGGATACTATAAACCAAGCATTCAAGAATAAGTATATTTTAACAAAGAAATCTAATTATAAATAAAATTTTATTTTTCTGTATCAGACATCCTTTTCATCAGATATAATGTAATATTTCACTCTGATAATTAAAATCAATTTTTGAACCGCATTAAATGGATCCAAATATATATGTCGATGTCCAACAATTCTATATTAACTTCACAATCAATCATGAATAATATTTTTAAATTATTCACACTTCTATAAATGTTTTATCTTTTTAGATAGATTCCACTAAAATCACAATATTCAATGGATACCCATACATTGTTTTAAATCATTCTTAATTTTAGATGTCCCCTCAAAACCATTATTTCAAGAATTTTGAAAATCGTTTTTTTATTAATTATAATCAAAATTTTATTTTTGAATTATATCTCCCCTCATTTTGTAGTTATGGATCTTATTAATAAAACCTCAATTTAATTTATATTGTTAATTAAATCAACTATAATATAAATATAAAAAAAAATTTCAATAATAATGTAAGATATCTATTCTAGTAGTATGCACCTCCTCATCCTTGAAATGTACAATTTTTCCAATAACCTCAAATGGTTAAAATCATTCCCTTAGAATTATTCCTGACCAATGTTTTTGGTTTTGAGGTTATTGATTTATCCTCCACTATTTTTTATATTACTCCCTAAAAAAATATGATTGAAAATGTTTCTATTATGAAAATTCAAATTCAATGGTACCCATTAAGAGAACATGTTGAGTGGTTCATGGTGAAACATTCCTATGATAATTTCAATGGTCTTCCTTGTTGACCTAGTTGGGGAAAAGTATACCGATGATGGATATTGGGAGGAGCACGACGTGGTAATTATTATTGGTGTGGTTAGAATGGTACCCAATGATAATGATGACCCCAATGACCGTTTTACTCCCTAAGTGAGTGAAACATTCAATGAGGATATATTTCATCTGAAATTGTGTGTATTATAGTATCAATCGTTTTAAAACAACAATTGATCAAAAAAAATTAATAAATAGTGGGAGAATAAGTTGGGAATAATTCATAGATCTAGTGAATTACAAAGTAGATTTGTGATATTTGAAAATAGATACACATTGGTGTATCCATGATTAGCTATAAACTTCATCTATCTTATAACTCATATTGTTTTGTTTTGTTCATTATTTTAAAGTCATATTAATAAGATTATTATTTTATAATTATTTATATTTATTTATACCAAATAATTATTTCTTTTTATATGTTTTTATAAAATATTTTTTGTTATTTTATTAATATAATTTATAACTAACACTTTTATTAACATATATTGTTTTGTATCACAATGGCAGTGAAGGCGCATTTTTCTAAATCTATGGAAAAAATATTTCAAAAAATTCTATGTATTTATTTTAATTACACAATTAAATAAGTTTTTTGAAATTATTTGTATTCCTAAATAATAAAGATAATTTTTTAAAAAAAATTAAATCTCTTATCTCATTCTTAATTTTTTTAAATTTTTTTTGATTAAATTGGACATGATGTTTTTGTTTATTAATTTTGAAAAACTATATTAAACCTCCTGAGTGCTCAAATTTTTTCAAATATTTAAATTTATTTTTATGGGTATCTCATACACATATATTTTGGTTTTATAGTGAATTTATATTTAATAATGAAATTTATTTTTTAAAAAATAAATGACATATAAAGTGTCAATATATTCATGTTGGTGTTTTTAAAACCCTTGTACCACCATGCTGATATTATGATAACCAATAATAATTTTTTAACCATTTGTGATAATAAAAACTTATGGATTTTTCTTCAATGATCTTATCCCATCAATTTTATTAGTTAACAATAATAATAAATTGTTTATATTTATAATGAAATATTAATCATTATCTAATTAAATTAAATTTCATATGTTTTCAGTTGTTATTTAGATTATTTGATTTTAAAAATTGAAGCTTAGTGAAAATTATGATGAATTTGTTTACCCCTAACCACCAGTAAGCTTGTAAATTTCAATTGAAAGAGGAAATTTATATTTTTTGTAAGGACTCAATCTTAAAAATTATATAATCTAGTTACTTTAAACAAGAAAATAATCTATTTCATTCATAATATAATGACCCAAAAAGTTATAAATAAAATTAATTTTTTCTTTTAATTAAATATCTTATTATATAAAATAATTATAGAAAACTCATTCACTTATTTTCTTTTATTATATCCAATTGGATTTAAATAATCATTATAAATTATTAAAATTAATAATATTTTCATTTAACAGTTATTAAATTTATATTTTAAATATACAATTTTATCAAATCCAATTGATATAGAAAAAGGAAGTGATGGCCTCAAATAGTAGGACTATGCCTTATGAATCCAGTTAATTAACATTATATGGGAGATAGATTTTATGGTATTTTCCTTTGACTAAGTAAAATATGAGATCCAAAAACATAGTTTTGAGGGAAACCATTTATAAAATAATTTCAATCACATCAAGGCTCACAACCTATAATATATTCATTGAACCACCTCATAAAAATCTCACAATCTGGCATTATCCTCTTAGGTAGTTTTCTAGTGTAGTAAAAGTATATGTGTCCAGATCCTAGGAATATGGGTATGTATATTATTATTTATAAAATAATGAATATACTTCAATCCTATTATTATTACATTATAATTGATTTTTATATTGATTTAATAAAATCACAATAATAATTTTAGTTAATATTAGATTCAGTAAAAGAATCTATTTTGATGAATTAAGTGAATTTTTTAAATAAATATTATTTTAATAAAACATAATCATAATATAATTTTTATTATATATAAATGATTATATAATTTTTTTGAAGTCAAAAAATAATTTTAATGAGGGTTTAAAAACTATTATTGAAAAAAATACATCATTTATAGTAAATATTAGTTTTTGCTTTAAATTTTAAATTTAACATATTTAGAAAATTATTTAGATAAAATGATTATTATTTTTGGATACAAAAAATTAAAAATTTCCAATGGTTAATTTTTCAAAAACTATTTAATAGAGTCATATTTTTTGTTAAAAAATAAATATCTTATATATATACTTTGTGTTTTAGGACATCAATGTGACCGAAATGTGATGTAAGATTTAATATATATGATATTCAGAACAAATAATTTTTCTCAATTTAAAAAAATTGATATTATTTTAATTTCATTTGTCATATAAACCCATCAGTAATCTTCCAAAACATATCATATATTTTTAAATTTTTAAATAACATCGTGAAGAGTGTGATTCAGCTACACATATAAATGAAAATTATTTTAATTATTTTAGACCTTATCAATATAAAATATTAAAAACCATACCCATTTGGTATAATCCATGGGAAAAAAATTTGACGGTTTGTGGTTTAAAATAATTTATTATATAGGTCCAAAAACTAAATAATAATGAAATCCCCCACATTCCCAATATAAACCCAGAATATCTCAAATTTCTATTAATTAAAAATCCATGTATCATGTAATTACACTACCCTCCCATTTCTAGTGTCCTCCCCCGGTTACCCTATGCTCTCATGAAGCCCCTCCGAAGAATTTGGAGTGACACACTAAAGTAAGGGACCTTCCTCTTCTTTTTTAAAATTTAGTCAACTTCTTTGAAATTCATTCTTTTAATATCAATTGGTTATGTTGTATTTGGTTGATAATAATTACTTTATTTTCTAGTTGATGTTATTTTAATTAAGGATATTTTTTCCTCCCTCATTTGGACACATACCTAAGCCGTTACTATACCGAAATTCCATAAGGGGTCTTTCAATCTCTATTTTATTCAAGCACATATTTCATGTTATGCTTCATAATTTTTATTTTTCCTGTTGGGATATTTTATTCAATTTCTAAAATACTGTCCTTTTTAATTTCAACATGATTATATACACCTTCCACTCTCATTGATCCAACCATGAACCATTATATAAACCTATTACCATGCCGAAATTCTATAAGGGATTTATCAATTCTCACTTCCATTAAATAAATTATTTTATATATCGTCTCATAAATTAGATACGATAATGTTGGACCATGTTATTAGTTATTCCCCTTACATTCCATTTAATTTATAAATTATGATATCCTCTTTTCTTGTCATTATTCCTGCAATGGTACTTTATGTACACTCATTTCCATGCCGAAATATAATTGGGATTCTTATCTTTATTAAAGTTGATTCATTACCTTATGCCTTCCATTTACAAATATTAAATGATGGGATATTATTTCCCATGTGCCTATTAATTTCCATTTTATCTCTATGTGAGTATATAAACTATTCCCTATCATCAACCTCTATTAATGGATCATTAATTAACATCATTATACTACCAAAATTACACTACAATCTTCCATTCCAAAACAATTTTTAAAGAATACCAAACCCATTTACTATCAAGGGTTTTCACAATTTTGAACATATAAATTCTAATTGGGGAAATAGAAATATTTATCCACACACATTGTTAATGGGAGAAATTATTATGACAAATGAATCCGTGATTTATAATCTATGTGTAACACTTAAGAATGAGAATGAAATGAATATTATGGATACACCCATATACCAGGAATGTTCAGTCACAGGGAAAACCTCTGACCACTTATTAAAGAGACATAAAAAGTGAAGTAAAGAAGAAAATGGATGAGGGTGAACATCTTACCCAAACCCAAAAGGTAGTTCAAACCAAAATTAGACAATGACATATCATAGGAATCAAAGCAACTAGAAACCAAAAATCTCTTCATCAATTGTACCTTCAGCAACTCAACTCAATAGAAAAATTCATCTTTAACCACTGGATCAGAAAAACCCAGTGCAAACTCCTCATAAACTCCACCATCTCTCCTCTTGCCTCTTCCTTCAGAGCTAATCCTCCTCAGTAAGATTAAAAAAACTCCCCCTCCAGAACTGAAGAATGATGCCTCTCCCCACGAAACCCACCAGAACCACTTGGGATGAAGCCAGGATGCGGTGGATGAACGGAGACGGAAAGCATGATCTGACAGATCTGAAGAGGCGTCGCCAACGGAGAACATCAGAGTAGAGACTTCGTCGACTCACGCCATGCCGCAGGCCGGAACACCACCGATCTGACACCACCGGGAGTGTGATCCGGAGAGGGGAACCCTAGACGCTTGAAGGCGCCACGCTGATCCGAGACCCGAAGGAGCCGAGCCGAACCAGGATGGAGGGGGAAAGGGAAAACGATGTGGGAAGTGAAACCCTAGATTCCGCGGATTCTTGGGTAGATGCCGCTCAGAGTCCCCCTTCGAGATACACCCATATAATTCTACAATGTATTGGGTAATTTTTATTATCTTGATACATCACAATAGTATATGAGTGAACATTATTCCATTTATGTACTTTGTCCACTAGGATTTCCCCATGGGTTTAGGCATCAAATAAGTTTATTATTTAGCTTTGTGGGACATGTATTATTATCTTCATGTTATGCTAGGTTTATTCTCTTACTAGGATTTAATACTAACTTCTTTCTTATGGTTTTAACCAAGTTATACTATATAGTTTTAAAAGGACATGGAATTTTAGAAGCTTGATAAATATGTTTTTAAAAATGTTTTTGTATCCCATGTTCAAGATGTCATGTTTTGGAACTAATTTAAAAATTCACTTGTATTCATGACCTTTTTGGTCGTATAGTGTTTATTTTTATGTAATAAATCAAGCATGAAAATGTAATAATGAAAAGGGTTATTATATTTAGTATTAGGGAAAAAGTTAATTTATTGTTGGGATTAGGATTAGAAAACTCTATCTAAAAAAATAAGGATAAGAAAAAGTATAAGAAAACATCAATAAATTTTTGTAAGTATTGAGTAAGTGGTTGGTTAAGAAAATATATCCATGTCAGGATACTACTAATAGATGTGGTTCTAGAAAATATGTACCTAGGGGTAAAAAATCTAACAAGGTGTCCAGGGCCAGACTCGGGGTAACTTGGTACACAATAACGAGCCTTACTAGACACCTTTTATTGAAAATCATAGTGGATATGAATTGGTAAATTCATAATATAATTATGAACCATTATTAAGGGAATAAAAAAATTCCAATAAGATAATATGATAAGAAATAGATCATGGATAACATTTAATGAATCCTATAAAACCTATGTTATGGAAATACATGTAGTTTATATGTTACCTATTTGAAGTCATTGAATTATAGTTTATGTTTCTAATATAATAATAATCATCATACTTATGTGTATTCTAGAAAATGTAATTTTTTAGAAGTAGAATCAAAATGAAAAAGGTAGAGTTTTTTCTCATAGTTCTATGCATTCCTTCATATCATGAAGGTTTTGTACAACAATTCAAACACCACAAAAAATAATTGATGTAGATATGTCAGTGAAAATGGAAAATGGGAAAACTATTAAATCCCGAGTATATAAATCCTCCCCAGTTAATGTTTGTGGGTTGAAATTCCCAGAAAACCATAGAATAACACCTTTAGTGGAATTTGAGGCAATTATGGTCATGGATTAAATTTACCTATGTAGATACAACATAAATTTCTACGAGAAGGTAATCACTCACAATATTTTAAATCGACACCTGATTCTTTATATGTTCAAGCAGGAGAATGAACCGTATTTAGCACCATTGTCTCAATCATGGATATTAGTTACCTATGAGTAGTAGTATCTAGCTCAAATGGTTGATTCTAATGAAATAGTCATCTTGGATGAAATTCCCTTTGTGATAGAATATGATTTTGTGTTTCTTGAGGAATTGTGTTGTCTTCCATCTAACAGAGAGGTTGAATTCTCAATCAACCTTATACCTAGGGAATTTCCATTATCCAAGACTCCATATGGAATTCCTATTTCATAACTCAGAGTGATGAAGATGTATCTAAAAGATAATCTAGAAAGAGGGTTCACACGTGTAAGTTCTTCTTCTGGAGGTTCACCAGTTCTCTTTTTCAAGAATAATGATGGTTCAATAAACCATTACATCGATTATCATGATCTTAATAAGATCATGATAAATAAAAAGTATCAGCTTCCATAGATTGATGAATATTTCGATCAGCTATGTAGATAGTAATACTTCTCCAAGTGAATATATGGTTAGGATATTACCGAGTTAGGGTGAAGAAGGATGACATCCCCAAGAATAGTTTTTATACATGGTTCGATCACTATGAATTCATAGTTCTATGTTTCAAGATCTCTAATTCTCCAAAAATATTAATGGACTTTATTAATATAATCCTTATACATTACATCAACAATTTATTCATATCTTTATTAATAAAATAATAGTATACTCCATAGCTAAAGAGGGGAATGAAGGGTATCCGAGAACTATGCTAATGATCGTGCAATAGGAGAAGATTCATACCATGTACAACAAATTTGATTTATAGTTGAATGATGTCTCATTATTAGGGAATATCATCATAAAAAATGGGATATCTAGGGATCCTTCAGTAGTTGAATAAATTTATGGATGGTTGAGGCCAGTATATTTGACAGATGTCCATAGTTTTTAGGGATTATCTATGTAATATCATGATTTATTGGGAATTTTCATGCGATTTTCAAACCCTATAACCATGATAAATCAGATGGGAATCTAGTTTTCTAGGAATGATGAATGTTAAAAAATAATTAAGGATTTGAAAAGGAGGAATATCATTGAACCTATTATTACACTACCAACAAGTGTAAACCCTTTCATGGTATTCAACAATGCTTGGAAGAAGGGCTCAGGTTGTGTGTTAAAGCAAAAAAAATGTTATAGTATATGCTTAAAGGTAGTTGAATTTTGATGAACAATACTATCCAATGGATTATCTGGAGTTTGATTCAGTTATTTTTATTTTGAAAATATTTTGGATTTATCTCCTCGGGGAGAAGTTTGAAATATATACGGATCATAAAATATGAAAACATATATTCACACATACAGAGATGAGTATGCACCATCAAATATGGTTAGAGCTATTCAAGAAAAATGACTACTCTATCCAGTAGCATAATTATAAATAAAATTAATTGTAAAATTCTCTAAGTAGAATGGGTCAAACAATTATATCATTGGTGATAATTGAAAAGGATTTTATCTTATTAGACTTGAAGAGGGTAGAGATTGGAACCATAAAAGTAGTAACATCAGAAATCCTTTCACAAATGATTTCTCTACCATTTCATATGGAATGTTTAATGGATTCTCAATGAAATTTTGTCATAATTCATAATAAATTGTAAACTATAAGCAATTGGAAATCATTAGAGTTGAACATTAATGATGAATAAATTGTGAGATTTGGGTCCAAACATTGTATTCCATAAAATAATATATTAATGAAGGAACTGTTGGATTATGCACATAGTTAGACTTTCTACATTCAACTAACAAGTAAAAAAATGTTTCAAGATCTATGTGAGAACTATTTGTGTGATAATATTAAAAACGAGATCACTGAATATACATTATAGTTCCTTGTATGTCAGTATGTGAAAGATTAATGGAAGATGTTTAAAGTGACGATGCAACTGTTACCCATACAAAAATGGAAATGGGAGAACATCACTATGGAATTTTTCATCAGAGATCCAAAGGAATCTAAGGGAAATCATTATATTTGGCTTGTTGTGGATAATCTTAAATAGATTTCATACTTAATTACGATACAAGAGGATTTATCATTTGATCAAATTGTATGGATATATATCAGAGAATTGGTGAGACTACATATTGTACCAGTATCTATTGTATCTAATTGAGATTTGAGATCCACCTCTATGTTCTGGAAGTGTCTCCAATATTCTCAACACATTGAGCTGAACTTCAGTACGACCTATCATCCAAAAATTTAATAGCAATCTCAGCATACTATTTAGAAACTAGGTGACATGTTGTGAGAATGTTATTTGGACTGAAAAAGTTGATAGGGCCAATATCATCCTTTTCTTGAGTTCTCTATCAAAAATAGTTTCTTCTCAGGCATAAAAATGTCTCCTAATGAAGCCCATGTTAGGGAGAGGTGGAAAACACCTACAAGATGAGATGAAGTTGGGTAAAAAGTGACAAGTTACTGAAATGGTCAAGGAAATGGTGGAAAAAGTTACTAAAATTAAATAAAACATAAGGACTGATCTGGTTTGATAGAAAATATATACTGACAATCATTGATGAGACATAGATATTGATGTCAGAGATATGGTATTCCTTTTGATCTCTCTATATAAGAAGGAGATGATATCTAAGAAGACGGGAAAACATAGCCAAATATAATTCATCTCCTTTGAGATCCATGATCGTATTATAGTTGTTCTCGATTAACTAGCACTCCCACTGGATTTATCTCAAGTGCATGATGTATTCCATGTATCCTTATTGAGAAATTACATAGAATGCCCATGTACTCAATACATTGGTTGTTCCATTAGAGAATGACCTTTCCTATGAGAAGTATCCTATGATGATCATAGATCATAGTGAAAAATATAATGGAAATAATACAATGAACCCTGTCATATAAATTTAGAGGAACCACACGTTTGAAAAATAAACATGGGGAAAAGAGGTGGTGATGACGTAGAGTAACCCTCATTTGTTTCATTGTAGGAAATAATAATTCTTACGGTGAACATTCTAAATGGTGTATGATTATAATGACCTAAACGAATGCAAATAAATTTATGTATTTTCTTAAATAAAAAATATCATATATAATTCAATTATTGAAGAAACATACAATTATTTTTTTGGTATATCGACATGGATTTAAATAACTATTGAGTATTATTACAATTGATAATATAGTTATTTAAAAGTGATCCCATAGTTAATTTTAATATTGGTTTCTAACAAATCCAATTGACACATACAAAAGACATTATGGCCTCAACTAGTAGGATCCTACCTTACGAAGCCAATATATCAATGCTTCTAATGGAGATATAATTTATGGGTTTTCTCATTGACCAAACACAATATGATATCCAAAAAAATAAACATGAGCTAAACCAATTATGGGATAAGTTCAAGCTCATCGATATCACGTCCCAAACAATGTTTTCTGAACTACATGATTAAAAATCCACCATTGTGCACCATACACTTAAGTAGTTTGTAAGTGTATTAATGGGATTTGTATCAAGACCCAAAAATAAGAGTATGGAAAATATTTTTTATAGAATAATGAATATATTCTCATCTAATTATTTTTACTTTATAAATTATTTTTATTTGGATTCAATAAAATAGTAATAATATTTTTTATTACTTTTCAAATTCAATTAAGTAATCTATTTTGATTAATTAATGTAATTTTTGAAATAAATATTATTTTAATAAAATATTATAATTATATAATTTTATAAAATACAAATGATCATATAATTTTTAAGAAGTCAAATATAATTTTTAAAAGGGTTTGAAAAGTGATTTTTGCAAAAACCAATCATTTTCAATAAATGTTTGTAATTATATTAATTTTGGAAATTCTCATTTTTAGAAAATTATTTAAATAAAATGAATATTATTTTTTGAATCAAATATCTAAATTATCCGATAGAATTTTATTCATAATTTTCAGGGATAGTCAATTTTTTTGGAAAAAATACAATATCATATAAATATACTTTTAGTTTTATGACATCATAATGTCCCAAATATTGGGTAATAATTACATTAAATGGGATAGAAGGAAAAAAAATTTTTTCAAAATAATGAGACATTATGTTTATTTAATTTATCTTATATAACCAATATGAATCCTCCAAAACATATAATATATTTTAAGGTTTTAAAACCATTTCATTAATAGTGTGACTCACATACATATAAGTAAGGGAATTATTTTATTACATTAGGACCATGGACTTATAAAATAATAAACACCAATCCCATTGGGTAAAAACCATGGTAATTAACCATGTTTTGTTTTGGGGTTTTGGGTATTTAATTATTTAGAGTCTAAAACCTAAATAATAATGAAATATCACCTTTTCTAATATAAACCCACTCAAGATCAAATTTAATAACACTAAAAATACTTGGATCACATAATTACACATCCCTTCGCCCTCTAGATACCTATAATGGTCCCCTAAATTTCTCATGAATCTCTTCCCAATTATTTACTATCACACAATCATGTAAGGGACCTTCCTCTCATTGTTTAAAATTCAAGAAACTTTTGATGAAATAAGTTATTTAAATCTCAATTTTTCATATTTTAATTAGTTAATAACAATAAATTTAATTTCAAATTTATGTTATTTTAATTAGGTATCATTTATCCTTCCACATTTGGAAACATACTTAAGTTGTTACTATGCCAAAATTCTATAAGGGCTCTTCCACTATTCTCCTTCTTCAAATACTTATTTTATGTCATGCTTCTTAATTTATATTTTTTTCATGTTGGTATATGTTCTTCCACATCCAAAATACTATAATGTTTTATAAAAATGATGATATATCAGTTTAACTCACATTAATCCCCCGATGAACATTTATGTACACCTTTTACCATGTAGAAATTTCATAAGGCATTTTTATCTTCTCAATTGTTTTAAAGAACATCTTGTTGGTTATGTTTCTTACATTTCATTTTATTATGTTAGAATATATTATTAAATATTCCCATTAATTTAAAATTAATTTAAAAATGATGATATCCCATTTCCCTATCATTAATACACCCATGATCATTTATGTAAGCAAGTAACCATGCCAAACTACGGATATGATTCTTTTATCAATTCAAGTTTATTTATTAACATATGAGTTCTATTTACAACTTTATAACATTAGGATAGGATTTTCTATTACCCTACTAGTTCCCATTTTTTTAATATGTTATCAGATACCACTTTCTTACTCGTAAACCCATTTTTATGAATCTATAAGTGATGTCGTTATGCTGCTAAATTTTCAACATGATCTTCCATGCCAAATTTTTTTTTATTGAAGACCATACCCATTTCCAATCATGTGTGTTAACATTTATGCACATATACATTCCAATTGGGAACATAAAAATATGTATTATACATTATATAATTATTGAAGAAATTATGATGGTGAATAAATTTATATTTTATGATCTATTTGTCCCACTTAATCTTGAGAATGAAATGAATATGATGGGTGTTCCAAAACAGTTCTCCATTGAATTAAGTAATGTTTAGTATCATGACACAACACATTGGGATAGTGATTAAACTAGATTCTTTTTTGGGTCTTCTTATACCATGATTTGTAGGATGGATTATTCTTGTCTTATTTTTATGATTCAGTTTTTATGTTGTCTCCACATTTCATATGTTATGATTATCATGGTATATCATGTATCACTTTCATGTTTATGATTCTTAGTATGTTTATTCCCCATTGATATTCCTATTTTGTAAAAGGTATTATTATATTAATTTTATTCCATGATAATTCCCCCACTAGGCTTTATATATCACTCCTTTGTAATGTTAGTCCCTATGTTATCTCATCCATTTTTAAAAACCCATTGAATTTTATAATAATTTTAAGGAATTTATGAATATTGTTTTGTATCCTATGTTAATGTTTTATGATATGTACCAAATTCCCTATGAAAATATACTTATCAATCATTTTTTTTATAATGTGTACTTTTATGTAACAAATCATTAATTAATGTGTAATAAAGAATATGGTTGTTGTAGATTATGATCTTTTAGGTTTAGATATTTATATATTTAGGTCATAAATCTAATATAACATCCTCATGTACTAAAAAATGGAAACTTCTACTCAGTATCCATATTTCTAAAACATAAAAATATTAACTAAAAACATGATATATTTTCATGAAAATTATACATGACTATCAAAATGAATTCTAAATTTAAATTACCCATAAATAAAACTTATAAATATTTTTAAACAATGGGATGATAATAATAATCCTAATATGGAAAATTAATACCAAGAAAGAATCTTTTAGTGCATGAATACTTATAAAAATATTCCTTTTTTAGAATAAATAATGCTATCAAAATATAAATTTTCATAATATATAAATATAATTATCCTCCAAAATAATTACATAATATATTTTATAATAAAACTAAACTCAAAAATAAAACACATAAATAGTGATTAAAAATATGAAATTCCCACAATAGTTTCCCGTAATGTAATAATTTCCCACAATATTAATTACAATCTATAATCCTTTACTTGTGAAATCAAAAAATTTCCATTAAAAACCATACCAAGCTTAGATAAATCATGTAGTAATATTTAGGGGTCATATTCATATCCCTATTATATAAGGAGTAAACCTGATGGTTACACATGGAATAACCAACATCATTATACTGGGAATTAACATTGAATCATATTATTAAAATATAATAAGAGAAAAATAATCAATTAACTCCATCTCATTTTTTGAAAAACCATCATATTTAATTCCAATAATTTCTTAGGAAAAACCTTATTGGTTAACTATGACCTATGTTTTGAATTACCATCACAGTATATTCACATAATCGCTTAGGAGAAACATAATAGACTAACTTTATCCATTTTCCAGGTGCATTGGAGAGCTATAATAAACACTCCCATTCCGGTATTATAATTGAACCACCCATCAATATGAACAATTACCAAGAACCATAACATACACTTATAAATATTCTTCGAACTCCTTATAGAAAATTTTCTAATTTTGATATATCTGTTTTCATTTCAATGTATTTTAAAAAACTTATCCGAAAATGATAAAGAGTTTTTATGTATGAATATGTAATTAAATATTATAATGGATGTCAACCATTAAATCACGGTTATGTAGGAAGTAAATTTTTTTGTCATTATATATGATAAAATAAAAAATTACTTTATTTCTTTTGTATAGAAATTAATTAGATTCTCTAAAATGATTCCATAAAAAAAAATTTGAATAAAAGTCAAAAAAATAATTATTATTTTATTATTAAAATATGTATATATAAATACATAAATAATTTAATTTTAAAAATATATAAATGAAAAAAATATATTTTTAAGGAAAAATTTTAAAAAAAATAATTTTAAAATAAAGTCACATAGCATGATTCTGACTCTTCAAGAATGTTATTTATATTACTAAATAATAAAATATTCTTAATTATATAATTATGTGAGATCATTTTTAAATTTTATTATTCATTTTATATCACTTATTTTCATGTTACTAAAATTACATAATCATTTAAGTACACATTTAATGTTTTTTTCGATATAGGCTTCTTAAGTTTAAAACAACTTGAGTATGATGACTATGGTCAATGGGGTCATTTATAATAGCCCAGGTAAATAATGAATATGAAACTTTTTATATTAATCCATATTTGTGAATAAAATATTAATATTACTTTAAAGGGATGCTATGCTCGATGGCGTACCCAGTACGCAACAACGAGTTTCTTAGGAATCTTACGTTGCACTCTAATAGTAAAATAATATTATTTTAAATGGTAGTTAACGCCTAGCCGTTGTAATGGTGGGAATGAATTGAACTAACTAAAAAGTGATTATATATGTTTGTCAAATATTTTTACTTTTTACAATAAATGTTAGAGGATTAAAAATCCGAATGAATCCAATTTTAAGTGTAAACATTCTAATATTCTTTAAAAGTTCGATTAACCTCCTTTTGATGGAGAACCTCTTTTAAATCCACTTTTTGACAATTTTATGTGTTATATTTGAAAAAATAAAATTCTTCTTCAGAATGAGGACATCAAAATTTTCTTTGTGTAAATTTTTGGTATTTTTCCGATGAAGTTCAATTTTTAATGAATAGTGAAAAATGTTATATTTTAATTCAAAACCTCTTTTTAATCTAATTTATTAATATTATTAGATAATCATTTTAGTTGTTTTTAAAGTGTAAATAGAATATATATTTACCATTTAATCCAATTGTGTTCATTTTAATTAATATCACTTTAATATTGGACATAAACGAGTGTCAATCTTTTGAAAGATATTGTTTCATAAAAACAAGTTATTTGTTTTAACAGTGGGATTTAATTATTAAATTAATTAATTCAAATTCTATGTTATGAATTTGGTAAAATAGACAAGACTTTTGAATTCAGAATATCAAATATAGCTTAGGGTGAGTTTTTGGGATTTTTCTGAAAAACTTCAATTTTTGATGAATAGTGAAACCACTAAGTGGTACTTATAAAAACTGATTTTTCATTTAAATGAAATTTTACCACTTCTGTGTTTGGAATTTCAAAAATCCGACATAAATGGTTTTCATTAATAAGTAAAATGTGGTTCAATGAGATTAAAATAATTTTTTGGTGAATAGTAACTTTTAAGTTCTTAATCGCGATTAGAAGTAATTAGTGAAGTTTAAGGTAAGAATAATGTTTTAATAAAATGAAATGACCTAAGCACATGTCTTATCCTCATTGGATGTGTCATGGCCGACCAATACAATCCATGGGTCAACTTGGGGACCCCATGGAGCCACTTTGGTTGGAAAATGACATAAATACATTTTTATTTAATGTTAAAGTAAAAAATGACACAAACATGAGATGTTTTACTAAATCAATTTTTACATGGGGTTATACAAGTCATATTTTTCAATATAAATATTCATTTGAAATCTAAATAAATTCCTACATCATATTATTTTTTTGATAATTTTTAGACGTTAAATAAATTAAATTATTTATGACATCATGATGATGCAGCGATGACCTTATTATTTAATGATTTAAATAAAATGGAAAGATAATGTAATATCTAAGACCTACACATGTCCAAAACCTATTTCATGTGTGTATTTCGAACCCTTATCACCTTATCCTCGAAATACATCAATTTGGGACCTTTAAAATCCGAAACTCTTTTTAATATAAAGTGACTTTTCTTTACTTTCCAAGAGTGCCCCTCCTCTCCTATTATAAAAGGCCCCCACCTCTACCTCCTTACCCACACTCCCAAAGCCTTTGTCTCGGCCAAACCCTGACCATTTTGTCTCTCCACTTCCCTCTCTTACTCCTTGAAGCCTCACATTGGGCAGAAGTCTTCCCAAGGAAGCCTTTGAGCTCAAACCAAAGGGAGTTACCCGATTTTAAGGTAATGTCTTCACTTGACCCCTTTTGTTTTATTTTGCTTCTCCAACCCCCTAAACTCTTTTTATTCATTCATTTTGTAACAAATAAAATATCTTCAATATACTAGGATGTTTTTATAATAAGGTTTCAAGCTACACTTACACACACCTACATCTAATGGTTAAAGAACATACTATTTCTGTGGATGGCAAATTTATGCCTCCCGAAACGATGATTGTTCAACATTCTTCTAACACATTAAAAGGTGGACATTAATATTACACTATATTTATATATGATATCTAATATGATTATGTTTTACTTAATCTTATGTATTTTTTTATGGCATACCTTTATGGTTTCCATTATGGGTAAACACAATATCTTTATTTAAGGAAGTGCAGACTACCGCCCCCTAAAAGTGATTTGATTCGTTAATACCATATGTGGTACGTATAAAGGATATATTTAATGATATTATATATTATACCATACTGGAATTAAAATAATACTATGTTTCATTATGTTTTAATTCCATTAAATATGAAATAGAAATGGAAGTAGCGTTCATGCGTACGTACGGCTTACCATCTCCAGGAACGGTGCATTTCATTTCTTACCTCTAAATGATTATGTAATATTATAAATACATGTATATTCTGGATATATATTATATATATGATATATACATAATGAATACAATTCTGGATATAATGAACCTTTTACCACACGAACAACATGTAATTGTAAGAAGTCCACTTTCGACTTAAGAACCAAGTATTGAAAAAACAAACATTATTAACTTAAATGATTACATAATGTCAATGACATGGTAATAAGTGATATAAAATGAATAATGAACTTGAAAAAGGTTCTTAAGGAATTAAAAATTAACTCAAGTTTATTATTCAGGAGATTAAAGAACGATCGAGTCAAGTCGGACCCGAGGTAAGGGATCTTACCCCTCTCTTTCTTTTTAAGTACACTCTTTTATGCCATTCCTTTTAATCTCATCTTTCCTATGATTGGGATGTTCTTTTATATTAATCCTACTGTAATTTTTATGTTCATATATTGAGAGACCCTATTTGATCTCATAAATCCATTTTTTTTAAAACTTTATGTGGCGCCGTTAGGCTGCCGAGTTTTCGTAAGGGATTTTTCATCTCACATTATTTCTGTGACATTTATGCTACATTTGCCACTATTTTCTTTGAGTGGTGTATGTACTGCCCATTATTATACACTTTGTGTAGTATAATTTCATTTATGGTTATTTATATCTTCATTGTATGACCCTTCTTCCATGGGTTGTACTTTTCGAAAGTTACCCAACTCGGTAAGGGGACCTTTTACCCTCCTCTTTTTAAAAGACTTCTTTTGTTATGTCTTTTAATTCACATACTATTAAGTTTGGATATGTTCTTCTATATACTTATTTATGTAAATTTTAAGTCCAAGTGATGTGATACCCTTTATCTCTCTCATCAACCCTTTTTGTAAAATTATATGTGATGCCGTTAGGCTGTCGAATTTTACCATGGGAACTTCTCAACCCAATTTCGATTTCTTTGGGTTCAACATGTGGTTATTGAATATGTCATCCTTTGAATATGTGTGAATAACCTTTTATTGTTTTACACTTAATATCCACTTATATTGGGTGTATTTATATTTTTCACACATAATTATGAGATTGATTTATCCTTAATTTAAGGATACCTTCTTTATAATGGATTTCATCTCATTTTACATTTCTTTTGAGACTTCATTGTTGTTATGAACCAATCCACTCTTATATGGTGTGTATACTGTCCTTTGACATATTATATCATGAATCCTTTTATTCTCATGATATTATAATATTCATATTAAATGTTATTCCTCTATTATTTGTATTCAAGAGTCTCTCATTTTGTTAAAAACTATTTAACAAAAATATCGTTTTAAATGTTTTAAAGATTTATTATTCTAAATCTTTATCTTTAATGTCCAAGTTTTCAAAATGGTTTTCAGTATTTCTTTATATGTACATTAAAGTTTTAAAATTATAATTCCATTAAAATCTTCAAAGTGTTATGGGACACTTTGATTCGAAAATCCCTTTTAAATGGTTTTTGAAAATGGATTAATCAATTCAATATCTGGGAATTACTTATTGTGATTTCAAATGAAATTTTTTTATTGAAATTTTTATATTTTCAATATTTTATGTGTAATGATGGTACTTGGACATTTTACGGGTGGTTACGTGATAAGCCATATGACAGGTGGTGCTGTGAATACCAGGACCGGTGGTTACGTTATAACCTCCAAAGCATTGGGTATGGAAGTCGGCCGTATGGCTATTCCATTAAGTATGTATGGAAGTTGGCCGAATGGATATTCCATTAAGTGATATGTGTGGAAGTATACCTTATGGTTATTCCACTTAAGTATGTTTATGTACCAAGTTACCTTTTTATGTTATGTGATCTTTATATGGGTTTTATGGTAATCTTTTGGTTACACAAGGGTAAGTAATGAACTTTTATCCATTAAAGAGTTTTTTTACTACTTCATAATGGTGAAATGTATTACTTTTATAAAGTATACATGGTTTACTTTTTGTTTTGATAAACTAACATTTTTTATTCTTTTTGTATCCCTTACTGAGCTTTTTATGCTCACCCTAAGTTTTTTTTGAAATGTTTTTCACAGGACTTAATGTGGAATAGGGTCAAGGATGGGATCAAGGGAAAGTGATGATATCTAAAACATGGAACTAGACATGTTTCTTTTTAAGAGTTTTTATTTTATGGAAACTTAGTAGAAGTGTTTGCTTTGTAATCTTTTGAGATGTAATTGTTATGTTCTAATTCTCTAAAACTCTAAACCTGAAAAGATCCTCAATGTGAATTATACATTTAATTCAATATTAAGTAAGGTTTAATCCTGTGGCCTTATATCATTATTAGATCATATAGATAATATTAATAATTAATTAATTATAATTTTGAATGAAAATTCATATTTTTAAATCCATCTATTAAATATGTTTACAAAAATCAAACTATGTTTCAATCAAAATATGGTACGTTACATGTATGCATGAGTAATGATTCTTTTTTTTCAATGATCCTTATAGAGAAAAGGTAAGTATTAATTTTTATTTATATAATGATAAAAATAACATCTTCAAAATATTACATATTTAAATATAATTATATATATTATCCAGGTGGTATGGTTATTAAAAATGAATCAAATCACTTTGTGGAGGTGGTAGTCCACATTTACACTCTAACGATAATATAATTATTCGGTGAATGGAATGGTAAAAAGGTAAATGATATATTATATTTTTAAAATGTAAAATATTTCACTAATATCAAATGTAAATAATAATACCATAATTATAATCCATTTGTGACATACAATAATGGAAACTTAATTACAACAGTTCATGAGGCTATACTCCACCGTACAGAGGCACAATAGTTTTATTTTTCATTTGAGGAAATAGGAGACCTACAAAGGTTATACCATTAATAAAGTAAATAATTATTATATTTTCGATAACAGTGTTATTATAATATAAATTTTGGATAGTGTTTTATAATGTTTTAAAGATAAATACAACTAAAAATGTTGTCAAAAACTATATGTCCTCTTTGTAAAATCTCCATTCCATAACACCATACAGACCATTCAATTTGTATTACTCTAAAAAAGGCCTCTAAATATTGATATGTGATTTTAGGATGATATTTTTCATATGTGGGACTAGAAAATGGGATTTTATGTGTAAATTAAATAGAAAACGAGATTCCATTTTATCAGAGAGTGGTGGAGCCCTCTATGAATTTCCTAAAATATTAAATTATTATAATTGTTTTTAAATATCTCCAAAATTATTTATTTAGAATACATATGATAAGGGATCAATATGTTATAATTATATGAACTATTCATGTTTTGACTAGGTTTTTTTATACTTATCATTTTCTTTTAAACCCTTGTTATCCCTTTTTTCAATTAATATGGCATCACAGTTTTTTAGTTTTTGAGGACCAACATAGTTACCATAAATAGAATAAATGACCATAAATTGACCTTGATTGATATTATAAACCATATCATAATAATCTGGCCAAAAATATATTTTCTAGTAATTTTATATCATTAAATAAAATATTATTTTCATAACAATATCAATAATGTCAATTCTAGAACTGTTCATTTACATTTTTCTAAACGCACTATTCATTTACATTGACATTTATAACATCATAGAAAGAAATTAAATTTGAATAAACTATTTTAATCCATCCATAAAATTTTATACTATTAGTAAATTATTTTACATATTCCTTTAAAATTATGTAACTTTTTATATGTTTGATATCAATTATTTTATTTTACCTCGAATTAAATAATTATTATGTTAATGTTGTGTAATCATTTAAGGTAATTATTTATTTATTGAAAATCAAAAATAAATTTCTATGATGATAAAATATTATATTTATTTTAAAACAATATTTTTGACTTAAAATATTCTCTCTTTATCCGTATGTTAAATATTTCATAGTTATTAAAAACATGTTTTTAGAAGTTTTACATGTATTTAATGAAAATATTTCAACGGACATAATCACATCCTAATAGAATAAAACACATATATAACTAAATCATGAAAGATGATATATATAATGGAAACATCTAATAAAATTATAGAATGTTTGAGGCTCTTTTTAATGTTCATTTGAATTCATTATTAACTATTTTTATTTGTTGTAACCTTTAACGTTGTAACAAAATATTCTATGATTAAAATTAATATTGACAAAAAAATAAATGAAACTATTTACCAAAATTTTCCTTTGAGATTATAACGATGGAATATATTTGTAAAAATTAAAAACACAATAGTGGTAAAATTTAATTTTCAATTAAACTTTAAAAATTATATGAAAAGTTATTTTTCATTAAAATTATCTTTTATGAATACAATGATTTTATTCTAATTAATTGTATAGAATTCTTTTTAAATATCATAATTTTATCATATTACATCAAAAGGAACTAATAATATTGTCCAACTATTATAAAATATATTTATAATTTAATAAATAATTATAATAAAGCACATTTTTTCAATATTAATTTATTTGTTCACTATTCATTGAAAAATACAAAAATTTTATAAAAATATCAAAAATATCACTGTAGGATAATTTAGAGATTATGATTTCAGAAAATATATTAATTTTATAAAATAAAATTTCTAAAATTTTTATGTATTAATTATATTTCATTCTCAAAAAAAGGAAACAACACTCTTTTTATAAAAAGCAAACATTGGAAAATAAAAATAGTTTATCAAAAGAGTAGTTATCGTTTTCGAGAAATTAAAATCTTATTTATTTATTATAATATTTATATATTTTTTAAAAATTATTTAATATTATCATAACCAAAAATTTAATGGCTAGGTTATAAAGCTCACATTTAAATAATAATATGTCGCAGCTCGCTTATGTTTGGGGTTATGTGTCACAGACATTATCAAAAAAATTCCCTCATTTTAAAATTGTGGGATAGAGATTCACCCCCACCCTATTGTAAATTACATAATCATAATTTTAACTCAATAATATAAACTAGGTGTTTTAAATATCAAATACCTTTTTTGAAATCACACATTTTAGAAAGGGTAAATACCACATCCACATGAAAAGAGATAAAAGGGAATTGAGAATAACGCATAACTATGTATCCAAATATGAATATGTCGGTGGGATCTAAAAAAATTACTTGGATGAAAAAAAAAACTATTTTATATGTGCTTATATAGAGTGATATAAAACGTGTTCATGATAAAGTTAACCATCACAAAACCATAAATCTTTGATGGGTTAAAAAAAATTAATTTCTCAGTAATAAAAAAATATTATAAATTTTTTATTTGAATACATGTTTCATATATTTAATGAATTTATTTATCATATATACATTTATGATAAGTAAATATACTTACATGAGATAATCATCATATGTTTATATATTAACAAAAAACACAATTTTTTTCAAACAAATAAATATAATTCACAAAAACAATATATTTCCAATCAATATTAATCACTAAAATCCCAAAAATCAGAAAGACTTGATCACACCTACATTTGAGACTAATTTATCATATATATTAATATAAAATCAATAAAAGTTTTTATATAAAAACCAAAATGTATATTCAAAATTGTTTTAATCTCAATAATATCTTAATAATTTCTATAAATGAACTAAATCACCATTAATCCACATGAAATCATATATGACTCCAAAATAAAATTCAAACCTTAATCCTCTAATAAAATCCCATTATGTTCTATTTACCCTAATCATATATGGTTCCAATAATTGTGAACATCATTAAAAATAACATTAATTACCATATCAAAAATTAATTTTCAATCTGATGGTTATCTCTATGGTAAAACTTATCTTCCACAAATTTTATTAATCGATAATTAACTCTGTATCAAATTTTATATAATCCCAAATGCTTATAAATACCTTTAAACTTATTTCAAAAAAAGTTAATGAAATTCATACTTAAATAAACATTTCCAAATGTTAAACATAAGGGCTATATCTACATCAATCTCCAAAAATTATATCCAAATAATTATCACATTTTAAATGTAAAATTTTTCAAGGCAATATATTCAATCTGAAATATGATTCCAAATTTAAAATAACCTACAATTTAATAATCCTTAGGTGTTTAATGGTTCATAATATACCTCTATATTAATATAAAAAACACTCTATAGAAAATTTGATCCTTAAAAAAATAACCATACTTCTTTGTCTAAATACTTTATAATTTATTACTATAAATAAATGAAAATAATATTTCCCAATAATTTGTAAATATATACTCAATCATGTTTCATACATGGTACAGAATAAAAAGATTCATACATTAAATCTAGACATCATGGCCTTCAATTATTCTATTGATGACCCATTTTTCATCCTGGATGAAATCCATATCTCTAGAAAGGAAATATTCAAGACCTTTATGTTATTTACCATACATAATGGTATAGAAAAATTTATTTTTAAAAAATAATTAAGATACACCATAATCAATAGAAATTTAGAGAAATGAAAAGTTGATAGATGGATCAAATAGTTTTTTATGTGGTTTATATGTTAAAAAATATCCAAAAATCCTTTGAATAATATTTTTCCTTGATTGTGATGAATAATTTATCTAGAAGGGATAACATTATTTTGAAATATTTATCTCCTTTCATCCTAATAAAAAATATTTAATCTTTTGAAAATGATATCATTTAAACTTGAAATTAATTTTTAAAATGAAAATAATCTATAAGGGTTAATATAATAACAAATAAATTTTAGAAATCTATAATACTTTAACAACTTTCTATCTCATTATATTTACATACTATAAAATCCCCATTAATACTAACCATAGTTTTGTATGAAATAAATACATATTTTCTTATAAATAATAATTTTATCTTATGCACATATAGAATCCAAACCACTAATGTTATCTGAACCCTCCTCTTATACAAACTATTTGGAACCTGCCTTAAACACTAATTAATATAGTTAATTTAGACATGATTTCATTTTTGTTCAACCCTATTTTTATTTTAGTTTTAGATCTTTATATATTTAGTTCATATTTCTTAAATTATAATCCCATATATTTAAATGAGGACACTTTTACTATGTATCAATTTCTTCCCTATATAATGATTTTTAAGAAAAACATGATTTATTTTCATTAAATGTTTTCACGACATTCAACATTACTTCTTTCTTTCCCTTACAGATCCTCAATGCTTGTCAAAATAATTTCAACACATGGACTGATCATAATAATCTCAAAATGGGGCATAAAACAAAAAAAATAATCCCTTAGTCAAAAAGGAAAAATAATGCTCTATTTTTTTAATTAAAATCAAAAAACCCATAATAACATTCTCACAAAGTTATACTTTTCGACCATATGAAGCTTCATATACATTTCTTTTCCATGTGAATAATATTATTTTCATAAAACCCTAAATATAAATAGATAAATCATGACGGTAACTTGATGCATCATATTAATATTACACTTACTTATAGAGTAACCTTCACAGTTACAGAAAGAAAAACCATCATTATTATACATAAAATAACCATCAAAGAATATTTACCTAATTTCTATAGAGAAAAATTTTAGGTTAAATATTTACCAAATTTGGAATTACCATCATAATATATTCTTACTATCTATTAAGAGAAACTTCATCGAATAATTCTGTACCATATTTAGAATATCTGCACAGAATATTCCCATAATCTCTTTAGATATTCATATTCAGTTATCTCTATCACATTAAAAAATGGATTCTGTAGAAACAAGAATCACAACCATTATAACCATATAATGGAACCACTAATCCTCATGAACAACTCCCATGAACTATAACATAATCATAAAGTTTTATTTTCACTCATAAGAAAACCTTTTAATAAATTAATATTTACATTTCATGAAAACCACATTTCAAAACTAAAATTTCCAACTCAAATGGAACATAGTGTCTTTATTTATTAAACCATGAAATAATTTAATGGTGGTAAAAAAAATAAATTAATGGATATAAGAGTGGGAAATTTCATTTTCTCCATTTTCTACATAATATATAATTTTATTTGACTTTTGTAAATAAAGTGAAAACATCACATAAAAAGACACATTTTGAAAAAAATTGAATGAAATTACAAATAAATATAAAATATAACTTATAATTTATTTGTTTTCATATATATAAATCTGAATTATATTTTATAAATATTGAAAAGGATAAAAAAGAAGTGTTTTAAGGGAATCATTAAAATAGAAATTCTAGAAGAATGTTTCTTACTTTGAGTATGACTTGTCATGTAAAATATTTATCTTCCTAGATAATTAAAATATATTAAATTTATTATATAATGATAAAAAGCTTCAGTTTTATTATTATATATATATCACTTACTACAATGTTATAACAACCACTTAATCATTTCTTTTCATTTCAAATATTTTTTTGGTATTATGTTCATAAGTCCAAAATGGCTTCAGTAGGTTGACTATTGTCAACATGGTCATTATTCTGTTTTCACAAAAATAATCATCATCATATATTTATTTTAATATAATTAAATTATACATTTTAATCCAACCATTAAATATGGTTATGAAAAATGAACTCTGTCACAATCATGGAGAAGATAAGAGGTATGTACGCATGAGTAACATTTCAATATTTCAACGTTTATTATAGAAATAAATTATTTTATATTTTATATTTCATTAATAATTATTATATCATTAATATCATATTAATTATTTAAATATTATTATATATATATATAAACTCTATATGATTTTGGGGGTAAAAAATTAATCACAACGCGTCGTGGTGGTGGTAGTTTCAACATTTTCATAAAAAAATTATAATTTTTCAGTGTCTAGAAATATTAGAAAGAAAATAATATGTTATATTAATTGAATAATAAATATTACATTAGTATAATATATAAATTTTTTACTTTATAATTATAAACAATCCATAAGATATGGTTATGGAAAACAAATTACATCAGGTCGTGAGGCGGTAGTCCACCGTACAAAACGAACTATGGTTTTGTTTTCGATATAATATAAAGGGATATATACAGAGATTATTAAATTAATATAACAATATGTCCATACACATTTTTTACTATTTTTATTATTTTATCATGTTTTAAGAATATTTTATAGAGGGTGAATGAGAAATAAGACAAAAACATAAGGTTAAAAAATATACATATTCTTTGGAAAATCTCTTTTTCTTAACACATTAAGACCTATAAGATACAAATTGTTCCCCAAATATGGAATATAAAATGTCATTATGGATTATAGGAAGATATTTTTTGAAATAAATACCAAAACTTTTTAATGATATTTGATGTAAAAAGGTAAAGTAATGCAATTTTTTAATAGAATAACATGTTACTCTGGGGATTTCATGAAATATTAAATTACAGTAAAGTCTAAATCATTTTATAATTGATTAAAAATTAAGTATATATAATATTGGATGTGTATAGATTTAAATAATCTAATTAAATAAAAATTAGAAACGTTTTTTCTATGTTTTTATACTTATCATTTCGTTTTAACTCCTCATTAATCCATTTGACACAATAAAAATTTACTTGTTGAGGGTCCAGATAGTTTCCGTAAATGAAGAAATGGGCCATAAATGAAAAATTGAGGATATTATAACTCATATACTAATTAAATGTTAATAGATTGTATTTTTATTAACATCATAAAATTTTTTAAAATATTATTTTCCAAAAATATTTGTAAAATCAAATTTATAACTATTCATTAACTTTGGCTTTAATAATATCATGAAAATAATATGAATTAAATTAAAATATTTAAATAAATACAAAACATGTAAAAAATTTCTTCAAAATTTATGTTACACCTTAATTATTATATATTATACTACTTTTAATATTATTAATATCATTTATTTTATTTTTTAGTTAATTAAATAATAAGTACATCTGTATTTTGTAGTATTTAAGGTAACTATTTATTTTGAAACAATAAAAAATAAATTAACATGATGAATATAAATAATTTATTTTTCTAAAAAATATTAATAACCGGTCATATCCCCTTTTTATAAGGCCCCAGCCTTAACCCTTACTTAATCTTGAGTTATTACAAGATTACACATTGAGGATCTTTTCGGGTTTAGAGTTTTAAGGAATTATATCATAAAACGCGAATTACATTCCACATATAAACAAAGTGGTTACATAAAGATAGTATTATTCTTTCCCATCAATGGAAACATATTTAAAATAAAACATAGATTCTTTCTTGAAACTTCCTTGACACTATCATCATATCATATACCTTTCCCTTGACCTGTGAAAAATATTTCAAAAAAACATGGGATGAGCATAAAAAGCTCAGTAAGGGATATAAAAATACAGAAAGGAAACATGGGTACATATATACATAAGAATGAAATCATGCTTTACCCATAAAACATAAGAACTTTAACATACCTCATCAAATCATGAATAAATCATAGAAATCATAAGACATAAAGGTAACTTGAGGAATTCATAACTTTCTTACGTAGGGAGTAACCCTCTTAGTTACGTTTGGAATACCCATCACAGTATATTCCCTAAATCTCTTCGGAGAAACCTTAACGTTTCACTCCTTCGCGTTACCCAATGCATTGGAGAGCTATATCGGGCTCACCTGCCCTTAGTCTATCACAGATCCACCCGTCTTCATAATAATGCCCAAGAACCTCAACATAATCGTACCACATAAAACATGCATAAAGGAAACATAACATTTCCACCTTTCAATCACAAGATATCAATACAAAACATTGATATAAAAACATTATGAAAACAATTTTCAATACCAATATAATAGAAAAGTAAAACATGGTATTTATTTTTCTTTTTAAAAAAAAGGTATGGCTTGTAGAGAAAGTCGAAACTCAAATATTGGTCACGACGGCGGAGAAGTTGTTGTCACCATATACATATGACAAAAACATTCCCTTTTGTAGTTTTGTAAATGCTTCATATAAAAAATATTCCTTTTGAATAAATGTAAAAGTCAAAGGGGTTTATACACCGTATAAAAGAAGGTTGTGTATAAAACAAAATATGCCTCAATGAAAGGAGATTGAGAAGAAGTCCCATACCTCGGGTCCGACTTGACTCGGTCGTTCTTTAATATCCTGAATAATAAACTTGAGTTAATTTATACTTGTTTAAGAAAATTTTTCAAGTTCATTATTCCTTTTATATCACTTATTGCCATGTCATGAACACTATGTAATTATTTAAGTTAATAATGGTCGTTTTAACGATCATTGGTACTTGAGTAAAAAATAAGCCCTTTATAATTACAAGTTGTTCATGTATCCATTATATACAGAATGGTATTCATTATTTAGATATCATATAAGTCATATATATCCAGTACATGCATGCATTTATAATATTACATAATCATTTAGAGGTAAGAAATGAAATGCACTGTTCATGGAGACGGTAAGACGTACGTACGCATGAACGCTGCTTTCATTTCTATTTAGTATTTTATAGAATGGAATCATAATGATATAAAGGTATATTATAATTCCAGTATAATATCATATATAATATCATAGTTCCATACTTTATATGTCCCACATATGGTATTTAACGAATCGAATCACTTTGAGGGGGTGGTAGTCCGCACTTCCTTAAATGAAGATATCGCGTTTACCCATAATGGAAACCATAAAGGTATGACCAAAATGAAAAATAAAGAATCTTAAGGAAAACATAAACATATTATATATCATATATAAATATAGTTTCATCTTAATGTCCACCTTTGAAGGTGTTAAATGAATGTTGAACAATCATCGTTTCGGGAGGCATAAATTCACCATCCACGGAAACAGTATGTTCTTTAACCATTAGATATAGGTGTGTGTAAGCGTAGTTCGAATATTTCTTATAAAAACATCCTAGTATATTTAATATACTATAGTTTTTACAAAAGAAATGAATAAAAAGATTTTAGGGGTTGGAGAAGTAAAATAAAACAAAAGGACTCATGTGAAGACATTACCTTAAAATAGGGTAACTCCCTTTGGTTTGAGCTCAAAGGCTTCCTTGGAAAGACTTATGCCCAAAGTGAGGCTTCAAGGAGTAAGAGAGGGATGTGGGAAGACAAAATGGTCAGGTTTTGGCTGAGCCAAAAGCTCTGGGAGTGTGGGTAAGGAGGTATAGGTGGGGGCCTTTTATAAGAGGAGAGGAGTGCCACTCTTGGAAAGTAAAGAAAAGTTACTTTATTTTAAAATGAGTTTCGGATTCAAAAAGTCCCACATTGATATAATTCTAGGGTAAGGTGATAAGGGTTCTAAATCCAACCATCAAATAGGTTTTGTACATGTTTAGTTCGTAGATTTTATAGTATCATTTCATTTTATTTAAATCCTTTATTAATGAGTTAATCTCTGCATCATCATGATGTCATGAATAATTTAATTTATTTAAAGACTAAAAATTATAAAAAAAATATCATGATGTAGTAAATCTTTTTATCTTTCCAATTATTATTTATAATCAAAAATCTGACATGTATAACCCCATGTAAAAATTGTTTTAGTAAACAATTTCATGTTTGTGTCATTTTTACTTTAACATTAAATAAAAAATTATTTATGTCATTTCCCAACCAAAGTGGCTCCATGGGATCCCCAAGTTGACCCATGGATTTTCGTGGTCATCCATGACACATACAATGAGGGTAAGACATGTGTAAAGCTCATCTCATATTATTAAAACATTATTTTTACCTTAAACTACACTAATTACCACTAATCGCGATTAAGAACTTAAAAGTTACTATTCACCAAAAAATTATTTTAATCTCATTGAACCACATTTTACTTCTTAATGACAACCATTTATGTCGGATTTTTGAAAATCAAATCACAGAAGTGGAAAATTATCATTTAAACGAAAAATCAGTTTCTTTAACTACCACTTAGTGGTTTCACTATTCGTCAAAAATTGATGTTTTTCAGAAAGATACCAAAACATTACCCTAAGCTATATTTGATATTCCAAATTCAAAAATGATGTCTATTTTAAAAAATTCAAAACATGTAAGTTGCATTAATTAATTTAATAACTAATTCCCGCTGTCATGACAAATAGCGTGTTTTTATGAAACAATAAGTATCAAATGATTGACAGTAGTTTAAGTCCAATTTCAAAGTGAAATTGATTCCAATGACCACCATTGGATTAAATGGTAAAAATATATTCTAATTTCACTTCAAAACCAATTCAAAAGATAATCTAATAATATAAATAAATTAGATTAAAAAGAGGTTTTGAATTAAAATACAACATTTTCACTATTCATTAAAAATGAACTTCATCGGAAAGATACCAAAAATTCACACAAAGTATATTTTTATGTCCCAATAATAAATAATAAGTTTATTTTGACTCAAATAGCTTATAAAATTGTCAAAAGATATATTTAAAAATGGGTTTCCATCAAAAGTCAGTAAAACAATCTTTTAAGAATATTAGTGTATTCCATGCATAAGATTGTATTTATTTTCATTTTAAGCCCCTAAAACACTATCTTAATCATTAATAGAAATAGATAAAAATATCTATTATTTATTAATTACTTGGGATGTTACATCCTTCCCCCCTTTAGAAAATTTTGTCCCCATAATTTATTTACTTATCGAATAAATGGGGGTACTTATCCCTCATTGCATTTTCAGACTCCCATGTTACCTCTTCCATCATGTGGTTTTTCCACAAAACCTTTACCTGATTAATCATCTTATTCTGTAACACTTGCTCCATGTGGTCAAGAATCTGGACCGGTTGTTCCTCATAAGATAGGTTCTCTTCCAGCTGAACTACCTCTGGACTCAAAACATGAGATGGATATGGCATATACTTTCTCAACATCGAAACGTGAAAAACATTGTGTACCTGAGATAAACTCGGAGGTAAAGCCACTCGGTAAGCAACAGATCCAACTCTCTCCAGAATTTAATATGGTCCAATGAACCTTGGACTCAGCTTTCATTTCTTACCAAATCGCATCACAATTTTCCATGGTGATACTTTGAGAAAAACATGATCACCTACCTCAAAAGAGAGATTCTTCCTCTTATTGTCTGCATAACTCTTCTGCCTACTCTGAGCTGTTCTCATGTGTTTCTGAATCAGCTGAACTTTTTCTTTCCATATCATCTACCAATTCTGGTCCCATCAACTTCCTTTTACCCACATCATCCCAGAAAGCTGGAGTTCGACACCGCTTCCCATATAATGCCTCAAATGGTGCCATCTGTATACTGGAATGAAAACTGTTATTATATGAAAATTCAACCAAAGAAAGATGTTGGTCCCAACTTCCCTAATAATCCATCGAAAAAACTCGTAGCATATCCTCCAAGGTCTGAATTGTTCGTTCTGACTGCCCATCTGATTGAGGATGAAATGCTGTACTAAAATATAATTCAGTACCCAACGAATTCTGAAGGCCTTTCCAAAAGATAGAAGTGAACCTGGGATCATGGTCAGATACAATGGAGAGAGTAACTACATGTAACCTGACTATCTCTTTAAGATACAAACGAGAATGTTGATCTATGGAAAAATTATCTCGTATAGAAAGGAAATGAGCAGATTTAGTCAAGTGATGAACAATATCCCAGATTGCATTATTACCTCAAGATGTCTTCAGTAATCCAACAACAAATTTCATGGATATATTCTCCCATTTCAACTCTGGCACTGGTAAAGGCTGAAGCATCCCTTTCGGTAACTGCCACTCTGATTTAACATGTTGACATGTCTAACACTTCACAGTAAAATCAGCAATATCTCTTTTCATTCCATCCCACCAGTAATACTCCCGCAGATATCTGTACATCTTAGTACTACCAGGATGAACTGAAAACAGGGAACTATGAGCTTCACATAACAACTCTCTCTTCAACTGTGAATCACAAGGCACACATAATCTCTTCCCAAATCTCAAAACGCAATCATTATCAATGTAGAATTCATGCAACTTACCTTTCTGAACCAGCTCTACCTTTTTCTGCAACTCACTTTCTTGCTTCTGTGCTTGCTTGATTCTATCTGATAGAGATGATCCCACTGATACCTGAAACAAAACAGAATAAATTCCTGCATCAACAACTTCTATGCCAATGTTCATCAAATCCTTAACCAAAGGATCATGTTCCAAACACAACATTGTTAATGAATCATTACTTTTTCGACTCAAATCATCAGCCACTTTATTTGCTTTTCCCGGATGGTAATGAATTGTACAATCATAATCCTTGATTAATTCCACCCATCTCCTCTATCTCATGTTTAACACTTTTTAAGTTAATATATACTTTAAACTTTTGTGATCAGTATATATTTCACACTTTACTCCATACAAATGATGTCTCCAAATTTTTAAAGCGAACACAACAGCACCTAATTCCAAATCATGTGTAGGGTAATTTACCTCATGAGTTTTCAACTGTCGTGAAGCATAAGAAATTACCTGATCATTCTGCATTATGACACAACCAAGTCCTTTCAATGAAGCATCACTATAGATAACAAACTCACCATTCCTGGAAGGTAGTGGCAAAACTGGAGCATTCACCAATCTTCTTTTCAGTTCCTGAAAACAATCATCACATTATTTTGTCTAGATAAACTTAACACCCTTCCGAGTTATCTTAGTCATTGGACTACATAACCGTGAAAAATTTCTAACAAACCTTCAGTAATAGCCTGCCAAACCAAGGAAGCTACGAATCTCAGTTACATTTGTGGGTCTTGGCCAGTCTTCCACAAATTTTGTTTATACAGGATCAACAGTTATCCCATCTTTAGAAACAATGTGACCAAGGAAAGAAATTTTTTGCCACCAAAACACAGACATGCTGAATTTCCCATACAATTTCTTTTCTTTTAAGTTTTGCAAGATAACCCTTAAATGTCTTTCATGCTCCTCTTTAATTTTAGAAAACACCCAAATATCATCAATGAAAACCACCACAAACTTATCCAAGAACTCATGGAAAATTCTATTTATTAATTCCATGAATACAGCAGGTGCATTGGTTATCTCAAAAGGCATTACTAAAAAATCATAATGGCCATATCTTGTACGAAACTCAGTCTTCGGAACTTCTGCTTCCTTTACCTTCAACTGATGGTACCCCAATCTCAAGTCAATCTTTGAAAAATACTGAGCTCCCTGGAGATCATCAAACAAATCATCGATATGAGGCAAAGGATATTTGTTCTTAACAGTGATGTTATTCAAGGCTATATAATCAATGAAAAGTCTCATGGAACCATCTTTATTTTTAACAAATAAAATAGGAGCACCCCATGGTGATGTTCTAGGTCGAAAGAAACCTTTCTCTAATAAATCTTGAAATTTCTCCTTCAACTCTAAATGTTCAATTTGAGCCATTCAATAAGGGGGTTTTGAAATTGGCATAGCATCAGGAACTAAGTCAATAGTAAACTCAACTTCCCGATCTAGTATTATTCAAGGAAATTCATCAAGAAAAACATCTGGATACTCATTTACCACTGGCACATCATTAATATGAGCAGTTCCTTTATATTCAATGATGTGTGCAAGGTAACATTCATTTACATCTATTACAAGTTTCTTGGCCTCTTGATAAGTTATCAATAGTAATGTTTCATTCTTGTACACAAACTGAAAGCCTTTCTGAAAAGAAACTTCTTTAGCTGTACAATAAATCTTAGCATGGTAAATAGAGTTCCAATCCATACCGAGGATAACATCAAACTCTACTAGAGGTAGAACAATATGGTTTGCAAGTAGGTTCTTTCCACAAATAAGGATAAGAAGATTCTTTTAAATTCTTATTTCCTCAACATTTTCCCCAGGTGTTTTTACCAAAAGTTCAGGAGTCATTTCTTGAGATGGTATACCCATTTTACTAGAAAAGTTTTCATAGATGAAAGAATATGTAGAACCCTCATCGAAAAACACACTGACATAATCTGAAAAAACAAACAAAGTACCTGATACAACTTCATTTGATGGCCCGACATCTGCTGATGTAGTTGCAAAAGATTTCACCACCCCTTTCTGCTTGTAGTCTAACTTCTTCCCATCACTCAAGCTCTTTGTCGGACACTCATTTGCATACTGACCCATCTCATTGCACTTATAACATTTCACTAACTGTAAATCAAATTTGGTCTTACATTCACTTTGATCCTTTTCAGTGAAATCACGAGCCTTATGTCCCATCTTACCACATTTGTAGCACTTTCCAGAATTCAGAAGACATTCCCCAGCATGCCTTTTGCCACATTTATCAGAAACTGGAAACATAGTTTTCTTACCATCAGTCTTTTTTGATGAATTCTTACCTTTCTCCTGCCACCTCGATCTCTTCTTCTGTTGGTTGTTATAGAACACTTGATCATCGGCAAACTCCATTTCCACCTTCTCAGAACATCGAACAAGCTTTTCATAACTTTTAAACTCACGAGAAGCTAATGCCATTCGATATATTGGAAATAATACTGAGTAAAAACGATTGATTTTACTATCAAGGTCTCGGATAAAATTTGGAGCATACCTTACCAATCGAGTGAACCTTTATTCACAGGCGCCCAATAAGTCTTACTCTTGCCTCAATTCCAAGAATTTATTTTCCATCCTATGTCAAATATCCTTAGGAAAATACTTCTCAAGAAACATACCTTTGAATTCATCCCAGTCAAGAGCATCAATCTCATCAACGTCTCTAATATTTTTAACCATCGACCACCACTGATCTGCTTCACCCTCCAAACGGTAAATAGCAAGACTAACCTTTTGATTGTCTGAACACCACATGACATCGAAAATCTTCTCCAGTGCTTTAATACACCCTTCAGCTGACACAAGGTCAGATGATCATCTGAATGATGGGGATGTTGCCTCATGAAATGTTCCACAACTGACATGTTCCTCTGTGGTTGATCTGGCTGATCTCGTGCATGGATACCACCACCATTTATCGCTTGAGTCAATTGTGCCATTATTGCAACAAACAGTTCAGTTCCAATTCTGACCATCTCAGGATTCTTATTCGGAAGGTTATTTCCTTCTATATTCCTTCCTAGCACTTCTTCCCTGTTTCCTCTACGAAAAACATTCTGAAAAAACATGTCTTAGATGAAGCAACATGGTAATCTTCAAATACTATATCACTTGAATTTGACCATTAAAAAAATATTTTTGGATAATCATTTCATATAATTTTATATCATAAAGTTATCTAAACCGACCTCTGATACCAACTATATGGCCCTAGCCTTAAACCTTACATAATCTTGAGTTATTACAAGATTACACATTGAGGATCTTTTCAGGTTTAGAGTTTTAGAGAATTATATCATAAAACATTAATTACATTCCACATATAAACAAAGTGGTTACATAAAGATAGTATTCTTCTTTCCCATCAATGGAAAAATATTTAAAATAAAACATTGATTCTTCCTTGACACTTCCTTGACACTATCATCATGTCATGTACCATTCCCTTGACCTGTGAAAAACATTTCAAAAAAACATTGGATGAGCATAAAAAGCTCAGTAAGGGATATAAAAATACGGAAAGGAAACATGGGTACATATATACATAAGAATTAAATCATGCTTTACCCATAAAACATAAGCACTTTAACACACCTCATCAAATCATGAATAAATCATAGAAATCATAAGACATAAAGGTAACTTGAGGCATTCATTACTTTCTTGCGTTGGGAGTAACCCTCTTGGTTACGTTTGGAATACCCATCACAGTATATTCCCTAAATTTCATCGGAAAACCTTAACGTTTCACTCCTTCGCGTTACCCAATATGTTGGAGAGCTATATCAGGCCCACCCGCCCTTAGTCTATCACAGAACCACCCGTCTTCATAATAATGCCCAAAAACCCCAACATAATCCTATCACATAAAACATGCATAAAGGAAACATAACATTTCCACCTTTCAATCACATGATATCAATACAACACATTGATATAAAAACATTATGGAAACAATTTTCAATACCAAAATAAAAGAAATGTAAAACATGGTATTTATTTTTCTTTTTTAAAAAAGGTATGGCTTGTAGAGGAAGCCGAAACTCAAATAATGGTCACGGCGGCGGAGAATTCGTTGTCGCCTCATACGTACGACAAAAACATTCCCTTTTGTCATTTAGTAAACCCTTCGTATATAAAAGATTCCTTTTGAATAAACGGAAAAGTAAAAGGGGTTTATACACCTTATAAAAGAAGGTTGTGTATAAAACAAAATATTGCTCAATGAAAGGAGATTGAGACGAAGTCCCATACCTCGGGTCCGACTTGACTCGGTCGTTAATTAATCTCCTGAATAATAAACTTGAGTTAATTTCAACTTGTTTAAGAAACTTTTTCAAGTTCATTATTCCTTTTATATCACTTATTGCCATGTCATGAACACTATGTAATTATTTAAGTTAATAACGGTCGTTTTAACGATCATTGGTACTTGAGTCAAAAATAAGCCCTTTATAATTGCAAGTTGTTCATGTATCCATTATATCTAGAATGGTATTCATGATGTAGATATAATATATGTCATATATATCCAGTACATGCATGCATTTATAATATTACATAATCATTTAGAGGTAAGAAATGAAATGCACCGTTCTTGGAGACGGTAAGCCGTACGTACGCATGAACACTACTTTCATTTCTATTTCATATTTTATAGAATGGAATCATAATTATATAAAGGTATATTATAATTCCAGTATAATATCATATATAATATCATAGTTCCATCCTTTATACGTCCCACATATGGTATTTAATGAATCAAATCACTTTGAGGGGGCGGTAGTCCGCACTTCTTTAAATGAAGATATCGCGTTTACCCATAATGGAAACCATAAAGGTAGGACCAAAATAAAAAATACATAAGCTTAAGGAAAACATAAACATATTATATATCATATATAAATATATTTTCATCTTAATGGACACCTTTTAAGGTGTTAAATGATTGTTGAACAATCATCGTTTCGGGAGGCATAAATTCACCATCCACGGAAACAGTATGTTCTTTAACCATTAGATGTAGGTGTGTGTAAGTGTAGTTCGAATCCATATTATAAAAACATACTAGTATATTGAAGATACTGGATTTGTTACAAAAGAAATGAATAAAAAGAGTTCAGTGGGTTGGAGAAGAAAAATAAAACAAAAGGACTCAAGTGAAGACATTACCTTAAAATCGGGTAACTCCCTTTGGTTTGAGCTCAAAGGCTTCCTTGGGAAGACTTCTGCCCAAAGTGAGGCTTCAAGGAGTAAGAGAGGGATGTGGAGAGACAAAATGGGCAGGGGTTGGGAGAGCCAAAGGCTTTGGGAGTGTGGGTAAGGAGGTAGAGGTGGGGGCCTTTTATAAGAGGAGAGGAGGGGCACTCTTGGAAAGTAAAGAAATGTGACTTTATTTTAAAATGAGTTTCGGATTAAAAAGGTCCCAAATGAAAAAAATTAGAGGTTAAGTTGATAAGGGTTCTAAATACACCCATAAAATAGGTTTTGGACATGTGTAGTTCATAGATTTTACATTATCATTTCATTTTATTTAAATTTTTTATTAATGAGGTAATCACTACATCATCATGATGTCATAAATAATTTAATTTATTTAAAGTCTAAAATTATAAAAAAATTATCATGAGGTAGGAAATATTTTTATCTTTCCAATAATTATTTATAATCAAAAATATTACTTGTATTACACCATGTAAATTTTTTTTAGTAAAACATCTCATGTTTGTGTCATTTTTACTTTAACATTAAATAAAAAATTATTTATGTCATTTCACAACCAAAGTGGCTCCATGGGGTCCCCAGGTTGATCCATGGATTGTATGGGTCAGACATGACACATCCAATTTGGTTAGGACATGTTTCAATCTCATATCATATTATTAAAACATTATTTTTACCTTAAACTACACTAATTACCACTAATCACGATTAAGAACTTAAAAGTTACTATTCACCAAAAAATTATTTTAATCACATTGAACCACATTTTACTTCTTAATGACATCCATGTATGTTGGATTTTTGAAAATCAAATTACAGAAGTGGAAAATTTTCATTTAAACGAATAATCAGTTTCTTTAACTACCACTTAGTGGTTTCACTATTCATCAAAAATTGAAGTTTTTCAGAAACATACCAAAACATCATCCTAAGCTATATTTGATATTCCGAATTCAAAAATGATGTCTATTTTACAAAATTAAAAACATGTATGTTGAATTAATTAATTTAATAACTAATTCCGGCTGTCATGACAAATAGCGTGTTTTTATGAAACAGTAAGTATCAAAAGATTGCCACTAGTTTAAGTCCACTTTCAAAGTGAAATTGATTTCAATGACCACCATTGGATTAAATGGTAAAAATATATTCTAATTTCACTTACAAACCCATTCAAAAGATAATCTAATCATATAAATAAATTAGATTAAAAAGAGGTTTTGAATTAAAATACAACATTTTTCACCATTCATTAAAAAATGAACTTTATCGGAAAAATACAAAAAATTCACACGAAGAATGTTTTGATGTCACAATAATAAATAATAAGTTTATTTTGACAAACATAGCTTATATAATTGTCAAAAGTTAGATTTAAAAAAGGTTTTCCAGGCAGTAAAACAATCTTTTAAGAATATTAGTGTATTCCATGCATAAGATTGTATTTATTTTCATTTTAAGCCCCTAAAACACTATATTAATCATTAATAGACATAGATAAAAATATCTATTAATAATTACTTACTTGGGATGTTACACTTTTTACCCCTATTTTAAAAATATTATGTTTATAAAATCAAGATTGTAAAATTTTTACGTTATTTAAATAAAATAGTTTAAATGTTGTAATCATGTCAAAATGAAAAAACTATATAACTAAATATTGGTGATTATAGATGAAATTTAATCATATAATATAATTATGTAATGTCTTAGGCTCATTTTATGGTCTTTATAATTATTTTCTATCTTTAATTGCCTTGTTTATCCTTTATAATCGTTAAAAATTATTCTACGGTAAATATTCAGATTGACCATTACAAAATAGTCATATCTACCAAATTAGAAAATCCAACTTAAAAATATGGAATATATTTTTTATAATTGAAAAATATTAAACAGAATAATTTAATTTAATATTAATCAAGAAAAATCCGATGAAATATAATTTTCTAGAAAAATACCCTTTTAAGTATGAAATGTTTTTATAATAAATTCTTATATAAATTTCATTAAAATATACACAATGGGATATTTTTAATTAATAATACTATAATTAAATTTATTTCAAATCCATAATATAATTTTTTTTAAAAAACCCTTAAAATTAAACACAGTGTTCAATAATAATCTTCATTTTTTCTTATTCATTAAAAAATAAATCTTCATCAAAAAATATAAAAAATTACAGTAAAAGATAATTTATTTATTCTGATAATTGAAATTATATTTATTTTATAAAATTAATCCTACAAATTTCCATTAATTAGTATCATTATTTACTCATAGAAATAAATCCATCAAATTTTTTTAAGAAAATAATACTTTGATGAATAAGAATATTTTACTAAAACATGAGTGATTATTTACAAAATATTGATCATTATATTTTAATTAATAAGAATATTTTTTTTAAAAAAATAGATATTAAAATTTATAAATAGCTTTTTAACTGTTACGGAGAAAATTTCATATTTAAATAAAGATTTTTCATTTTTTTCTTTTAAATTGAATGTTGTGTGTTGTTCATGTTATCCAACATAATGTAATTATTTTAATATATCATGATATTTTAATTTCCTTTACCACTAGAATTTTTTGTATTATCAAAGAGTTCTAGTGTTTTCATTGGAGTTTTGGGGACCCACACTAACCATTTGATGGACACTAGAATCGAGGATTCACTAATTGTCTTGACCACCCTTCCAATAGTTTAATAAAACCTTATCAAAAAGTAAAATCACAAAATTTATTTTATATGATATCTTCATGTAAGATATAAATATTCTAATATCTCACTAACATCTCTATCAGGTAAAATAATGGATGAGCATGCACGAATATGTATCTAGAAAGATATATCAAGAATTATTTTCTATTTCCTCACTATTTAGTGATATTTCTATCACCCTTTCACTCTAATAATTTACTCAAAATTTTTTATTATATTATTATACATTTATATATTTTTTTACCTAAGAGTTTTTTTATTAGTTTTTTAGAAAATAAAATTTTATTTTTGAATTTGTGTACTCACTCTAAATAATGTGAGATTTCATGGGTTATTCCACACCTATTAAAATGAATGTGAATATATTTTGTAAATTGGTGACATGGTTATCATTAAATCCAAGGTACTAGGTATTACTCATGGAATTTATGGGATAAGACATAAAATATCATTAAAAGTTTTGTATCAGACTCTTATATGAAAATGTTGTTCTTTATAATATTTTCTTCAATAAAATCACTTTACTTTATATAAATTTGTCATTTATAATTAAAAATAGTAAATTAACCCCTCCCCCACCTGAATATTTTCATCACATTGTACCAAGATATATAAATTAAAATTTATTTATCATTATAAATAATGTGAGATATAACAGAATTTGATAAAATTTATTTATCATTATATTCCATTATACTTATCTTGTAATAAATAAACCCAGTTAATTTTATAATTATTAATCTTCATGTCATTTTAATATTTAATAATCCGATTTTATAGATTTCTATTCCTTATAATAATAATAATTAATATTCCCACCAAAATGGGAAATAATTTTATTCTTACAAAATCTGTTCACATAATTAAGTTAATTTAATGTTTTCATTTTCAAATTTTAGAATTTTAATTTGAAAAAATTTACTTCATTTTAAATATAATAATATTGAAAATTTTTTAGGGGTATTTTTCTAGTCTTTTCTTAAAAGATTGCTTTTTCGATGAATAATGAAAAACACGGGTTTTTATAAAATTATTATTTCCTATATAAAATTACCATTATTATTTTTATTTTTTATGTATTTAATGTATGAATTATTTAATTTTACATAATATAATATAGATAGTTATTATACAATTTTATTGTATAACATCAATTTTGGGATTAAATACCCATTTTTCAGGAAAACTATTTGTCAATATGTTATGAGATTCAATATTAAATTCATTTATAATGATAATAAAAATTAAATCTTAAAATAATATTTCAATAATAATATTTATAATACCAAATTTTGTAAATTAGTGACATGGACTCTTTTATGTAATTCCAAAAGTGCCCCTTCCCTTACATTTAAAAGAGAACCTTCATTCCTCTTTTCATAAAAAAAATATTTGTTTTAAATAGATTTACAAATACCTTATTTATATCCATAAAGAATTTTAATAGGCCTTGGTTTTATTATAAATTCAACATAAGAAGGATTAAATTATAAATCTAAAGAGGTTTCTTTAAGTTGATGTATGGTTTTTAACAGACCATTTTCATTTTATTTGTTATGGACCTAATTTAAATCATCTATAATTATGTTGAGATAATGAAATAAATATATTACACATATTAGGATTTTATTTTGTCATTATAATAGCCCATATCAATATCCTTATCTAATAAATGGGAACCAAAACCATTATTCATGTGTATAGTGGACTACCACCTCACAAACCATTGTAATTCGTTATTACCACAAAATGTCACAACTGTTTCGAATGGTGGATTAATTATATATATATATATATATGATATTATTGATATAATTACCAATTTTTTAAATTAATTTATATTATATTTTCTTACATTTTCATTCATTAGAAAATGGTAACATCATCCATGCATATGTGTGGACTGCCATCTGCATGAAGTGATGTGATTTTTTATCACCACCTCAAATAAATGATATATAATTGTGTATTAATATAAATAAAATTATATTAATTATATAATGGTATTATATCATGATTAAATAACACTTAATATCTTCCCATAATGATCCTTGAAAATGAAAACATTACACATGTGTAATAAAACCTACCATCCTTGTGATTGTAACAAAATTCATGTTTTATAACCATGTTTCTAGCATGATTTTAAAAGTTTAATTTCCGTATTAAAATTATAATAATTAAATAATTATTATTATTTATATAATTTAATAATGAACTCTTTTTCTATAGCCACTAATTAAAGTTAATTTAGGCGTATAAGCTAAATATCATCAAAACATCTGACATGAAATTAAATGATTATGAAATTGAATATGACATTTAAATAAATAAAGGAAAACTAATAATGAAATGGAAAAATGTTTATCTTAATTTTAATAAATAAACTTATTTTTTATTCTCGAACATAAGGAATGTATGCAATGAGTCGAGAATAAGGTTTCAGACACATTACATTAAAAAATTCTAATTTAACTGTTTTAATGATTTGTTTTACAAAAATTATAAATGAATTTTTTCTAAAAATAAATTTATTGTCATATTTATATGGATATAAAATAATTATAAAGGTAATTTTATTTCACATTTTATATTCTTTTTATTGTTTTCAAAAGGAATCATTTTATACATTTTATAAGGAATGGATTAATTTTTATTAAAAAAGAAACTGAAATATTCTGTTTTGATGTATATAATTTTAATTCCCTTCCCTACTTCCATTAACATTTTTTTAGTTTTGGATTTCTCTACAAAATTTCATGTTTTCTTTAATGAAGTATCATATTTTCTTTTTCATTGGGTTTTTTGGTTTTAAAAATTGGGTTTTAAAAAGATGGTAAATTTGGATATCCAAAAGTGTTTTGTATATGGGTTTAATTAAATTTTAAAGGGTTTTACGAAGAATTATGCATGAATAAATTTTTTTATTTCGATATAGTACTAAATTATTATATATGATACACGGGTGAGCAAGATATACCTTATACGAAAATAAGAGACTGATATTTCATGTATGAATTGGTGATCATAATACTAGTTATATAAATGTGTGACCTCAATGTATCTTATATGGAATTTTATCTGCATTATATATCTCAAATAAATTGGGTAATGTTCCTTTTCTTCAAATGAATGAAGTAGGGACTTAATCCTGGAGTTCATTCCTATGGATGTAAATAGGCTCTAGTTAAATCTGATATGTTATATGAATATTATTTTCTTTGTCCCTAAATGAGTTTCAATTTTCTTTATTTCATATTTAATGGTTTTCACTATGGAAAACATGTGTTCTTCTGAGGATATGATTTATTTTATAATAAAAAATAACATTTGGTAATGTAAATATTTTCAAGGTATTCATATTTTCACTATACTAATGATTTTCCTTGTTTTATATTTCTTACCATTGTTTTTGTTATCACCACAATTTTTATATGTTTTTCATAGAATTTAAAGGTCAATTTGGTACAATGATATGTTCAAGATGAAAATTCTGAACAATTTCAATGAGAATAATTTTTTTATCCTACATAAAAATTTTATATTGTGGGAAAAACTTATACTATGTATAAGTTTCCATCTTTAAAAAATATGGGTAATTTATGTAAGATTACTGAATTAATTCTCCAATAATCTGGACTAAAAATATCATAAAAATTTTAAGAAAGTGATTTCTATAATAAATTTCAAGATAATATAATGTTTTAAGTATGGTTTCTTATAGTTGGTATCATAGGAATGGTTTAGATAACATTATATTTTTATAAAATTTCAATAGAATACCCTTAAAGGATTATACAATATGGTTATGTTGATGTAACATTTTTCTATAAAGGAAATTATCAATATTATAAAAAGTGGTATCAAGAAGAAAATATCAATCCAAATCAATAACCTTTATTTTTTGGAATTGGGACTCGGCTACTTGTTTAAGTTATGAATCTGTTGATATAGTATTTAAATAGGGTTGAAATTTATGTTACAGAACAAGAATATTTACCATAGATGAACATATCTATAGTTTAGATTAACATGAAAAGATACCCTCCTTCTTCTTATCGAAATTTAGATCCATTTGTAGATAAAGGATGGATCGGTTCTCCAGCTAATATATTTGATGTCGATAGATTTTCATAATATTAAAAGGAAATTCATTACATTTTCCATTTTGAAATTTAATTTCATTTGTAGTGGTCATTAGATAAGAATACCAGGGAGTGAGATAATATATTTATTCCATATAATAGTATACATTTAAAAATATTTTATTGTATAAATAATTTCATATAGTAGTTTTAAATATAATGGATAAAAAATTCCCGAAATTGATGAAAAAAATATTATGATTCACTATCCACATATGAAAATAATTTTAAAATATTGGCCATGTACATGATAACATTTATTTTGAACCATGATAGTAAAATTAATATAATTCCCTCAAGAATAAAACCATGATTATGAAGATATTTAGCAACATGATAATTAAAATGACATGAAAAAATATTCATTGCTATGAAAAAATTAAGATGGAGTTTTCTGAAACATATGTTTCTAGAGATGAAACATCTAAGTAGCAGCCGAGGTGGAATGAAATAAAGAATAATTCAACAAAGATGTATTGATGTATGCCCCCAATATTATCCATATATGGAACAATATATTCAAATTAATTATTGATAGGATCCAGAAAGTGTTACATAAATGGTAAGTATTTCAATATGGCACATGATTGTAGATAAAAGCTTCCAAAATACTCCAAAAATTATGTCACAGTTATCTACCCGTTAACGAGATGTGTTACTTTTGATGTGATTGGTTGTTATTCTACTATTTTTCTGATGTTATTAACTCATGGTAGAATTCATCATCATAAAATGATTTTTTTTTGGAAAAATACTTTTCTTCAACTAAAATTGATGTTGGAACATCTAATTAAGTGGTGATATGTATATTACTGATTTATTTAATTTATAACAATTCCATGTATGACTCTATATCATCACTTTCCATTAAATCTTACAAGTTTACAGGTAAAATGAGAATATCTCCTCATGAAAATATTATATAACACTTTTTGAAAACTTATGATGGAACATATTATAGCCACTTTGATTTAAATGAATATATATATTTTTATTAATCAGATGGTTTTCCTACAAATCTTGTCAGATATCCAATATTAGAGTTTGATATTACTTTTTGGAATTGTTCGATTTTTTTTATTGTAAAAATATGTATTTCAAATACAATAATGTTTTATTCAATGATTTCATAGCATTGAAAAACTATTATAATGTTTATAAATTTATTATAAGTTGAAGTAATAGTTACTTTTTATAATGCAGTTGTTGATCATCCAATTCTGTGAATGCATGGTGTTTCGGGGAGGCCACGCAAGCCTCGAATGCTAAAGTATCTTTGATGGATCCCACCTATTGGGCCTTGCCTCACGGTAAATTTTTATGGGGCCACGTTGGGTGTTCCTGGCCCATCGGGTTGTGGGGGAGTGTTTCGAACCTATCATGGGTTTGTCAAAGGATGCTTTCACCACACCATTAGAATTTGCACTAGCTATGAAGCCGAACTTTGGAAATGATCTATGCCATCAAATACGTCTTTCGGTTTAATAAGAAATATATATGGATTGAGTCTTACTCTCAGACTGTGGTTCATGCCTTGAGCACCAAGATGCGCCGGGTCCCTTGGTGTGTGTTGCCGCAGTAGGTTGGTTTCCTTAGTGATATTACTCAGATGCGCGTGGATGTTTCACATGTGTACCGGGAGGCTAATCAGGTGGCAGATGCACTGGTAAAGTGGGCACTCACTGATACTAGAGAGATGTGGTCTTTCACGGCCCCGTAATATTGTGCCTCTCTGGTGGAGGCAGATAGGTGTGGTTTGATTCACACTCATTTATGTAACAATCCCTTGTATGCTTGAATTGTTTCCTTTTTTAATGAATTTTATTTGGATCGGATTCCATCGGCCCCTAGATTTTATGGTTATCTTAGTTACTAAATTTAATAATATTCTGAATCCCCCTTATTGAATATATTGTATAAAAATTATTTCATTGAAAAATAAATTGATGATTTACTAGAAAATGGTTTAAAAAATTATCAAACATCCCAATGGGATTCCTATATTTTATTTGTTAAAAGGATGATTATTTAATAAGACACTACATTGATTATATATCTTTGAATAACATCATTTTTAATAAAATGTATCATTGGCCACATATCGATGATTATTTTGATCATATATAGAGAGAAAACTATTTTTAGAAGAATGATTTCGGTCAGGGTATTATTTTTTGAATGTGAAGGAGGAAGATATACTGGAGACTATGTTTTGACTAGCTATGAGTCATATTACATTGTAGTTATACACTTTGGGTTTTATAATGGACAATATGTATTAATGGATATTAATAAAAGATTTTTCATGTATATAGGGATTTTTTATTCCTTTTTTATTGATGACATGTTTTTATATTATAAATTTCATGAGGATCCTAAAAATCACCCCTGGGTTTTCTTAAAACCCAAAAAAATAAATTAATCTCTATTGAAAATTTACTTAAAGTTTAATATGGAAGAAAATAATTTGTTTCCTCATTCATATTATTTTTAATGATGGAATAACCATTTACAATGAAAAAATTAATGTAGTAAAATAATGTCCAAAGCCTATAAATTTCTTATAGAATCATAGTTTTCTTAGAAAACAGGTTATTAATAGAATTTTGATGAAACCATTTCTCAGACATCATTCCCATTTGTAAAGATAACTCAAAAAAATTGAAATGTTTTAGAGGAAATATTTTTATGAATATTTTCAGGAACTAAAAAATAATTTTCGGAAGGTATATTTTTTCATAAACCTCTTGAAATGGATAAGTGTTATTCTATAATTATTCATTTATAAAAGAACTCGGTAGTTCTCTGATGCAACATGATCATGTAAAAGCATGTGATTTACATCAACTGAAATCACATGATTTAAATAATCATACATATGAACTAGAATTAGCTACATGGGGTTTTTAAATTAAAAATTAATAGAGCTTATTTATTTAGAGTAATATGTGAATTATATACTAATAGTAAAATTTTAAGTATCTATTAATTCAGAAAGAGATGAAAATGAGGCATATATTATCACTAGAACTGATGAAGGATTATGACTACATGATTCATTAACAACATATAAAATCAAATAAATTATTGGATTCTATGTGTTGGAAAAAATTCTGCATTAACCATGTTATATTTAGAACATGACCCTTTGGTTAAACATTTGAAAAATTTTGGTCCATAAATTATGCGATTAGAAACTTACACTATTTGTTTTTGTTATATTTACAATCCTCTCTATAAAAATTAATTTTGAAAACTCATAATGATTATAATGTTTTTCATGAAAAGGTGGATCCATTTAATATTGTTATGTTTTCATAGATTAATTGTGATAAATAATATTCAAATAGACTTAGAAATAGATTATTGTTATATTTTGATAGAATTTTAAAAGAATTTGTTTGAGTGATGCACATATTTCACCAGTTTCCATTCATGATAGTAGCAATTAGATTTATGGACACCATTATGAGTATTATTTCTTGGATGAAATGGATAGAGATATTGTAGAATTTACTATGAAATGATTCACTTGTAAAAAAGTTAAAGTAGAAAAATAATTAGAAGAGGGGTTTGTTTATTATATACTAGTTACATAGTGGAAATATGTAAATATATCAACGGATTTTAATATCGTATTACCAAAATACATCTCATGGAAATAGTGTAATTTGGTTAATTATTATTTATTTAACTAGTTATATGAATTTCAATACCATTAATGAGATTATGAATTTATATTATCTTTGTCAAATATATCTCAATGAGAGAGTAAAGTTACATGGAGTTCCTCTATCATTTATGTTTGACAGAGATCCTTGGATCAAATTTTATTATTGGAAAAGACATAAAAAAATTTTGGAATTGAATTAAATTTTAATTTAGCTTCTCATTCTCAACCTGGTTGACAATTTAATTGTATCATTCAGACATTGGAGGACCTGCAACATTCTTATTACATATACAACCAAATATTTTTGGATCAGTATATTTTAAGGGTTGAGTTTCCTTATAACCATAGTTTTAATTCATTAATAAAAATGAGGTCTTTTGAGTCATAGTATGCAATGTTGTTTCATAATCCATATTTTTTGGGATGAATTAGTAGAAATTAGGTTTATGAGACTATATTTGGTAGAGAAGTATCTGAGAAGGTGAAGATAATTCAAAAACAAATGAGGATGGCTCTGAGTAGGATTAAAATTCATTTGAACCACTAAATGAATGATATTTATTCAAAGGTAAGTGATCAAAATTTTCAAAAAATTATTACATGGTGATATGTTATGCATTTTTTTATAAGTTGGAGTCTAAGTACATGATTCATTGAACCGTATAAAATCCTAGACAATATCAGATCAGGTTCACACAGAGTAGGATGACCTCTTATTTAAGCCCATGTATGAAATGTATTTCATGTCTTGAGGTTAAGAAAACATGAGTCGTATTAATTTTATGTTTTGATCCCTGAAGTACTTTAGTTGGAAGGAAACTATTCATATAAGGAAAAGAGAGTTCATATTATTAAGTATAGAAATTTGTTGTTTCATAATAAGGTATTTCTTCAAGAAAATGTTTTTTTAGAAAACCCATAAGTTGAATAAGGAACATGATAATTTGAAAATGTTATAAGTGAAAGATATAACCAATTTTTTACATAATTAATAAAATTAATACATAATTTCTTGGGGGTATGTAATATCCTAGGTAATGTTTGAATAAATATTTTTTGTTTTATTAATATTAATTAATCTGATTTTATATTTTTATATTAATTATAATAATATTAATAAATTTTACACCAAAAAAATTGTTTTGTTGTATCAATTATTTTAATATTTTTTTTATTTAAGTATTTATTTCAATATTTAAATATTTTAATATATAAATTCATCATTTTCTAAATAATCTTATCAAAATTTTATCGGGTGATGTTTTTTGGTTTTTCGACAAGATATATTTTTCCATAAATATTGAGAATAACTTTTGGAAATTTTTTACTTTCCTTGAAAATGTCCCATTTTTCTTGTAATATGATCTCAAATTAATTGATGACCTATTTAATTTGATATATTAAAATTTGGATAATTAGTTGACCTTAATTTTATGTAAGTTCAATTTTTTCCTTCAAACCACTTTCTTATGAACAAAATAATTGTTGTAGTTTTTATTACCATCATAAGTTAATTTCTACCACTTATAAAAACTAATTCATGAAAAATGGAATCCATATATCGAATTAGGATATAAAAATTTAGTAAATATGTCCTATATTTTTGGATACGATTAACAGTAACCATTGTAAATAATTGTCACCATGGTAAGGGTGTATTTGTTAATTATGGTTAAAAAAATATTATAAGGACAAAACAATTACACTAAAACATTATTTTATCCTATTATATGAGTGATGATCATTAATATCTATCCATGTTTTGAATATATTGTAAATTTCTACCATATTAAATTTATAAGGACCATCATTATTCAAAATTTATATATATTATAAAAATGTACCATTTTTAAAATATTTGTCATGTTTTTTCATAGAGATAAAAAATATATTTCTATTTCTAAAAATCTATTTGAATGATAGATTATTATTTTTATCATGGTAGCTAATTTCTTCTTTGGTTTCATGAAATAATTACTATAATTGTTTAAAAAATATCAAAAATATATTTATTCAATTAGTAGAAAAATAAAATTAAAGTATATAAGAATATTAAAAGGAATAACAAATGAATGAATTAGTGTGTTCCATATTTGTTTTGCATAAATATAACATGTTATGGAATGTTTGAAATGATTTTATTTGAGATCCATTATTTTCATGTAGTTATCGTAACAAAATTAAATAAATACTTCTAAAAATGGGATTTATTATATTCCATAGTAAATATAATTTTATTAAATGAATTAAATTCCCAAAAATAAAATATTTATCAAAATGATTTGGAAATTGTTAAAAATATTAACAACAATATATTTAATGGAAATTTTTACTTTTATAGTAACAATCTTGATCATTGATGAGTAAATAACTGAGTTATCATGACAATCATCAAAAGAAGTTAACATGGCTTAAAAAATGAGGGGAAATAATAAAATCTAAAATATTCAAAACATTAATAAATTATAGTATCTAGAACAATTATAATAAATTATTAAGATAATATATTTTTTAAGGCATTTTCCCCCGAATATAGATTATTTTTTTTCGTTTAATAATTTATATAATTACCAAAGTATCCATTCCATCACTTATAAAAGAGAACATATTATACTATTTTATTCACACTTCAAAATACATTTGGTTTATTTCATAAAAACACATATTATTTTTTACATTCGTAACCATATCTCGGAGAACATGGTTTGATTAAAAATTCATAATTGGTGGATTTTTCTACATTCCTAAATAGGTTGTCTAAATAATTGGTATGTTTTTAACCAAAAATTTTCATTATATTTCCTCTTATACCTTCATTAGATATTCTGAATCCATGATAAGATTATAATATAAGTATATTTAATATAATATTATGTTATTAGGTTAATGTAATAACCTATATCTATATCCTACTACATTAAATGGGAAATAAAAGCATCATTCTTGTGTACAACAGTCTACAGCCTCTGGGACATATGTTATTTGTTTTCCATCACAACCATCAACATATAAATAAAATGATTATTTAATGATTATATATATATATAAGATATTCCAGATGTAATTATATTTATTTCAATGTAATAGATTAATTATTTTCTTATATTTTCATTCATTTAAATATGAGAACATCATTCATCTATATGTGTAGACTACCAGCTTCACTAAGCGATGTGATTCATTTTTTATAATCATATAACATGGATGATATATATATATTAAAAGAAATAATATGGTATTTATTATATAATAATATCTCTATAAAGATATAATAACTCATAAATTCTTTCATTCGTGAACTTCGAAAAATGGAAACATTATATAAGCGTATGCGCGACCCACCATTACCATGATTGTAACATAGTTAATTTTTCACAACCATAATTCATGGTTGGGATTAAAATTATCATTTTTTGTATAAATATTATAATTATGTTACTATTATTATATATATAAATAAATTATTTCATATTTTTACATATTTTACCAAGTAAAGTCATTTTAGACCTATAAGTCAAATATCATCAAAACATCCGACGTGAAGTTAAATGATTTAGTAATTTAATTTAAAATCATAATTAATAAATTAAAATGAAAAAAATGTGAATAAGGTTCCTAATAAAGTAAATAATTACAGTAATTTATTTATTCTATAATTTAAATAATGTATCGTATGAGTCAGACATATAGTAAGGGACAGTTTACATTAATAAACCTCGTTTTAAATATTTTAATGACTAATTTTATACATCAATTTCATAAATTGTATATTCCGAAAATTATTTTATAAATGTATTTATGGGGACATAAAATAATTATAATGGAATATTATGTCACTTTGGGCTTTCCTTCTAGATTTTCCAAATGTATTCTTCTTCCAAATTTTATACGGAATGTTTTGACATTATTTAAAAAAAATATTCTATTTTTATTATAAAATTTTAGTTTTATGTCCCCTATATATATATATATATTATTTTTTGTTTATATTTCATTATTTAATTTAATTTTTTCATCAAATAAATTTTATCATTCCTTTTTTATGGGTATTTTGGTTTCAAAAATGGGGTTTTAAACAGAAAGTGTATTTCAAAATATGAAAGCATTTTGCATATGGGTTTAAATGAGTTTTAAATTTATTTAGTTTGTGGATTACAATAAAAAAATTCTATTATTTTTTATATGGTTCATGATAATTATAGATGAATTGTGGGTGAGATTGATTTAGTATATATGAATTGGTGATTTTAATATAGCTTATATAACAGAGGGATTGAGATATAGGTTATGAATTTAGGTGAGCATGATACATCATATATAATGGGTGATCCCTTTTATAGCTCTCCAATAAATTGGATAATGTTTTTTTCTTCATATTCCATATGAGAGAGTTAATTGAAAAGGTTTATCTAGTGGATTTAACTAGGCTCTAGTAATTTTTGACATAGGATCTTACTATAATTCCATATGTCTCTAAATATCGTTTCAATTTTATGAATTGAGTTTTAATAGATGTATTTAATAAAAATGTTGTGCATTTTTCTTCTGGATATGTTTTATTTTATTTAATTTTTCAAATCAAAATAATTTTATTCATTTTATAAATTTTATTGACTAGAATAATGGATTTCCTTTTTTGTGTCCCATACTATTATTTTTCGGATCATTCTATGTGTTCAAATATTTCTCAAAAAGGATTTCAGTATGAGTAGGGAAAAGGTTGAATTATTGATGAAAATTGTGAAAATTTTGTATGAAAATAAAATATTCTACTTTTTAAATTTTTTATATTGTTGGAAAATATAATATAGAGTATTAGTGTCCAAAGTATAAAATATTGGGTTTTTAGGTGTGATTTAGGTCACAATTCACATAAAATAAAAACCATAAATATATCAAACATGAAAGCATCAGAACTCTTAAATAAAACTCAAGATCATGTGTTGTTTTATATTTGGTTCCTTATAAGTAATGATATTTAAGAAACCATATGAGATGTATATTATTTATTTATTTCATATATTATTTTGATGTCCAAGTTTACTGGATAATTAAATAAATGATTATGTTCAATTCTAATTGATGATATCAAACCATGATCCATCATAATCAGATAATAAAATTCATTAATTAACATTCCAATATGATGTTGGATAGTGTAATTAAAAAAACTCATTCGCTATTTATAACAACCCCCTATTTATTATATTCAACTCAATATAAGTGAATATATATTTTAGACATTTATGGCTAGTGTAAACATATACATATATGTATCATAATTCTCTAAATATGTAAAATGGTTCCATATATTTAATTAAAAGAACTATTTTACATGATAATTTTTATGTGTATTGTAATAATCTTTATAGTGACCCTAAATTTTCATTCCTGGATATTACGTATTTTCATTTTCATATTAAATACATTAAAAAGACATACAGTCAACGAGCGTGTACCCTAGTGGTATAGGCTCCTCATTGGCATCCAAAAGACCCAAGATCAAATCCGGGTAGGGGCGTATTTCTGGGGACTATAGCGGTACTATATTAGGGAACTATAGCAGTACTGTTGTAGTGGAAGACTACAGCAGCGAAAACACTGTAGCGGCAGAGGTACTATAGAAGGTACTATAGTGGTCGTGGTAATGTAGTGGGTACTGTAGCGGCATGGGTACTGTGGCAATATTGATCACTGAGGGGTCATTTGGGCAAAAAAATGGCTTTCAAGCCTCGTATAATGGACACTTTGCCTTGGGTCTTTGGACTATGTAATGGGTCTTCCTCTACCCAGTATAATGAGGTATTTTCTTTATATAATAAATTAAGGCTTCAGCCTTCGATTTTTAATAAAATCATTACATATACACATGTATTAGGGCCATAAGAGTTTAATGTTTGTGGATAATGAGACATGATTTTCAATTTTTTTTGAAAGATCGTCAAAATATCTGATAAATATTTTCCCCATTTGTATTCTTCAAAAAAACCCCACTTAAAACCATTATTCCTAACCTGGGGAAAGGAAACATAATAGAGGATGAGCATAACATCAAAATAAGGGTAAACAAGAGAGATAAATAAGAACAAGATTAACAAAATGGGATGAGAATAGTAACATAAAATTTGAAACCCATAAATAGAATATCAATGTTAATAATCTTGAGTCACAATATAATTATTGGCAGTTTATAAGAAATGAATTATAAAAAAATAATTAACATTTTCCATGAGTTCATGACCTTGCAATAATTCATGGATTTTTAGCATATAAATATACATAGAATGTAATTTAGTTAGTTGTTAATGCTAACTAACAAGGCCCAATAATGGAATGGGTCCAATCCCCAAACTATTATAGTAATTAAGGATTACTCCCAAGACCATCATAGTATAAAAAGTCCATTATTGAATTGGATTCACTGAAAATTCTAGTCTTGTTTATCTCATGAGATATGAATCATTAACAAATTAATTAAAGGAGATATGTATCCCGTACCCCACATAATATAAATCAAATATATGTGTTCCACAAGATCATACAGCTTTTTTGTTTTTTATAGTAAATATGGATTTGGTGGATAATAATTAGTTGATTGAATAGTGAAATAAATATGTTTTTTATTTTAAAAAATATTTGCAATTATTTTATTTATAGAATAGTATAAAAGTAGAAATATTAATTTCAAATATCATAAATAAACAAAGGATAGTTAAATTATTTATAATTAATTAATGTTATGTCATAATATTTCATCATTGTAGATGTAATAAAAAACAAACCTGATAAATAATGATATTCTATCATAGAACCATTACCACAATGGTGTCATTTAAATACAAATAAAATTTAAAGAGATATTTTAAAATGGATATGTAATCCCCATAATTATCATTATAGGATTCATTAAATTACTCTATGGATAGATTATAAAACACATTAATTAAATAAGTGGTGATTATTGCTTGTGTTCAAGATAAGAAATAGTGGGATAGAAATCCCTTACCACGTGATTCTCTAATTCCAACGTACATGTTCAATCCTAATGTATAATATATATATTTTTTAAAAAGTTTATTAAAAATAATAAAAATACTTATAATATAATATATTTTCCCTTAATAATGTTTTAACTCCCATTTATTAATAATTCCTTCATAATGAAACAATTTCTGGGTGTTAATTTTTTTTCATGGCAGTTTTTTTAGTAGTTATGGTTTTTATAAATTTATAAAAATTCCATAATTTATAAAATGTTAAATGTGACATTATTACCATATATTTCATTATATAAAATTTAATATCCATTTAAAAGTTTTATAGAAAAAAATATTAAATGTGTCATTCCTAGAGACAGTAGGTAATACATACACAAGAGCAACGTTAGCAGATCCACCACATAATTGAAATTAAAATTTATAGATGCAGTATGATATTTAAAGAATTGAAAATATGTTAAAAATATAATTTTAGTATATGAAATACCTAATTACACCAAAATGTGATAGGTGGTGATGAAAAATTATTTGTGACAGTTCGTGAGGTGGTAGTCCGCTGTACTCATAATCAAAAGTTTCATTTCCCATTTAATTTAATTGGAGAAATATATTCGTTATGAAATTGATATTATAAAATTTATGTATATATAAGGTTGGTATTTTATTATAATTTATGTTATAATACTTAATTAATGGTTGAAATAAAGAAATAAAATGATGGATCTTAGTTAATCCTAATATTAATAACTTATTATTTTAATTTCATTTTTTTTACTGAGAAATGAAAAAGAAAAATGATTTAGATACAAATAATTAAATAAAATGATCAATGATAAAATAATATTATTAAGAAAAAAATTTCTCAAACATTTATTTACTATTTGTAATCCATAATTGTTTCCCTATGTTTTTTTAATGGTTCTCTAATACTTACTACCCTATAACAGTTAGACACATCTTATTATCACTTTTTCACATGGCTAAAAACTATAATTATCAGCTACCTAAAAACATCTATACTCTAATATAACTAGAATTCCAAACTATATTATTTCTTATAAAGAGATCATAGAGGAACCTTGGATACCAATGCTTGAAATAACTATAAATTGGGTGTTTCAACTCTTGATAATGTGATCCATATAGTGTAACCCATCTTAAAAGGCATAACTACACCCCAATCCCTCCACTGCCACCCATATCAATTTTATGATGGATAATCATGTAAGGGGAATCATTGGTAGTTCATAAAAAAAATTCATTTTAAAAAATGTAAATATAATGAATGATAGATGATCACTACCTTAACACAATATCAAATACAATAAAAACCATGATCCTGTAATATAAAATAACAATACTGGATGAATAGTAAAAATGAACATAGTACAAAAGGTTTTATAATTCAGCCTTAGATAAACTATTGATGGTCACCCCTCAATATGAAAATTTTTTAAGAAAATTCCAAAGTCTATGAATAAAAATAAAAGTTATTAAAATGAAAGATGTAAATTATTCTATACAAAACATTTAATTTTTTTTCTTCGGAACTTAAACTTCTATTTATGGACAATATAGTTTTCTGAACTTCATTTGGATTACTACACCTGTTCCTGAGAGGAGTGAAAATACTCTATGTGTTATATGATTCCTCTTTCCTATTTCTTCATGTTAATCAATATGTCCACAATTTATAAGATATAATCATTCTAATGGAATCTCTATAATATATTCACTCTCTTTTTAACAAGGTTATAATGTGAATATTTATTTAATTAGTTTAGGGACTCGTACATGTAAATTATTTTCTCTTTTAGACCACACTATTTATCCATTTAGATTATGATTTTAATCAGTGGAATATTATTACCAAAGGCTTGAACATCTTTTATGTATATATGATAATATATATTAGTAAAATAAAAATGTAGTTAAATATCATATTATTAATTTTTGTAGATTCAACTCCTAATTACCAATTTTGTAATCAGTAGTTTGTATATTTCATGTATTCGTATATAGAATATTACTTTCCCCCCTAAAATATAACATTAATGGTCATGTTAAATATAATTCTCACTTACTGACCTTTTGAAAAACTATTATGTATCTTATACATTCTTTTCAATCTTCCATGATTTTTTGGGTTCTTTTTCATTAATCACATGGGATTTAGATCTAGTATATCAATATTTTATAAGTATTTTATTTTTTTATTCATTTTATAACACAACCTATCAATAATTACACAACTCATGGTTATTCATGCACATTGCTTCTAATTTTAAATTATCACCTATACAGTTTTTTAGGAATTAATGTTGAAATTAAAATCATGTGAACTAAATTATCGACATTATTTATCAAATTTATAAAATAATATTACAAAATAATTTATATATTTTATCATATTTTCCCAATTAATTCTAGAATACATTATAATATCAAAAAAATTAATTTAAATAAACATTAATTTTTTACAGTAAAAACATAGAATTTTAAAATAAAAATGGATGAAGAAATGAAAAATATAACTCTACTTTACCTATCCTTCACACATTTTCAAAATGCAACCAAATATTTCAAATGAAATGAATAATTAGTCTATAAAATTTAATTCTATAATCCAAAAAAATGACTGTGTTATTCTAACTCCTTCATTTATGAAATCTATCATGGTTGTTATAGGAATAATGTTGTATACCACACCACTTCACATATATATCCTTCAACAAAAAATTATTATTAATGAACAATAATTACTAACATTTCTAAAAACATTCTATTATCACTCAAGGATAATATTGTTTTAGTCACGAACACTTATCAAGTAAATTAATCTAATATAATCATGACATGTTTATAACATCTATACTATTGGATAAAATTTAATAAATAATTATAAGAACTTGAAATAGATTGATCTGTTGTTATGTATAAGTGGGTAGTCAAATAAAATTAAATGGATTTAATGATGTTGATTAATTCAAAATCACATTTCATGATATATAGTTCGATATAAAAATAATATTTCACTCAATTTCATATAAATGAATCCCTAAACATAAAATTTTTTCTTCTTTTTTATGGTTCATAGTGTATGACAATCAAAATAAATCAGTATTCTCCTCTTTATTCTCCACAATAATTTTTCCTGATTTATTAAAAATATTTTTATATTTTCCATATGTAATTATTTTCATACTGAATAACAGGGAAAATGTATCAATTAATAATTTAATGTTTAACTAACTATCAATATCCAATGTAACCCCCTTACATTTCCTATGTAAAATGTACTTCTTCCCAAAATATCATAGGATATAAGACTTCTTCCCCAAATAATGTATAAATATTGTTGTATATTCACTTATATATGGGTAGGTGGAGATTTAAAGTTATGTAATGTTTCTTACCTAAAAGTTTGAACTTGGTTTCTCTATTATTAAATAATGGTTAAATGTTAAACTAATCTAAAATAATTAATGTTCTATTAAAATATAAAATGTATTCAATCATATTAAATAACGATAGATTATATAATTATAAAAATTAAATAATAGAAAATTAAAATATCTTATATAGGTGAATAAAAATTTGAAAGATGGTTCAATATATAATATATTCAATGGGATTCGAAATATCACTAATGAATGGGAGTTTAAACACTGGAATAATATTTTGTAGAATGAATAAAAATCTCAAGTTAATTGACAAAAGTTTCAAAGAATTTAAATAAAATAAATTACTTATATCCAAAATATATGACATTAACTAAATTTTTATTAGATAATTAGTCATAATGGAATGGCATCTTGACTTTTTAGGGAAACTCTTAAACCCATCTTTTTTAAAAAATTAGAAATTAAAGTATAAAAGATAAATAAAATATATTCATTAGAGAATATTATACCCACACCAACTCATTGACATTCTTATAACCTTTATAAATTATATTTGATAATCATGGTATTAAACTAAAAACCTGGGATAAAAAAACTACAATGGAGGAAAGATACATGTTAATAGTTATTATATAGAAGATTTATTGGAAAAACTAATTCTTTTTCCTCATTTATTCCTAAAAAATAATCAAATTATAAAAACAATATTTATAAGTGAAAAATAAATAAAAAATGGAAAAATAATAAAATTGTGTACAACCTCAGGAAGCAAAAACATTTTACTATCTATAACTAGACAGTTTATATTTTATAGAAATCTATAGGTGGTGGACAGTTTTTTATTGTGGTTAAACCAAAAAATTATGGATAAAATATCTTACATATAATATGGTTTTTCTCAATGCCCTTTTATACGGTATTTTGTGATCAACCTTAATCTAAACATGAAAATATAACATAGTGGGTTGAATATCAAATGGAGATTAATACATAATAAAAATGTATCTTTCTTCTATATAAGGTGTATTATATGTTTTATTGTTTTCAAAATCATTACCAATATCTTTATATACCTTATTGATTAATAGTAATTGTACATTATTATATTATTCACTCTATTCATCTTCATTATCAGCTATAGAAAGCGCCAATGTTGTGAAATCTATAAGGAAAAAATAACGAGATTTAGTTTACAATTCCATTGGTGAAAAATTAAATTCAAATTAATTTAGTTTTTTTCATATCGAGGAATTGTTCAAACATTTTTATCATTTTCTATGTCATATTTCATTTAGAACCTACCTATAGAATCATTATGATGATACCTATATTTTTTAATCATTCATCAAAAGAAATAATCACAAGTGTTTTCTCCTTATTTTCGATGTCCGAATTTTTCATGAAACATAACACGTAATAAATTTCAAATAATGTGACATTTTTCAAAATATTTTTTTATAAATTATACATAGATATATGGAGTAATTGGGTAACTTCCTCCAAATTCCTTAGCAAATATTTCCAATTTCACTTGAAATCCATTTTTTGTATCTATTGTTATTTTAATAAATGTGTATAATTTTTTTTATTTTACCTGCTTTGGTAATTTCAACTATAAAACCAAACAAACATCTTTATCTTCATCTTTTTATTCCTTTAAACTATTAATTATATTTTATTTAACTATAAAATTAATCAAAAAATATTTACCCTTATCTATTTATTCCATTTATTCTGGACAATGACTTACTTCTACGCCTAACTTTTATTCTTCAATCATATAGCAGTGTATAATCCTTCTAAAATGGAGAAAATTAATATCCACATCAATATATTTAGACATCCTTTCTTAAAAATGGTTCACATTATGCTTTTTTACTAGTTTCCCCATTTAATCGGATTTGTCATGTGACTTTTTGTTTTACACATATTGGAAATAATTTGATCTATTATTATCATAATCAATTGTTAGATTAATGGTTTGGGTTTATACCAAATTTACTATTATTTATTATATAGTTCTAAAATCCATTGGATTTATGTGCCCTCTTAATAAAAAAATTATTAAACCTGAAAGGATGTTTCATAGAATAAACCCTAGGTTATATTCTGAAAGTCTATATAAAGAACATTAATTTACACAATTAATTTATTTTTCCTTTATTCCATTGAAATTATAAAAACTAAGAATGAAATAAATAATTTTTTAATTATTAAATAAAAGAATATGATATTAAATGAAAAAATATAATTTGTAAATTGGTTCATTTTTGAGTCATTATATAGTTTTTTCATCATGGTTCCCCTATATTTGTTGTAGTGTGATTCAATATCAATGGTTACCCTCTCATAGTCATCCATAACTCAGTACCGTGTATAAATGTTCTAAAATAACTAAATTTATAGTGAACATATAACTTATATCGTTGAAATTAAATCATCCTAAATTAATTAAGTCATAATAGGAATAGTTTATAAAGGTACCTTCTAATCAGTTTTATGATGTTTCCCTTAATCTAGTTTTATATCTATCAAAATGGTGAAACTAAGAAGAGTATTTATCTAACATGGACTCAATCAAGTATTAATTTATCTATAAAAATAATCTCTAAATTATGATAGATAATAATTAAAGAGGAAGTACTATTTTTACATATAGTAAAATAAATGAGCGTATAAATTAAAGTAATTTCGACATATGTTAATAAGAACATCTCATGTTATAAAACATAGAGTAAAATGTTGAAAATAAAAATAGTGGGTGCATAGAAAACGTTAACTTGGGGAAAAATGTATGTGTCTTCCCCCGTAGTTTAATCATCACATGTCCTAATTCCATTAGAATATTCTATAATAACTTGGCAGAACCTAGTAAAAAAATAAGAATATAGAAATATAAAAACCCATCTTTTTTAGGTTGAAAACTAGAATAATTTCTCTTTGTAAATACATATTTAATTTATTAGTATCACAAAAACATGAGTATATTTCGAATTATTTATTTTATGAATAAATGGATTTTGTTTAATTTATATCATATATGAGGATTTTAAGAAACTTGGTATATCTCATCATATGTTTTTAACTTTAAAAATATGTAATTTTTCTCTGATTTTACCTAAAATATTTTCTCTTTTATATGTTAGGTAGAACTTTTTAATAAGTAATAAATATTTTAGATATTAGTTTGACAACCTATATTTGTATTTTATTTTCGCCCTCGGACCATGGCGGGATTCCAGATATATTAGGGTCTTCTTTAATAGATTAATAATAACGTAAGTTATAGCATCCTGTTTCTTTACTTACCAACATCATCCCAAAGTTATAGGGCCAGTTTTATTTTATATTATAAATTATGGAACATATTATAGTTATTACTCATATATTATTCATTATTACATAGAAAAAATATATTATTACACAATTTATTTATTTTCCATTTTGATGTATGTGATAGTTTTTCATGTGATATATGATTAACAACAATGAAACTATTGACAAATTATTACATAATATATTTATTTTTTATTTTAATCATTTATATGTTTTTAATTCCATAGTATCACTTATTAAAAATTTAGATATTGAATTTCAATTTTAAAAAATATATTTATTTCACAAATTACACTATCATATATCTCAAAAAATAGTTATAAAAATTAGTTTAATTATTAAATCATGTGTTGTTCCCACAAACACTATAATGCCCTAAGCTCAAAAGCCTAGAGCCAGAGAATTTTATTATTACATTGGATTGATTACATGGAATGAAATCTCAAATGACCGATAAGTTTAGTGGTCTTGGAAAACCAAATTACAAAAATGATATCCATAAAACATTGGAAAATGTATAATAAAAACATGATACGTAATAAAATGAAATAAGAAGCACCCATGAAACTCATTCAATGGATTCTTCTTCATAACATGGGGAAGAGAAATAGAATAAGGGGGAGGTCAAATGCTCAGTAAGGGTATATAAAGTAGAATTAATAATTAATCAAGGAGAATAAATCTAAATAGAATGGTAAATAATTGAAAACCCATTCTGTTCAAATAACTAGATAAGGGAGGATCAATTTAGAAGGTAAGAAACTAAAACAAAATCCATAAAATCAATGAACATATAATGAAATAAATCCATAGACATGTTGCCAAAAAATAACATTGATCTATAATAATTAAGTGTAAATGATGGAAATTATTAATTATTTAATGTTGTGTCTATGGAACATGAAAACCTATTCCATCAAGACATTTCACAACATGTTTAAAACTATGGATAGAACAATATTTAATTTGGCCAACTTATTTGGCTCACGAGAACAAGTTGATGCATCGATGGAAAATATAACATCTGATCCCCACCAAATAATGAAATTAAATTTAATTAATCATATCGAATAAAAAATAAAATAATATGCATTATCAAAAATCAGTATTTAATGAAGAATATTGTTCAATAATTAATTCCGTAATTAATCAAATAACTTTCAAAGTGAAAACCGTATGTAAAAATGACATAAGGCATAGGTAATAATAATATCCATTTAATAAAAATATAGATATTGATGTAATTTTCATCCTAAAATAACTAAAATAAATTTATTATTTCAATATAAAGTTATCAATCACAAAATAATGTGAGATTTAAAATATAATCATTAAAAACATTCTTGATTAGAATAATCATTAAACATTCTGAAGTGTCCCATGCCACATTGAAACATTTATATCATAATCCCCCAAAAAGAATAACATTAAATGAAACTTATAATATCATGATAATAATTATATTCATGATATTACACTTCAAATTTTAGTATATACACCACATAAAATTTAATTGGTGCATAACAACAAAAAAGTATTAATGAAATGTAAATTGTGATGAAAACTGTTACATTATTTTTCCTTTTTGTTGAGTGGACATTTGCCTAATATATAGTCGTTAAATTTTTTTACTAACATATATCAGAACCATAATAGTTTCCAGAATATCTTATATTAACATCTTATAATATATTTTTACTTCTTTGTTAAAAACCATTCATTATTTTAACTATTTCCGGTGTTAATTTCCAAGCTCTATTGAGTAAGTTTTGACTTATTATTTTTGGTTCCTATTAATTAGATCATGACTTAATCAACACTATAATTTGATCCATGATGTAATTATAATATATATATATATATATTCATTATATATATGTATAATAATCTATAATGTTTTGAGATAAAAATTGAAATGAATCATTCATGGAGATAGTATGTAGTATACACACAATAACTCTTCTTTCATTTCTTTATCGTATTAAAATAATGAAAATAAAATTATACATATTTATACAATAATTATATTATCATATATATTCGATATATATGAAATATACGTTACATTGTTTTATTAAATTTCTCTTTCAAGCATCCCATGTATAGCTCGAATGAATCACATCGCTTTGAGGAGGTGGTATTCTATAATTACACAAACGATTTTATCATGCATACAAAAAATAAATTGTATAATGATATGTGTTATAAAAAAATTACATATGTATAAAGACATAATAAATATAACTTATATCATATATAAAAATATTTCCCATTATAATGTCCACTGTGATAGGTGGTAAATGAAAAACAAACAACTTCTCTTTGTGAGGTGATTTTTCATCATGCACTAGAATGGTAAGTTAGTTACCAATTAGATGGATATGAAGGTAATTGAATGTAAAAACCATTAAATATAAACATACTATTATATTGAAGATACTGATTTTTTTATATAGTCTTGGAATAATTATAGTTGAGGTGGTGAAAAAATGAATAAAACAAAATAGATTGAGGAAATATGTTACATCTTCTTTGGGTAACTCCATTTGGTTTTCACAAAATGACTTATCTGGATAGATTTCATCCCAATGAGATGATTGTTTGATTTGGTGTCGGATGTTGATGAGATATTTTTCAGATCATGGTCGATCCATTGTGTCTTAAGAGGTGTGAGGATGTGGGGGGATATGTGGCATTTTTTTACCGGATGAGGAGTTGCACTATTGTAAATTTTGGTAAAGAGAATTCAAACCTTTTTTAATTCATTATAAGTGGATCCAATAATAGTTAAGATCTATTCTAAATGATTATAGGGTAGAAATATTTCCATAAAATGGTCTTTTTACATGTTTTTATTTCATTTGGACTTTATTTTTAAATATTATTCCTTGATTATGCTTAATTCCAACACCACCATAGTAAGAAATTTTACGTTCTTTCACTGATATTTTTCATCAAAAAATATTTTTAACATATTAAAAATTATAAATTATTCTGATTTCAAATATTGAATCCATTTTTCAAAATTCCAATCCCATAATTGTAATAAATTTAGTAAATACTAATCTTGTTGATGGGATGACAATGCGAGTTTTTATTGTAAAAACTTTCAAAACATTACAATGTTTTTATAATAAATTTCAATGTAAAATTTATTAAAATGGCATAAATTTTGTTAATAAATACAAAAATTTATGTAAGTAGTATTTAAAACCAATTTTAAATATGATTTATCTTTATAAATAATTTATATAGAAAATAATTATAGAATTATAATTTAGTTTTATTCATTGTTCATTAAAGAAGAAAAATTCACTGAAAAATACTGAAAAGTCATCCTAACATAATTATTATTGTTCAATTTCAAATATTAAATTTATTTTTACATATAATATTTTTTTAATGTGAAAAATATTATATTTAAAATTTTTTCATCATTAAAAGGCAGTAAAAGTGTTGTAATAAATATAAAGTATTTTATTCACATAATTTTGTTTGTTCTTATCTAATATATGTTGAATATATTAGTTGAATATAAAAAAAAATTATTTCCTATGTTATATATATATATATTTAACATCTCTCAGTAATTGTAATTAATTTAATTTTTTTGGATAAAAAATCTACGTGAGCATAAAAATAGTTTGCTATAAAATCATTCCATTTATATTCATTTGGTTCATATAATAATTTCAAATTAATTAGTAACCATTAAATTCACTTAATATTTGTGTAGACCTTCTATTTTTATAAGTTAGTTAATTATATTCATATCCATTGATTTAATAGCTATGATATATCTTATTATATTTAATAGTAATATTTTAATAATATATTATTGTTAGGTAAACATTATTCTTACATATAAAACAATACACAAATAAAACACATTTCATCATTTGATGTATTCTAAATCAATATCACTTGCATTTCAAGATATAAAATATATTTAATTTTTTTAAAATATTAGATATATTATAAATTATTGGTATGTTATATTCCCCTACACGCTTACCATTGCATTTTATACATGCTATCATATACAATATTCCAAATTTAAAATTTTATGGGGTTACATTCCCCCAACAATAATTAAATTGATTCCTCCTATTTTAGAATTTATGTTGGTAATAGATTGTTCTATCTTTCCTATATTGAAATATAATATCGTGAGATGGGGTTTTATGAAATACTCTATAAGAGAGATAATTGGATGTACAAAGGTCAGAAGGTATTACATAAAACTATGTTCTTATATGTGATAACATTAATGTATTTTAGTGTTACAAACATGGACAGAAAACCAAAAATCATTATTGGGAGTGATTGAGGTCATCAATCATAAACTAGTGATTGGTATATAAATAGTAGAGAGCCTCAACGCCTTAAATATGGGATGATTTATAGGAACATCAGTTTATAAAAAATTATGGTCTTAGGAAAAAAATGTATCATTTACATAGTGTTGAGTAATTATTATACTACCTAAGAATATGAGGAAATACACACACCTGATATTATTCTATTAAAACACTTAAATACCATTTTTTTTGAATTTTTTTCAAAATTATAATTGATCCCTCACTAGAAGAAATTGATATCCAAAAATTAACTATGATCCCTAAATCACCATATTACACATTTAAGGTGTTTTAAGGCTCATAATATAGTGAAATGAATTACTCTTTTTGTAAAACTATTCTTAAATGTCAGTTTGTTTAATAAATTATTCTCAAAACCAAAAAATCACCCTTCTGGGTTATCATTAATATTTACTCATCAAATTTTTCAACTAAAACCAATGAAACATTAACTATAGAAATTCATAGGTTAGTAATTGGTGTTAAACCCTAATCTTGTTTTGGTCTTGGGTTAAAGACCTATGTCCATCCCAGAATATATTGGTTGGCACTCAGCATACATGTTTTCTTTTTCTAGAACCATCTTCATATAATTTCCAAAATAAATATGACAGACATCCTTGAAATAAGGTTAACCACTAAATATCGTTTAAACTATGGGTTTTCTAAAACCCTAATACATAAATTCATAATCCATTTATTTCCACATAGTAATTTCATTTGTCTAATGTTTAACCTAGGTTCAACATTGTCATTTTCTTTTCAAATCCTTCATAATATTTTGTAATGTAAATATGAATTATTTTATACACATCCCCCGAGAGTGAAAATATAGGTGCATAGTAAGGCTCATTGTTATGTATTATATTATGTTGAGTTAGGCATGCCACACCTTATTAGTTTTATTACTCCATAGTACATTTTTTTCTAAGCCACATCCACATGTAGAATCTAGAAAGGGGTGTATTGCTAGGAATACCGATATAATCTCTTCATTTCCAAAATTCTTGGATGTTATTCAATACATATCATAAAATTATGTCTTATGGTTATGTTCCTTAATTTGTGTTTTCTAAATCAAGTATCAGAGGTTGTACATAAACTTCCTTTGATACCAACTATAATTCTACAACCCTAGAAGCAGGAGTAAGTGAAATATTTTATTACATTAGCATGATTACAAGGAATAAATACCTGATGGACCTATTAGTTATGTGAACATGGAATGTCATATTACATACATGATAACAATAAAAAAATGGGAAATAAAAATTAAAAACATGATACATAATAAAATAAAATAAATAGCACCATTAATACTAATTCAAATGATTCATGTTCATTACCTGGGGAATGGAAACAGAATAAGGTTGATCTCAAGTTCTCAGTAAGGGTATGTAAAGAGGAATAAATAATGAATCTATTATTATAAATTAATATAGAACGGTAAATTACTTATAATTCATGCCATTCAAATAATGAGATATTTGAAGATAAATATGGGAAGTTATGAAACAGAAACACTTGCCATTAAATCAATAAACTGAGAATAAAATGATTCCATGTATATATGAACTCAAAATATCATGGATAAGTTATACCTAAATCTAAATGATGGAAATTATTTATTATTGGATTTCATGTCTGAGGAAAATTAAAAACGACACCGTAAAGACATATCACCGGACGATTAAAACTATGGATAAAAACACATTTTATTTTTCTAAGTTATTTTTCTCATGAGAACCTATCAATGCATCGAGAAGAAATATAATGTATGGGCCCCACCCATCATTTCTAGTTCAAATAATTCCTCATATTGAATATAAAAATAAAGTAATATTAATTATCAAATATACTTATTGAATAAATAATACATTTATATCAATAATTCACCAATTAATCAAATGTATATCAATGTGAAAAGCATATTTAAAAATGATATATGGTTTATGAATTACTAAAATACAATGTATGATAATATAAAAATTTAAGAAAATTTTAAAAAAAATTAATTATAATAATGTGTTTCTTTCAAGATAAATTTATCAATCACAAAAGGAAGTGAGATCACAAATATAATCATTAAGAACATTCTTGAAGATAATAATCTTCAAACATTCAAACTGTCGCATACAACATTGAAACAATTAAATTATACTACCAAAGAAGGAATAAAATTAAATGAAAATTATAACATCATGGTAATAATTATATTAATGCTATTAAATGTCAAAGTATTGTATATAAACTATATAAATGTGAGTTGGATCCTAAAAAAGATAAATCTCATTTGAATGTAAATTGAGACAAACACCCATACCTTATCATTCTTTTTTATTGTGTGGTATTTGAAATTCTATATAGTTGTTAAAATATGTTACTAAATTATACCATAAACTTAATATTTTTCATTATATCATATATTAACTTATTATAATATCTTATTTCCCATTTGTAAATAACCATTCATTATTTTAACTATTTCATGTGTTTATTGCATAGTTTTCTCAAGTATGTATTGAATTGTTATTTGTTATTCCAATGAATTATATCATGATTTCATCATCTCCATTATGTAAACCATGATTTAATTATAATATATATATTAATTATATATATTTTGAGAATAATCTATAATTTTGGGGATAAGAAATGAAATGCACTATTCATGAAGAAGGTATGTCATACGTACACATGAAGGTTACTTTAAATTAATTTTTATTTAAATAATGAAAAGAAAATTAAATATATTTCAATAATAATTCAATTATTATATCTAAGTCATTTATGTTATATAGATTTATTAATATCATACTTAATATGTTCCATGTATAGACTGAATGAATCACATCACTTTCAAGAGGTCGTATTCCACACATCCATAAATAATGTTATCATGCTTACATAAAATAGTAAGTGTAATTGTTTGTTCCATGACCCCCTCAATACAATTATACACCTACTGGGATGGAAGTGAAGAAATGGGGATAAAGAACCCCTTGATTCCTGCCCCTAGTAGTCCATGGGAGGGAGACTATCACCAAGGGTGTACAAATATCACAATATGAGATGCATTAACATTTATAAGAACCAATATCATGAGATTGAATAAATCATACACAATTAATCCAAGGCATAATATAAAATAGAAATCCAAAAAATCATCCCACATTCTTATATGAAGTAGAACTGATATAATACAGTAATGTCTCCAATATAATTACCCAAAAGAAATGATAAAGCAGAGACTCATCTGCTGTGAAGGATCTGATCTAGTAAGATATAGCATGATCTGAAAAAATAATATTGTAATCTTGAAAATAGTCTCATACACGTAGGGATTACATACAAGGATACTTAGTAGGAAAACGAATGTATCTCATGCACATGTGATAGAAGCATAACAATGCACCCTTTGGAAAACACTAGAACTAAAAATCACTTAAAGTGGTATAATAACCAAACCCAGCCTGACATGGTAATGCTCAGTAAGTAATGAAGGACATTTAATATAGTGTAAATCACAATGATGGTAGGTTACCCCGCACCAACATTCCATTGGTATGTCACTCTCTCACAACATCGTACATTCTTGCACAGCCATCTATTTCGTATAATACATCACATCCCACCCAAAAAAATCGGGGCATCACAACATATACCATATGCACACACTTGGTCCTCACAAAACATCCCACCACACATACCTAGTCTATCCCAACAAATCACATCACATCACATATAATCCCAAAGAAACATGGAAAAGCACATCACAACTCATCTCAAAGACACCGTGGAAACAAACCACCTCACCCGCAAACACCTGGGATATCACATCTCACCTGAAGACACCTGGTCCATCAGAACCACCATATAAATTACTAAAACACCTAAATACATCACATCATGTCTTATACTTAACTTTCCTAGAATAGATAGAATAATGGAGCGGGTACCCATCCATCCATAGTCCTTAGTGGATATTTGGGGAAGCCACTCTCCCCCCATGACAGTGAGGGTATTTGACACATAGTGATCAACTATGGTGTGATGCATACTGAAAAACACAAATATAAACATTTTATTGTAGAATAAAAAAATGCTTCGTAACCTATGGGTTCCCAAAAAAACCATCTCACAACACCATCACTTTTATTTCCACTAATAAATGTATAACTCCATACAGACAGAACACAATCCACAATTCATTTTAAATATTTAATTAGAACATATGAATTCTCTAGATTTTACAATTTCAACTAAATAACATATTATTTATTCATTTAACATCAAACTAAAAAGACATCTACCATTGAACAACAATTATAATATAACACATAAATAAATATTTTAGATGGAGAAGAGCCCATGTAAATTAATATGGTTCCACATTACCTCTATAATTAACACACATCATTCAAAAATAACATATAAATCGCTAAGTTATGGGGTGAAGATTTATAATTTTAATTAATTAAGAAAATCTGAGTGAATTACCCATAATAAACAAAAGAAACCCCCAACTAACAGCCACATTCAATAATAAATTACAGAATAACCATTTTCATAGACCTTTTTCCTAATCATACCACACCTATCACCAGCCCATTGTACAACCACATGCGATTAACATTCAACCAAATGAAAAAACATTTAAATATTACACATCACATCAAAACGAAACATTTTATAGGTTTAGAAAAACATTTATCACAATCCACCACTTTTCATCATAGTGATATCACACAGTTCAAATCCTAGGGCAACCAATTCATTATCCAAGTTCACATGGTTAGGAAGTGTTTTATTTTAGGGTGATACCGAACAATCTAAAATGATGAAATAAACACATAATATTTATACATTGAAAAACAATTCACCCACAACCACAATTTTCAGTAGGGCATTTAGCTCGTATAATCACAGTATCATAAACAATATTGAAGCTGTAAAAACACGAATATATTTCTCTATTTCCCCTTTCAATTCAATTAACACATTTTTTTCAATAATTTAACTCATAAAAACTATAATTCATATATAAAAACAAGTATGCACCCCATAATTATTCCTAATAAAAATAAATGATGGGAATCCTTGCTAAGGTAATCATTCCAATTGCTGCAAACTACAGGGGTGAAGAATAATGCTCAAAAACTATAATCGTAACCTGAAAAATTCAGATCAACCTATACCGGGAAAATGATTCATCAAAAAGAATCCTAAAACATACACTATCCCAAATAAAGATCACCACTACGAATTTCGAAAAGAAAAACGAAATAAAATACAAAAAAGAGGTGAAAACATACCACAACTCAACCACATATCACCAAAAAATAAACGATGAGGTCAATAGATAGAATAGGGGAGAAGAATGAAACATATAACACCTCATGTGGACTAGGGTTTTCCAAATATGAGATAAAAAAGGTATAATGGCTGGATGAATTTATGTTCAGATAAAAATAATTCTTAAAACTACACATGATCAGGTTATTACAAGACGTGTAATACCGTTTTATTTCGGGAAGTCCCTGATATTCAGTTTCAACATGAAAATGTGTGTCCTTTTCATTTTATTATTTAATTTACCCAAAAAAAACTGATGTTGTGAACCAACCCTGTATATGTCTTTAAATTGACTTTAACACCATGTAATCTAGTTATATGATGTGTAATTCTTACCACACCTATGCTACACCTCCAACATAAACTAAAAACACGCAGAACCTCCCCCGAACAACCCCAATAACCAAAATTGTAAAATTAATGGAATAAGAGGGACACATACCATTACATGAGATACCTATCAAATTATTCTCTCTTTTAAAGATCCAAAAAAACCCCGAAAACAAATTGTTTTGAATAACCACAGTGTGAGGTACCTCTCAAGGCTCTCATCATACCTCAAAAACAACAAATATCTAAGCACACCAGCCCAAACAACCACAAAAAACTTTTAGCAACCACATGATACCTCCTCTAACACAACCACACTGCCACACAACCACTTCACAACTATTTAAACCCCTGCACAACCCAAACCAATAACCACTACAACTAACGAACCACACTGTCCCGAACACACGAATCAGTGAATTCCATCCTCCATGGCATGATACTATCCATATTGGCCAATAATAACATTCTTGTATATGTTCAATTTCATCACAGTTAATGCTTCTCAATTAGTAATAAGTTCCTCCACTTTTTATATGTCAGTAATTCATCTCACCTTACACCACAATCATTATAAACCATTAAATACTACTCATTTAGTAAAACAAAAGGTTCCAAATTGTACATCATATTACAAGGAAAAATAGAACATTTTAATACTCAAAAAACATTGGGTACTCAGAACACATATGAGTTTCTTACTCCCATGTAATCTTCTTCTAGCCACCATTTATCCACAAGACACAAACTAAAATAATGGTCCATCTACATAGCACCACCTCTTAACGATCACGAATTTATATTGGACACTCTACAAATGTCACATCGTCCTCATTATCAAACTCTCCCTACTTAATGACATGGGGATCATAATGGAGATACTAAAAAATAATATATATGTGAAAAACATATTCTCTCCTCTGTAACCATTTTGGAAATTCCAAATTATACACCACCTCACCAACTTTCCCCTACACCTAAAAGGTCCAAAAAACCTAGTAGAAAGCTTACGTACTTTGTCAAACCACTTCTACCCATGTCAATGGGAAACCTTCATAAAAACTTGGTACCCAACCTTGAACTCAATGGAACTCATTCTATGTTCATCATTAGACTTCTGTTGGTCCTGTGCTTCTTCAATCCTCTAAAAAATGATCTAGACATTTTATGGCATGTTGTGCACCACATCAGTACCATGAATAACTATCTCCCCAACCTTTTTCCATCACAATGGTGAAAAATATTATTATCCATAAAAAATCTCAAACGGGTCCATTAAAATGGAAGATTTATTTATATTAGTATAAAAAACTCCACCATGGTAAGGTTTCATACCCGAGATCCATAAAAGTCTAAGATGCACACTAGAAACATATCTTCCAATATCTGTATTGTTAGTTCCATATACCCATCTATCTGAGGGTGGGAAGCAGTGTTGTGGTGGAACTGAGTTCCAAAAACATATTGAAATTCCCACTTGAATCATGAGGTAAACTTTTCATCAACATCTAAAACAATGGACCTTAGAACTACATGCCACTACACTATATCATTCACATAGCTCTTAGTTAATGAATCCATTGAACCTGAATCCTTGTTTGCTAATAAGTGGGTGGATTCCTTCAAACAATTCACTAACACCCAAACAGTATCGAAGCCTCCCTATTCTTTGGGTAACCATGCAACAAAATACAATGATATCTCATACCATTACCACTAGAAAACATCCAAGGGTTACAAAAAACCAACAGGAATGTGATTCTCGACCATTAACTGTGGGTAAAAATGCACTTCACCAAAAACTAAAATACTACCCATTTCATTTCAGGCACTGCAAAACTACATCCTCAAGCCATGGTACATCTTGGAAACTCCTTGCTATACTACCGAAGGTGAGTTAAAAAACTCATGCATTACCTCATCGTGCATCGGCACCGGAAAAAACAAATTTCCACAAAACTTCATTGGGGTTTGATTATCCCATAGAAGCATCACTATGATCGAAATGAATGTGCATCACCTCATCTTATGACTCTCCCCAATGAGACCCATCCACCTACAACATTAGAGAATACTACACCATCATATAAAAAAAATTTCCTTTCCACCATCCACGCGTGCATCTATGTGCAAGGCTTCCAACTCCTCCATCACCCTCCACGAATCTGTAAATTCCATAGAATTATTATTCTATGACATTATCCTAAAATAATTTGTCACAAAATTTCCATTTCCTGATGTTTATGAGATCACAAAACCATAGTCCTAATGAAAATCCATCAAAAACTGCTTCCGTAGATTATAATCACGTTAGGAAATTACGTTCCCTAAACTCTTGTTATCCGTGAAGACCACAAAGTGCTCTCCAATGTGGTAATGCTGCCACAACATCATTGTAAAAAAATAGCTTCTACTTCCAGATGATGTGTATCGTAGGGATGTAACTTCATGGATCCATAATAGATCACTAGTTATAGATTAATCAGCATGAATCCCACACCCAAAAGTGATGTGTCACAAAGCACCTCAAACATCACCCTTTCCTAAGGCAACTCGAGAACTGGATCCCCAAAAAACTTCCACATCAGGTAACTGAATGCTACCTCACACTGATCACCCCACACAAAAGATTGATCTTTCATAATAAATGACATTAACAGTGCTACTATTATATAGAAATATGGTACAAACATATGATAATATCCTAAGATAACTATAAAAATGTTTAACACTTCCACGTTCTTAGGTTCTTCCAATGAAAAAACTTTTTCGACCTCTAATGGGTCTACATCCACACCCTATTGAGACACCACTTACCCACGAAAATTCACATCCCATGTCAAAAGAATACACTAGGATAACATTCCATGGAGATGGTGGTATCGAGGAACCTATAAGACCGTTCTAAGACACTTGGCATGCTCATCCTCTAAATTCATGTATATTAATATATAATTGATGAATACGATAAAAAACTGGAATAATATCTCATTAAAGATGGAGTTTATAAGCCCCATGAACACATTTTTTGTGTTCGTAACATTGAATGGAATGAATACAAACTCAAAGTCCATGTACCTACATCTGAAGGTACACTTCGAGATATCTTCCTCTTTCACCCTCAACTAGTGATATCCAAACACCATATCGATCATAAAAAACCTGCTCGCCCCTCTTAGCTAGTCAAATAGGTCATTTATTCTTGGATGTGGTTATGTTTTTTTTACCATCACCTGATCAAGCCTCATATAGTCTATGAAAAACCATATAACATTATTTGAATTCATTATGAATAACAGTTGAGGACCCTATAATGAAACACATTGGGCCAGAAAAACCCAACTACATCAGATCATCAAATTGAATCTTCATCTTCTACAACTGATATGGTTCCATATGATAAGGTTCAATCGAAATCCAAGAAGCACATGGATTTAAGTCTATCCCAAACTTAACATCACTTCGAGGGGGTCGTGTCACAACCTCATTGGGGAGAACATACATGAACTCCCAAATGACCATGGGATCCTTGATCATTTTAGCATCCACTAATTTCACTAAAAACTAATTAAAAATTAAAGGAGGGTCTCCACATGATAGATTCCCACCTGGTAACTCCACTCAACAGCATAAACAACATGTTGGAAATCCACATCTGAAAACTAGACTCTCCTCCAAAAGTTATAGATAATAGCCTGAATGGAATACAACCTATCGATACTGGGAATTCTATCATGAATCTATAGAAATATGTGATCCCCATGGGACTGTTGTGGTTCCATAATCATTTTTGACACCCATAACTCATCAAAAATGATAGTCTAGATTCCTACTGGTGTACTCAACAATAGGGGAAGGGGAAACGTCTCTTTTTCTAGTCCCACTGCATGGTCTATAAAGGATTCAATAAAAAAGTTAAAAACTCATGAATAGAAAAAGGTACAACAAATGTTTCTAAACAAACTGATCATGCCTTTGAAAATCTATGGCCCCTTGGGAACTGCTTCTTCTATTGTATGGAGCTAAACACGCCCAACTCCACTATATCTCTTCTAATCACCAGATCCACAGCCACACTCAAGTTGGTGTCTCTAAATATGAGGATCATCCTTACGTTGGCTTCTTCCCACTCCATCAACATTCAGTGTAGAAAAATATTTCTTCCCCTACTGATGTAACAGTCTAACTACAAACTATTATTGAGAATTTCCACCTCCACAAAACTATTTTCAGGAAATTACTGAGCACTGTCTCTATTGAGGACCATAAACACCACAACCAAAACACACTGGTTCAAAGATCTTAGTGGTAGAATAAAAACTACTAGCACCAAAATGATGCAAAGAATGATTCTAAAGTCGAATTAATTCCCATTAAAACCTCAAAAGGAATGGCTCCTGATATCTTCCACTGAAGACTATTCATCCCAAATAACTCTACTGGCTCACATATCACAGTTTACCTCATAATAAGTGAATCCTCTCAATCAAATATTCCTTCCTCTAAACCTCTAGATATTTTCCCAACGTAAAATGTGTAACAACATATTGGATGTAAGGACTAAGTTCCATATCAAGTCATCTTGCATGATACTCCCCCTTTAGAAAAAGTTTTTCAAAAAAACCTAGAATCTCTTTGAACTTGATTCCCCATTATTGTACTAACATGCTCCCCTAATAAAGAGAATGAATCCACTGACTCTTTACTACATTCATGGATGATGAAAATAACTCTTATTGTAAATCATTCTAGAATTTTACCAACAAAACGTTTACCACCTTCGGTTCTCCAACATTCAACATGAACCACTAATGTGTATATCCCCACATCTAATGGACCAACAAAGGGACCCATGACTCCATCGATGCCAGAATCAAACTAAAAGCAATATGGATCTCCTCCAGAAAGCTCCTTGTCTTCAAATATGAAACACTTCCCTCATACTTTTCCAAATAATACCACTGTAATGATCACAATGTACTTGTTGACTAGTCAAACATCTCATTTTGGTCAACCTTAAGGTGATCAACCGTATCATCCTACTGAACCTCCACATCCTTAACAACATGTAGATGATGAATAGGATCCATAGATAAAATTTAAACAAATATTTCTTAAGCTTGGTAGTTTTTATTTCAATTAATATTCATATGAATTAAATTTTATTTATTCCATCCATTTTAACATTCCAAAACAACTCATTTCAAACAAGAAAACTGTTCATTATGTTGCATGTAACTCTCCTAGGTCTCTACCCAACATGAAGGTCCATCTCACTTGGTCGTTCAATAAGCATGGAGTTCATGCACTAGATCAAGGGGGCCCTAAAATTCCATGTCCTAGCCATAGCCCCTTGATAGTTTCTTGTACCAAGGTCAACTAGAACTATTTCCATACAACTGAATGCAATCCACAATGTTCCTAACACCAAATTAAATCATGTGTATAAAGCATCGAATCTGATATCATTATTTCATGACCCCATCCATACGAAGATACCCATACAATGATGGAAATTAAGGAAGGGAGATAATAACCCCTGATTCCAACCTCTAGTCAGCCCGGAGTCAGAGACTCGCACCAAGGGTGTACACATATCACAATATGGAAGGTATTACACATTATAAGAAATAATATCAGGACATTGAATGAATCATACACAATAACTCCAAGGTTCAATATAAAAGAGAAATCAAAAAATCCATCCCACATTCATGGAGAATGTTGAACTGATACAATATAGTGAAATCTTCAATGATAATACCCAAAAGCAAAGCTAATGAAGTAACTCACCAATAGTCAAGTATCCGAGCAAGTAAGGTCTATCATGGTTCTTAATATCCCCCTAAAAACATAAAATTAATTTTATATACATAGGATGAGCATTGAAATAAACATATTATGAAAACCAATGTATCGTGTGCAAGTGTGAACGATATATACCAATGCAGCCGTGAGAAAACACTAGAACCAAATAGAATGTAAACTTGTATAACAACCCAAACCATCCTCATTAGTTAATTCTTATTGAGTAATTCAAATCATTTAATATAGTATAAAACACATCGATGAAAGGGTACCGCACACCACTTTCCCATCGGTATGATGCTCTCACCCATTGTCATGCGTCTGGGTGCTCCAATCCCATCTGTATACCAAATCACATACCTCCCACACACACCTGAGACTCACAACCAATGCCAGCAACACACTCCTATGCCACACAACACATCCCTTATGCACACATCAGGGCCTCAAAACACATCCCAACCACACACACCAAGGTCTTTCCACACTTCCCACCCGAACACACTAGGGCCTCATAGCACATCCCATCCACACCCACATGGGCCAAAAAAAACATCCCATAGGCACACACTAAGGCTATCACATCACATTACATCAGATCACATCTCATCCCAACGACACATGGGAAATCACATCACAACTCATCCAAAAGACACTTAGGAAACAAACCACCTCGCATGCAAACACCTAGGCTACCACATCTCACCCAAAGACACCTGGGCCATAACAAACGCCATATAAGGCACTAAAATTTCTCCAAAAATCAGAACCTATTACATTCCTACCTATCATGGAAGTGAGAGAGAAAAAGAAAATTTACCAATCCATCTGTACTCCTCACCAGATGTTTGGGAAAGACACCCTCCCCTGTGATGTTAGGGGTGTCTGACACTTGGTTCTAAACTAAGGTGGGTTGGTATGGAAATAGGAAGAATTTAAATGTATATGTGTAGTGTCAAAAAAACCATCCTCACCTATGGGTTCACAAACATACAATATCACAACAACGTCACTTTTTCAACCACCTCTAAACATATCACTCCATACAAATAGAATACAAGACAAATTTTTTTTGGAATATTAACTTATCCCTTAGATGTTGTCAAGAATTCACCATTTCAACTTTTACCGTTAGTATGTATTATTTTATCATTACAGTATCGGGCTACTTTCGTGAAACGTTTCCTATCAAACAACATGGAAACAATCAATTTAGAAGGCGTAGAGGCCTTGTAAATTAATATGACTCTACATTACATCTATATTTAATACACATCTATTACACATCACATAACAATACTTGACATATGGGGTGAATCTCTCTAATTTATTATTCATGTAAGAACTCCAGGAAAATTTACCTTACCAACCAAAATAACCACCAACCCATGTCCACATCCAGAAAAAAATTACAACATGATCAATTTCTCAAACCTACTGTATAATCATACCATACAAATCACAACCCCACTTCACAAACACATTCCATCTACATTCCTCCACAAGTAACAACCATAAAAAATCACACATCACATAACAACAAACATTTTAAATGTTGAAAAGATCATTTATCAAATTCCACCACTTTTTTGGGTATTATCATGCAAACCATATACTAGGGAAACTGGTTCCTTATCTATGTATACATTGTTAGCCAATTTTTTATTTTTGGGTTATACGAAAAAAAATTAATCAAAGAAACAACCCTAGAAGATGTATCATGTGTAAACAAAGCCACCAATGACCACAATTTTCATCAGGTTATTTAGCCCATATAATAACAATATTCAAAACTATATCGAAAATGAAAAAATATGCAGACCAAACCCCATTTACTCCATTAAATTAACTGATTCATTATCTTCAATATAACCCAAAACAACTATAATTCATAAATAACTATAAGTAGAGCACCTCCCACATGATGAAAAATAAATAAAAAAATGGAATCTTACCTCAATGAACCATTCCAATTTTTGTTCACCACAACGAGAAGAAGAATTCTTGAGAACCATAACCTCACCACGACTACTCTGGATCAACCTTCACAACACTAAGGATCCACCAAAACCAATCTTGGGTCATACCTCAAACCAGAGAAGCACCACCACATTGGATCACCAAGAGAATAATGAATTAAAATAAACCAATACAGGTGAAGATCTTACCACAGTCCAACTATGGATCACTGATGAACAACCAATGGGGTCAACAGATTGAAGAGGTTCGAAGAATGGCTTGAAGGAAACCTCAGGGTTCTTAGGGTTCACCCAAAGTGAGAGTGAAAAAGGATCATGGACAAATTAATGGATGTTAATCGAAAAATAATTTTTAAAACTGCACATCATTAGGGTATTACATGATATGTAATCCCCTTTTACATCATATAGTCCCAGATGTTTGATTTCCTCTAAAAATTGTGTCACCTTTTCATTTTATTATTTAATTTACCCTGAAAACCCTCACATCATTATCCATACCCATTCAAGTGGTGAAAAAGACAGTCACATAATGTAATGTAGTAACATGATATTTAATTCATGTAGCACCTCTGTTACGCCTCTAAAATCAACCAAAAACTCTTAGATCCTCCCCTGAACTCCTCCAACAACTAAAACTAGAACAGTAATGTACTGGGAGGGACACTAACCATTATAGTATGTGTAATGAAAGGATTAAGGAATCATGAACAAATAACAAGTATCATACATATTATATATAATCATATTTTCTATCTGAATTTCCACCATCATGACTGGTAAAGAAAAAAATAACAACCTTGTTTCATGAGGCAGTAGTTCATCATATACCAGAACTGTATGTTTATTACCCATTAGATGGAAGTGTGATTAATAGTAGGTTGAAACATAAATATAACAACATTATATTATATTTGGGATATTCTAATTTTTATATATGGATGGAATGAGAACATGTTATATTGTGATAAAATGGAGTGAAACTAATGAGCTTGAAGAAAGTCATTACCTCTTCTTTGGGTAACTCCTTTTGGTTTTCACAAAAGGTCTCCATATGATGGATTTATACCCAATAGGAATATTATAGGATTAGAATAGGTATGTTTAGGGGAGATATATATATATGTATATTGGTTAAACCAATATCATTTGAGAGGTGTGAGGATATAGGGTTATAGAAGACCTTTTTATTGTTTAGGAGTGGCAGTGTTGTATATTTTGGTAATGGGTATTCTACACATGTTTTTCCTTTTTAAATTTTCCCCAATAGTGGTTGAAAATCAATCCAAGGGTGTATATGGAAACCATATTCCAACAAAATGAAATTTGGACCAATTTATAGGTCATTTTGGCCCTTAGGTTTAAGGCTCACTCTTAAGCTAAGCTTAATTTTAAATTAATTGTTGTAATTAGTTGTAATTAATTTCTATAATATTTTTTATCAAAAACTATGTTTAAATTATTATAAATTATAAATTATGGTGATTATAAATATGGATTCCATTTTCAAATATTCCAATCAAAAAAATTGAACAAATTAAATTAAAATAAACCATGTAGGTAAGAGGAAATGTTGGTTTTAAAAATTAAAAAAAATAAAAAGTTAGCTACGTTTATATATTGAATTTATATTTAAATTGATTATAATGATCTAAATTGGATTAATTGATAAATAATTAAACTAATTAAACTTTAAAAATAATTAAATTATAATTCATCTTAAAAAAATTATATAAAAACTAGTTTTGAATTTAAATTCATTACTTTTTATTATTCATTAAAAATGAAACATAAAAAAAACAAAAAAATTATAATAAACTATTATAAATGTTTAAATTAAAAATATGATGTTTATTTTGAGGTAACAAATTTATAAAAATTCCAAAAATTATATTTAAAATAGGTTCTCCATTAAATGTTGGAAATAATTTCTTAATAAAAATATAGTATTTTATGCGTAAAATTGGATTTGTCCTCATATTGTGTCTTTAGATTTTTTTTGTACGAATATGAAGAATATTTTTTGAATATATAAAATATATATTTCACTAAAATCACTCACTAACTATAATTAAATTAATTAATTTGGATAAAACAACTTTGTGAGTATAAAAAAGTTTTCTATATAAAGAATTCCCTTTATATTTAATTTGTTCATATATTCTTTTCAAATTAATTAATAAGAAATGAATTCTATTATTATTTATTAAACATTATATTAAAATAAATTAGCAATTCATATTCATAACCAATGATTTAATAGCTAGTTTATAAATTATTTTATTAAATAATAATTTTTTATTACTATATTATTGTTCTGTAAAACTCAGTCTTCTATGTAATGGAAGCCATCAAAGAAACTCATTGTTTAATGCGATGTATGCTAACTCCGTGTCATGTGCATTAAAAAATATAATTTTTTTATTTTATTTAAAAAAGTAGATATATTATAAATTCTTGGGATGTTATATTCTCTTAGGTTCTTGGTGTTGTGTTTTATACATGGTATCAAACATAATGGCATACATTAGATTTTCATAGAGATACATACAAAAACTTTAAAAAATATTTTCAAATTAAAAATAATATAATAAATTCTTAAATATATTAAAATAATATATAAAAATATAAATTATATTAATTACAACACTTTCTTCTGATTTTTAAAATTAATCTAAAAAACACTAAAGTATCCAAATCATTAATAATAGCTACATATTGTTAAAATTATTGGGGTTATATTAATTCCATAACAAAAATAAATGCATTAAAAATTAATCTCTATCATAAATCGTAGAATATATTTGTGTTATTGTTTAATTTTTTAATAGATTAGAATATAATCTATAATGACCAACATAAATTTATCAATATAAAATATATTATTCAATAAATCTATACATGTTGTTAGACACTGGTAAAACAATACATATTTATTTATTTCTTTAGACTTGTTATTTATGTTTGTAATTTGTATACATACTCAATTGAAAATAATTCTACATAATAATAATATTTCCATTAATGAGTTCCATTCTTCTCATTTTATTTATTTACTTATTGTTGATGATTAAATATCTTATATGAAAAAAACATCATGAAGATTATTATTATCCCTATAATATTGGAATCATTCAATGATCATAGTAAAATAAAATTCCATTAAGGGAATAACCACTAGATCATTTGGCAATATATTTGTATAAATAGTTATAAGGTATGATTTTTGTATCCTAGTGGTAATTGATATACCATTAATATTTTTTATATAAATAATAACTAATGAGTTTTTTTTGAAGATTTTATGTACATAATTACAGATATTTGTTATGAATCGTTTTTATAATATTATTATATCTTATATAAAAATTCAAATTAGCTTCTAGGTTTTATCATGTGGAAATTACAATAAATTCTCTTTATCACTTGTCTCATGGGGAGATTATAAATAAATATATTTTTCACATTTATTTATTTTTATTAATTATGAATGAATTGATTAGGTTATTTTAATGGTCTATTTTAATTACTTTGTAATAGTATTCAAGGAAGACAATGAATTGATAAAGGGTAGAAAAAAATTAACTATAAATAAAATATGAGTGAAAGAGTATCTAAAACTAGTTTAATCATCTATAATTCCTTATTCATAATTTAATATAATATCATCTCTATAATTCAGTTAATGTGTTGTTTACCATTTTATTCCGTATATATTAAAATAATTTTAAATTAATAACCCTATTTGTGAGCCATTTTTCAATGGGATCTAGTTGAAAAAATTTATAATGAAGTTTAGGAGGCACCTAGGTCTACACACCTACCTCCTCACACCAACGTCTATACACACTGATTATTTACCCAGTCATGTGATCATGTACCACTTGAGTGATCCATGATACCAAGAAATCAATTTTATGTATAAATACACCCCAATGGTATACATTTGGGAACCTGATTTGAAGAAGAAGGTTATCCCCAAATATATCTTCATCCTAGTATGTTATTCTTCTATTAGGTGGGTTATAAACCATTTAATTAAGGGTAAATAAAAAGAACATTATAGTTGATGGGTAACCTAAAGGGTTAACAATAAAAAAACTCTATATAAGGACACTTTACAATTATTCATCCAAAAATTGGTCAATGTAACCCTCTTGAATGAGAACAATGGAAAAACTAACCATTGTCAAGCTAGATGGGGTAGACCTAGGGTGTAACATACCTGGTCACACTATAAGACTCTTAATCTAGAGAACCCTTTTCCGCAGTCTTAAATAATGTTATAAAATCCCCTAAGGATGATAATAAGGAGAACCCTACCCATTGTATTTTTATTGGTTCCACATTACCAATAGAACATACTAATGGAAACACTTCACCCTTGTTTTCTATTAGGTTACCACATCACCCAAGGTTCATTCTAAGGTAAATGCTTCACCCTATTATATTATTAATTTTATACTTATACCAAGGAAAAAATTAGGGAAAATAGTTTTCCATAGACTTCAATTGTGGTTCCACTTATCCCAAGATTCATACTATGGAGAACCATTCACCCAAGTCACTTATTAGGATGAAACTACACCCATGGTTCCAACTATAATGAACCCTTCTCCCTTGTCACCTATTGAGGTGTAACTCCACCTAAGGCCTGCATAGGGGAAACCCTTTTTCTTACACTTCTATTTGGGTTCAATTTTACCTAAGTATCACTACCCAATTAACCATCCCTTATGAATCTTTCCAAAGAATATTTTTTACCGTGGACCCTAAAATGGTCTATCCTGTTTTCTATAACACCATACAAATACTTAATAAACATAACCAAATAATTACAGTGGGACCTATTTTGGATCCCCCATATAGCATCCATAATTTTATGATCAAGTGTTACAAACCAATTTTCACCCCATCATTCATATATTCTATTATGAAAATGTTAAACATTAATTTTCCCCCTAATTGAAAGGGACCATCTGATATGGATGATCATATAATCCATTTATTTGGTGGGTTTTATTGGGAGTATATAGATGATATTACAGTATCTTAGATCACATATATTGGTTATTGATTATTTTTTAGGAAACTCTTTTCCAATCTATGAGTAATGGGGGTTAGAGATTATTCCTTAGGTGTAATCCCCTTCTGTTAATGCCCATCTGGTATTAATTTTTCACTAAGAGGGTGATGGTTGAATCAGTGACATACTTTAATATTATGTTTACTTTATTCTGAAACATCCTTCACTTGATTTTAAATATTGATAACTTTTTTAAAGAATAAAATAATCAGACATCCATTGGAACATATGTATTTACATGGTCCAATACTCAAAAATTGTAGCTACATCCTTCAAATTATTTGAAAAAAAATCTAATACCTCAAAATACACTAGAATTTTCTTTTCTGTATATAAAACAATATTTATATACCCTTATAATTTATTGGTTCTATGATCAATACAACTTTTAATTTGTTTTTTCTATAATGAATGATGTAATAAAAATTTGTGTAACAAGAAATGAAACCCTCACTATATGGTTTGGAAATTGTTATTTTTAGGCCTTATCAACTTCAATTAGAAACATAGTTAGATTTTATATTTGATATTCATATTCCATAAAAAATATTCCAACTTATAAATATATCAACACCAATTGGAATCAAATCATCATGAAATTCAAAGCCCCCTTTTACGAACACAAAAAAAACATATTCACAATATTTTACATTTTCTTCAAAAGTTCCATAACTTCTTTATATTGATGATCTTGTATATTATGAATTAACAATGTCAGCATAAGCATTATGGATCAGAAAATGTCTCTTTCTAATTAATCAATGCTAATCAATTTCCAATGTCTCCTTACCAACCTGAAAAACAACATAGTGTTTTTTTATATTGACCCAATTGATCATAATGATTCATGATTTCTCTTGAACCAATTGGTGGAAAAAAATTATGAAAATGGTTTACTAAATTATTTTGCATCATATTTCTAAGAATTCATTGAATCATATCATTCACCAGTCACGCCATGTATGATGGAACTATGTTAACATCATCTACTTTTATTCATGAATTTCTTCCTCCAAAATTAGTTTCTCATATCATTAAATCTTCATGACTTTTATAACATTATGTTCACCATAAGATCATATATTTTAGGGTAAAAAATATATCATTTCACTCTTTCTTTCATATGTCTTACTTCAAATGTTTTAATCCACATGTTGGGAAAAAATCCCTCCAGGTATCATTGCAGTATTTTTGGGTTGGTTGTGTTTGTTGACAAAGAAGGTTTCCATGTTGAATTGTCATGTCCCATAGAATTTGTGAAAAATCTAGGATGACAAAGAACCATGACAAAATAATGGATGAATTAGAGGCGGTAAAATATAATAGATACAATGTGGTGTTGTTATCTAGAATTTTCTAAATTTTTGGGGCCCAAAAATTGGAGGTTTTGGAGAATCAGGAAAAGTGGATTTCTGTAAATATCTCAGGAAAATATGGAAAAGGAATAATTTTTGTGTAAATGGGCTTCTTGAAGTGGATTTCTCAAAAACTGGATGAATGTTGATAGGGAGATCTATGATTATGACATGCTTTGTGAATAGAAAAGGTGAAAAGAATTACGACCAAGGTTTGCAGTGATGGAACACAGCAATTTGCGGAACACTCCGTGATTACAACGAGATCCACAATCCAAAAATATTCAGTGTGCTTTGTGATATAGATAAAATTTCGTCGGAAATTTTAGAGATTTTTTATTTGAGATAACGTGGCGAATACTTTAGGAAGATGGTTCTCAATGTTGGTGGAATCATCTATAAATAGGCCTCGACCCATTCGAGAGAAGTAGAGAGGTCAAATGAAAAACAATAAGCTCTCGAATTGAGAAGGTGATTCTTATGGTAGGAGAATCATGAAAGGAAATGTAATCTTTAGAGTTAGCAAAACTCTGTGAATTAAAGGTGCACCAAAAATTCCAGTTTTTCATTGCGGAAAACACACGCTTCAAAAAGGATTATTTAGCTTCGTGAAATTGCAAAGACCAGTGTGATATTTTTGAAGTAGTGAGCTCTGTGATCCAGTGAGCTTTGTGAAATTGTGAGCTCTGCAAACATATGAAATTCGGGATGACATTGGATCATTGTAAAGGATTGTTTGATCTTCGCAAATGTGTATCTTTGTGAAGGAAGAGTACTTAGCAATAGATTTTCAAAAGGAATTGCCTAGTGTTTTAGAGGCAAAGAGGTATTCATCTGTGGATAAAATTTAGACTTTAAAAGAGAATATATCACCAGTTGAGGATGAATGTATTCATGAAAATGAAGGGACTGAAAAATACATAAATAGTTAGTGGGTCCCTTCCAAGAGCAGTGAGCAAAGGAAGAGGAATATAGTTATCATTTCTACCAGAATGGATCCAGTGGGAGAGAAATAAGGAGTGACCCTTAAGAAAGAAGTGAGATAACCCTAAGCATTGTGAAGTAAGTGTGTCTGGGCATTGAAGTGATCTAGCCCGAACATTATTTTTATTGAGCTTTAGTGGATTTGGTAGAGTGAAAAAATGATGTTGTATCCTCCTTTGATGTATCCTAGTGAGGGTGAACCAATTAAAAATATCTACTTCTGCCTTCTTGCTTCCCTTAATTTCATAAAAATCATCATCATTAGATAAATAAGTAAATAACAAGATCAATATCAACATATAAGTGAAAACAATGTGACCCTTATAATATTGAGATCATGATCTAGTGGGGTAGGAATAATTTTGTAACAGAATATCCATTCTTGATCCCCCCCCTCTTATGGTATCTAGTACTCTTTTGGTCCAAACAATTGGTATTAGAATGAAGGTTTCTTCTAGCTAGTTTTTTTCTATAACATGGTTTTTTTGATTTCTCAAATTAAAAAATCAGTGTGTTCATATCTTCAGTGTGCCGTGGAAAATGGAAGAACTTAAAAAAATAAGTAGACGTCAGGTGATATTACTCTGAGTGGACGTGTATATAGAAATAGTGTGATTCAGTTAAATGAATCAAGATGTTAACTAAATAATTATGAAGAGATTAAATGATGTTGAATGAATGAGTGAATAAACTGATATTCTATGTGATGTTGGAAGTACTGATGATGAAGAATCCCCCAAAAGGAAAAAAGTGAAATTTTCCCATGAAAAAAAATTAATTGAATCAAAATATGTATGAAGAGATTAAATCTAAAAATATCTAGATCCATGAAATGGTAATTGAGGTTAACATGATAAGGGGATTAAATCAATGGATTATTGATGTGGCCACTGATCCGAGTGAGAAAAATTATTCTCATGCTAAAGAACTACAAAAAATATCTATAATGTGGGAAAAAACAAAGAATATGACAGGGGGAAATCAGAACACAGATAAAATTATGAATCAGAAATCCATAAATTATGATCTTGTATCACAAGTATATGAACTAGTTCAAAAGAATCAAAGGATACAAAAAGTGAATACATGCTGCTCTGATTCTGTTTCTAAAAAAAGTAAAAAATTAGTAAGAAAAGTGATATGGTGGATAAGCTCAAACATGAATTGGAAGATGAGATATGTAGGGGTAAGGATATATAGATACAATATAATGATCAACTAGAATCATGGGAGAAGAAGATCAAACAATTGGGATAAGAGATATAAATATAGAATAATGAAGTGGAGAAATCTTATTCTAAATGAATACCTAAATTGAAGGATGCCTTACAAATTCTATTTGATTTTGCTTCAGCTAATGATGTTGAAAAGAAAAGTAAATATGATGTTTATGAAAAGAAAAAAGAACATATTTTCTCATCTCAAAGACCATACCATTTAGGAAAATTTTGTATTTGATATGATGAATCCATTCCCATACAAGATAGGAAGAGAGCTGCTAACAGTTCCAAAAATTGAAAAAGGCCCATAGTTTCTAAAGACGGATCTAAAATGTATTTTATAGGATGTAATGATATCATGTTCCATTTATGTGGCATTCATGGTCACATATCAATCTTTTTTTCAGAGGCTCATAAAGACATTTCTTGCAATGAAGATATAAAATTTTCTAAATCAGAGATTAAGAAGAAGCATCATGAAAAATATAAAAGAAGAGTATCTCAAAAGAATGTAATGATGAAGTGCTTCTATTGTGCAAGAGTGGGTCACAACATCAGTATATGTCAGGAATCCAAAAGGAGATCACCAACACAGGTAGTGTACAACAAAAAAGATTATACTGGAAGATAACATGATAAGCTGAAAAATAGGTTTACAATCTCAGTGGAATCACATGGATATCAACAAAAGGTGTATCAATCACATATTCTGTTATACTCACAACATCTCTCCTAGAGAGAATCTGAACAAACTTGGATGAACAAGGGATGATATGCTCCAGTTTTGAGTATGAAGAATGTGAAATCCATGGGTGATTCAAACCCAACAAGAAATGGTGGCGTGACTCGAACAATTGTCCAAAGAAAAATGAAAAAAGGATGTCTTGAAAAGTTCACATGTGATGCCACACATAAGGATGTGAAGTGTACAGAATGATCTATCCAATGAATGAATAAAAAGGAGAATATCTGTAATGACCCAAAGCTTGATGTACAGGAACAATAAATTACTTTTTCTGAATACTTAATACATACAAAAACAGACACACAAGGATTGTAATAGTTTAGTGTCTTTGGAAACTCGGAATAAAATCTTCTAATCGTGGAGAAAGATCTTCAACATCTCTCAATAAATATCTTCCATTATTTTCTTACCTAATACCTTTCTTTATATCCTGGGGAAAATAAAACATAAAAGGGGTGAGCTCAAATTCCCAGTAAGGGTAAACATAGAGAACATAATACAATCCATAAACATTTAAATGCAAAAACTTGAACATAAAATCTAAACATCAAAATCTTGAGCATAGACATGAATCCGGGAAGTACGTAAGGCATATATCATAAGGGAACATCAATCATGATAAAATAGAATGGGAATAAAACATTTAATTTTGGCAACGATTCAGCACATAATATGATTTCCATAGTAGCCAAGGCATTTCTGCCAAGACCATCTTAGTGGCCAAAGTCCCTTTCTGAATCGAGTTCACTCCTCATTCCATTCCTGTATTATGGAACCGTTTTAACTTGTCATTCCAGCCATGTCTATCTCATGAGATATAAATCTTTACCCAATTCATTATAGGGATATATAGGTCCCACCCATCTCATAATGAAATCATTCTTACTTGTGCCAAAAAATAAACATACATCAATCATAATAACTCAATGAATAAAATGGGTTTCATAAACATCATCTCATCATCACATAATCCATATAAAAGAAATGGATATTTCATCATATGAAAAGTGAAAACATTTAAATCATAGAGACATTATACTTTAAACATACACATATTATGTAATGTCATCTTAGATGAAAAATGATTTTGATAAAACACTTGAAATGAATTATTGAGGAAAATATCATTTCTTCTTCAAAATCAATTTCTTCTCACAAAACGTCATGAAATTTTAAAATAAAAGGATTTTGTTGAAAATATTTATGAAATCCTTTGGAGGAATCTTCATGAAAATAAGGCTTTATAAAACCGTAAAAATCATTTCATTCCGTATACATTAAAAAACATTCCTCTCGTCCTTTTTTCGGAAAAGTCAAAAAGTACCTTGTAGGGTAAATAAAAGAAAGATTCCTTCCATACCATGGGGTAAAAGTCAAATGGGTAAAAAGGAATTTAAACATAAATGAATACAATTTTATAAAACATGGACATGGTTGATAGCAATAATCCCAGTAAACACTTACGAATAAGCAATCTCAGATAAAAATGAGATTTGCACAATTATCCCTTACCTTAGGTTCGATATGCTTCATACGTATCCAAAACTCCTGTATAATGATTTAAATAATGTCATTGACTTATTATAGAATGATATTCATATTTAGGATATCATATATGTTTCACTTATTACTTTATATTACCCGTTCTTTTGTAAATTCTTTTTTAAAGCAGCGTTTTGGGTAAAATCATTTCATTTATCATATGTGTTTCGACTTGTCGTTCATGATATTAATACTTATATCCTGATTTAAATAATTCCATAATGTAAAACATGATTTATATATAATATATATTCATCATATACATATATATATATTATAGATTGATAAAAGGAATGAAATTAACCGTTCACGGAGATGGTAGGCCATACGTACGCATGAACAATGTTTTCGTTTCCTTATTGAATTGAATGAAACAAAATAGATGACATAAATATATATATAAATAAATACAGTAGCATCATATATTTCATTTTTATTCATTATATAAAATTTATGATCATTCATGTATGGTTAACATGGAGAATGAATCTCATCATGTTGTGGAGATGGTAGTCCGTACGTACGCATGAGCGATGATATCGTTACCATAATTATTGAACAGAATTGGAGTGGATGGTATAATATATCAGAATCAGTTTAATGTTATAATAACCATATATAGTTATTCTTTACACCATTATAACCGTCCATGTAAGGTGTTTGTGGAAAGACTTATTTCACCATAGTGTGGAGACGGTATTCCGTAGGTACGCACACGTGGTGATTTCGTTTTCCGTAGGATGGATAGATGGTGAAATAGGGTTGTTTCATACTTATAATAACATATCATTATATGAGTTATAATGATGTTATTACTTCATAATGAAACAACTAATGAATAATATGTTGAAGAAGAAATAAAGTTGAATGAATCGGTAACAGACATTACCTCTTCTTTGAAGCGCCACTTTGAGACCTCCTCTTAGGACACTAAAATTGGTCTCTGAAGAAGACCAAAACCTCTAGGATGTTTATATGGAAGTACTAAAGAGACATTGTCAGGGTGTGGTAGAGCATGAAGGCTCAAAGTGGTGTGAGGAAGAGAGGGAGGAGGCTCTCTTTTATAAGGGAGGAGAGGGGTACCTTTGGAAAAACAAAAAAATATATTTTATTATAAAGTAATATTTGGTTTTTAATAACTCCAAATTGAGTTATTTCAAAGATAAGGTGGGTATGGGTCTAAATCCTCTCATTCAATAGAATTTAGAAAAGTTTAGGTTTCTATTTTAACCTTATCATCTAGATTTAACTTTAAGTTATATTATTTTTCTTTTACCATGTCTTCTTGTTTTCTTACACTATAAGGTTAATAGACATACTATAACAAGAAAAACTAACCCCATGTTGTTTATTTTTAATATATATAACCTTATATACTTAATTTGGCCGAACCTTATAATTTTAGGAATAAAATAAAAATTAATAATATAATATTTTTTAAAAAACTATTTGATGTCAATTTTGACACTATTTGGTAATTGATTTTTGTGAAAATCATAACAGAATGATTAGTTCGAAAAAAGTTAACTTAATAAATATTAACATGTAATATTAACCTATAAAATTATTGGAATTCATAAAAAGTCTCAAATTACATTTATTTGGGAATTTATAACATCAATTATGTCAATATTTCATTAATGAGATAATTACTGCATCACGATGGTGTCATACATTTATTTAACGTCTAAAAATTATAAATAAAATGCCATTATGTAGTAAATAATTTTAGATTTCTAATGTATATTTATAGTCTAATTTATCTTATGTATAACCCTATATTAAAATTGATTTACTTATTAAATTGGATTTTAACTATTTAAACCCTTCTTTAAATACAATAATATTAAATGTTCTAATCTAATCCAAGGGGGCCTAAATGGTCATATTTTATTTGAAAGGTTTTTTTGGTCGAATTACACTTATCCAATAGAATTAGTACATGTGTTAGGGTAATAATAAAATCATTTTTACCCTTAATTATCCTATTTACTTTTAACCGTGGTAAATAAAAGTAAAAGTTACTATTCAACAAAAAATATTTTCATCTCATTGAACCACATTTTAGTCTTTTATATTAACCGTGTCTCTCGGATTTTCAAAATTCCACTCACAGAAGCGGTAAAATTATGTTTTATTAAAAAATCAGTTTTTTAACTACCACTTAGTGGTTTCACTATTCATCAAAAAAATGAATGTTTCCAGAAAAATACCAAAAATCTGGCCTAAGCTATATTTGATATTATTAATTAAAAAATTATGTCTATTTTACCAAATTCAAAACATATCAGTTGCATTAATTAATTTAAAAATTAATTCTCGTCGTCAAAACAAATAGCGTGTTTTTAAGAGATAATAACTATCAAAAGATTGACACTTGCTTATGTCTGGTTTAAATGTGAAAATACATCCAATGACAATAATTGTATTAAATGGTAAAAATGTATTCTAAATATACTTTAAACCCACTGAAATTAATAATTTATCACTATTAATTATGTCGATTAAAAAAGTTGTTTTGAATTAAAATTTAGTAATTTTCACTATTCACCAGAATATGAAATTTATCCGAAAAGTACCAAAATTTCACCCTAAGATAATTTCGATATTCCGAATCCAAAAATGTAGTCTATTTTGAAAGAAAAAATTGATAAAATTTCAAAAATTGGGTATTACAATTCATAACGGCTAGTTCATAATAATATTATAATAATATCTCATTTAGTGAAACTCGGTATTGCATACTACACACACTATAGAGGATTGTCTTTATTACGTGTAATGAAAGCCATGTTAGGGATGTGTGTTGTGCAAGCTCCTTTTAGTGTAGTGTACAACACAATACATCAATGAAATTAAAAAGAATATTTTTCATAAAATCTCACGGTGTTACATTCTACCCCCCTCAAAATGAATTTTTCCCGCGAAATTCGTCAGGGTTATAAATGGTTTACTGCTAGAAATTCTCATTAATAGAAAGACACATCGTAAAAAGGAATACAAAAACATGGCTTTGAAATCTATGTATGAAACGTAACGGTTACCCAAATTAACTCATCACTGGGTTTTCACGTAGGAGAACATAGGTGAAAATATGGATATGGAAGAAAAATCTTACCATCAAATTCTGATGGAGAGTGGTAGAGAACATGGCAATGAAAAATCCAAAAATCACAAAGCAATAAATTTGTTATTATCTAGGGTACCATCTTATTCATCAGATATAAGGGCACTAGGACAACATTTTTGGTTTTCAAGATCATTTCCCTAAAGTTGAAGAATTTGAATTAGAATAAATACTTACATTATTTCGGTACAATTTCACTGTTGTTCGTGCCTTGAACAATTTCCACTTCATCACTTAATGAAATGAAGTTGAATTTTTTATTCGTGAAGTGTTAGCAGATCATGTGATAGAATGACGGGTCATTCCATCTATCTCAAACAAAAGGTTAGAAAAAGTTATTAAATATACATAAGTCGGTCTATAGTGAGATTAATTTTATATAGTTATTAAATGGACTTATACTCATATATCATACTTCTTAATATAATAAAACTTGTTTCTACTAAACAGGGACTTCTGGTAGGCCAGTGGTAAGTGATAAAGGCCAGTCGCACTTCGGTTGTGGGTTTGATTCCCACAGCCTTGTCCGACGCGACGGGTTGTCGCCTGTCCTGCAGGACGTCATTTTTCTAAAAATACATTACTATAACATCCCATCAATAATATCTTACTATATTATGTCCAACATAATCCATTCCAATATTTAATCTTATCTAGAATACATCGGGCCAAGCTCATATTATAACGAAAATGATTACTTGAAATGTCACGTAACAATCATGTGAATGCCATCATTTATCCCCCATATATCATAAGATATATCTGTTGGAACCAGGTTCTTCAAAGCATGATTTGGTGTATGGTTTGTGTTTGTTGTCAATCCTCAGTGGAAGTTCAGGGTGTGAACCAACAAAGCGATCATACCGTTCAGGAAGAAAACAGTAGTGAAGGTGGCGCTGTTTCCCAGTGTTTGCCAAATTTTTGGGCCTGAAAATCCGTAAATAAAGTAAAGTGTTTTTGGCAAAGATACTTGCGCGCCGAGCTCTTGGTAGATGAAAGACTTGCGCGCCATATGTTTTTGAGGATCAGAACATCAAAATTTGGCTAAGGAAAGAAGGTCGCGCAAGTGTTGGTTGGGTCGCGCAAGTAACTTGCGCGACAGAGGATCTGGAGACAGGACTTGCGCGCCGCCGTGCAGGGGGTCCAGTTTGCCTATAAATACTGGACCACCCCTCCTCATTTCCAATGGAGTTCAAGGCCGAGAGATTGTTCGAGCTCTCGTCGCGCAGGTGGTAGAGTCGCGCAGGTGGTTGTTTTGTCGCGCAAGTGGAGTTTGCGCGCCAGTGTTTGGTTGTTCTCCCAAGGCAGTTTGGAAGAGAAAGGAAGTGGATCGCGCAAGTATTTTGTTCAAGAAGGCAGTGTCGCGCAGGTGCTTCAGTGACACTTGCGCGCCAGTTTAGTCTTGCGCGCCTGAGACTTGCGCGCCGCCGGGAGACTTGCGCGCCGCCGGGAGACTTGCGCGCCGGGCTTGAAAAGGAGACCTAGACACTATTGAAGCACGCCTGCCTTGCTGGAGCTGCACGAAAGCCGATAAACTACTCGGTTCATTCGAGGAAAAGTGATATTCTTCTTCTGGTGAGAATCGGACTTCAATAGAGCATCTACATTCAACAAAGGATGCACTCTTATGCAAATGAAGAAGAGACCTACACGTCTATAAACTGAGTGGGACTTCACCAACGGCAGTGAGCCAGGGGGAGTCAACGGGAGTGACCCGAGGGACGCAGTGAGCTATCCCTGAACTATTGTAAAGGCAGTGAGCCTGGGACAGAGTGTCTGTACCCGAACTTTTGTATCCGCAGCTAGTGAAGCATAGTGGATTTAGGTACGACCGGCAACCTGTCGGCGTATGCTCCTTGGACGTAGCCCTTAGTGGTGAACCAAGTAAAAATGACTGTGTCTTCTCTGTGCATGTGAATGTTTTCATTTTGATCGTAATCATCATACAGGTTCAACAAGTTCCTACCAACGTGGGAACAAGATCCAACAAATTAAAAGAAAAAGCGGTCACCCTGATTCACCCCTCCCCTCTCAGGGTGTCCCGGGGTCCTTCCAGTGGTATCAGAGGGTAAAGGTTACTGGTGTTGAATCTGACCTTCTTCATCATGGAAAACGCCGTCAATGTCAGGGGAGTCCCTCACTTCGATGGAAGCAATTTCCAGATCTGGAAGAACAGAATGAGATCTCATCTAAGATCTCTTGGAATGGAAGTTCTTTTTTCTACTATGCAAGGAATACATGTCACTGATCCAACAGGTCTGGCTATGACTGAAAGAGACAGGAAACTTCTTGATGCAGATGCTAAAGCACATAATGCTCTCACTGCTGCCCTTTTTGATCAGATTTACCTGAAGGTGATGAATTGCACCTCAGCAAAATCTATGTGGGATAAACTTGAGAATATTTATGAAGGTGATAGCAAAGTGAAGGAGGCGAAACTACAAGTGCTACACAATCGGTTTGATGATCTGAAGATGCATCCAGACGAGAATGAAGACTCTTTCTTCAATCGAATTACTGAAGTGGTTGGAGCAATTCGGGGTCTGGGCGAAGAAATCAAAGACATTGATATTGTAAAGAAAATATTAAGAAGACTTCCACCTCTGTATAATGCGAAGGTGTCAGCTCTTGAGGAAAGAGATCTTTCCAAACTTTCTTTAGATGACTTACTGAGCAGTTTGGTAGCATATGAAATGAGAGTCAAACCAGAAGATGCTACGACTCGGGTGAGCAAGGAAATGGAATTCAAGGCCATGGATAAATTGAAAATCTCAAAGGATAGTAGCGGTGATGATGACGAAGAGAAAGAAATTATTTCTCTCATTGCAAAGAAGTTCCAAAAGGGGAAAGGGAAATTCAAAGGGAAGTTACCTCTCGCATGCTTCCGTTGTGGAAAAGTTGGGCATATTTCCTCTCAGTGCTTGAAGAATATCAATGATGATGACAGTGAAGATGAAAACTTCAAGAAGCCTCAAATAAGGTTCTTCAAAAAGGGAGACTTCAAATCTGGTAAGAAAATGCAAAGGAAGAGTTTTGTCTGTGAAGATGAAGAAGATGACAATGAATTCTGTGATGAAGAAGAACCAGAATTCAAAACTGGGAACCATGCTTCTATGATGGCCACTGTTGAAAAGTCAGAAGATACTGATGGTGAAAAACAACTGAGAACTTGTGTAGATCCTGAGGTGCAACTTAAGGATGCAGTTAGTAAGCATAAGATTAAATGTAAGAGCTGCAATAAGTGGAAATCAATTGTAGAAGAATCAACTGAATATGTTGATCAACTTGAAGCTGAAATTGAACGACTGGAAAAATTTGTGAAGGTACAGTCTAAAATAATTGAAAGCAATGATGATGCAGTTGATCTGAAGCTGAGAATTGAAGAGCAAGCAAAGGTCATCAATGACCTCACATCCAGACTGGATGAAAAATCCAAGACTGTTGAGGGTCTTGAGGAGGAAGTAGTTACTCTGAGGAGTAAAATGGAGACAGAACTAGTTCCGAAAGAATCGAGGAAGAAAATACAGTTCGGAAGATTCTCAGATGCAGAATTACTTGCAAGAGCCAAGTGTGGTTCAGATGGGGTTGGAAAAGTCTTGAGTGATCAAAGACCTGCTTGCATGGGAAAGAGTGGAATTGGCTGTGAGGCTGAGTCATCAACTGCTGGAAGTGCAAAGATCCAAAAGAAAGATAAGATGAAAGTTGAACATGTTGAAATGTTACCTAGAGTGCTGAAAAAGGAACCCTCAATCCAAACTAAAAGGAGACCTGAAAATTATCCTCAAACTTTCAAAAATGGCAGACAGTCTTACTATTCTCCCAAGGAAGAAGCTATAAGGAAAAATTCAAGTGAGAAGACATTTCTTCTCATGAAGTGTCAGTTCTGTGGCTATCTGGGCCATACCATGTCCTATTGTGAAGAGGCAAGAAGCTATCTGAATGGAGAAGATATAGATGCTCAACAAAGGAGAACAATTTCATATCCTAATTCTTATAGAAGAAATAATTTCTATGGATATTGTTTTCATTGTTCTAACTTTGGACATAAGGCCATTAATTGCAGGCAGAGAAGGGACATTGACACCTCGTACAGAAGTTCCAGACATGTCAAGTCTCGTCAGCAAGACGATGTTTCTCTTTCAAACAGGTTCTCACCTCTTAAAGAAGACTTTGACTATGAAGAACCTGGGTTTGCGGAAGAGATAGTTGAAAGGCCATCAGTTCTATATACTCAATCTAATGTCTCATGGAAGGAAAGGAGGAAGATTGAGAAATCAAACCTTGAAGAGGTAGCTCTCAAAGCCACAAAGAACAACAGTACCTGGATTCTAGATAGCGGTTGCTCATCTCATATGACAGGTAATGCCGGTCTACTTACAAATATCATAAAGAATGTTGATGGTACAGTAAGATTTGGTAATGATGGGGCTCTGAAAATCAAAGGGAGTGGAAGTACCAAATTAGCTAATGGAGAACTAAAGAAGACTGAAGTCCTTTACGTAGATGGACTATGTCATAATCTCCTCAGCGTGAGACAACTCTGTGACTCAGGACTTGTTGTTACTTTTAATCAGAAAGGCTGCACTATCAAGGGAAAAACTGGAAATTCTCTCATGAAGGGATGCAGAACAGAAGGAAACTTGTATCAAGTTGATAGTGAAGAGAATGTATGTTACATGACTGTTGAAGAAGAAAACAATCTGTGGCATCGGAGATTGGGACACATCAATCAACAAGACATGGAGAAAATATCAAAATTGAGAATTGTCATGGACATTCCCAACCTGAAGCGTGAGCGTGAAAAATCCTGTGATGCTTGTATTCGTGGGAAGCTGGTCTGCAGTTCATATCGGCCAAAGAAGAAAAAGGCATCTCACCTTCTTGATCTGATTCATACAGATGTTTGTGGTCCAATAAATGTTGCCGGAACTCATGGAGAAAGGTACTTTGTCCTTTTCATAGATGATTACAGTCGAATGGCATGTGTGATGGTCATTCACTGGAAATGACAGGTCCTTGACTGCATGAAAACATATCGGCGAATCGCCGATAATGATACTGGACGAACAATCAAAGTGCTGCGATCTGACAATGGAGGAGAATACACGTCCATTGAATTTGAAAATTATCTGGAGAAGCATGGGATACAACATGAGGTAGCTGCTGTGAGAACTCCACAACAAAATGGAGTTGTTGAACGAAGGAATCGACAGGTGAACAACATGGCACGAACTATGCTGATTGAGAGTCGTATTCCACGACATTACTGGAAAGAGGCTGTTCAAGCTGCAGTGTACATTCAGAATCGAACAGGACTTTATATGGGTGAGACAAAGACACCATATGAATTGTGGCATGGACGGAAGCCTTCTCTAAAATACTTTCATGTCTTTGGAAGTAAGTGCTTCATCAGGAACAAAGAAGGAAATCAGGGGAAATATGGTGACAATGCAGATGAAGGAATCTTCCTCGGTTACTCAATGAACAACAAAGCCTACAAATGTTTCAACAATCGTTTGGGATGGATTGTGGAAAGCAATGATGTTAGGATAATTGAAGAGAAAACCACAAATGCTTCACGGACGTCATATACTGATGTGATAGAAAGTCATGAAGAATGTGAACATGAAGAACCTACAAATGCAGAAATAGAGGAAGCTGTTCAAAACACTCATCAATCACATGATGATGTTGACTCAGAAGAAGAATCTGAAGAAGAAACTATGGCTGAAGAGAATACTACTGAACCTCGCAGAAGAAATCGAAGAGCTGAGATTGATCCATCCAACATAATTGGGGATAGGAGTGCACCCACTCAAACCAGAAGGATGAGGAATACCACGCAATCTGCATTTCTATCAGTTGTAGAGCCATCCTCCTTCGAAGAAGCTGCAAAAGATGAATCTTGGGTGAAAGCCATGAATGATGAATTAGATCAGATTGATAAGAATCAGACATGGGATCTTGTCCAGAGACCCGAAGGTCACAATGTGATTGGTACCAAATGGATCTTCAAAAATAAGTTTGATGAGCATGGAAGTGTCATCAGAAACAAGGCACGACTGGTATGTAAAGGATACTCTCAGATTGAAGGCATTGATGTTGAAGAAACCTTTGCTCCAGTGGCTAGACTGGAGTCAATAAGGATTTTCCTTGCCATGGCACTCCAAAGAGGATATAAAGTATATCAAATGGATGTTAAGACAGCATTCTTGAATGGTGTACTCGAAGAAGAAGTCTACATTGAACAACCGGTGGGGTTTGTCTTGGGTACCGATGAAACAAAGTTCTGCAAACTAAAGAAAGCTCTATATGGTTTAAAACAGGCACCACGGGCATGGTACTCACGGCTAGATTCATATCTCAAGAAGTTGGAATTCAAAAGAGGAGGAGTTGATCACAATCTCTATGTGAAGAATTCTCCAAAAGATCAGTTCATGGTTCTTGTCTACGTTGATGATATCATTTTTGGTGGCAGCAGGCAGAAATCAGTGGATGAATTTGCCAACCACATGAAATCAGAATTTGAAATGTCTATGATTGGGGAGCTCACATATTTCTTGGGGTTGCAAGTAATTCAAAAGAAGGAATACACTTTCATTTCTCAGGAAAAATATGCAAGAGAGTTGCTGAAGAAGTTCAATATGCAAGACTCCAAACCAATGTCAACTCCGATTCCTGTTGGAACTAAACTTGGAAAGCATGAGGATGGGAACTCTGTTGATCCCACCATGTACAGGAGGATCATTGGAAGCCTACTGTATCTGACAGCGACAAGGCCAGATATTGTCTTTTCAACATGCCTTGCGGCCCGCTTTCAGAGTAATCCAAAGGAGGAACATATGTCAGCAGTAAAAAGAATAATGAGGTATATTCAAGGCACACATAACTTCGGGTAATTTTTTGCTGCAGGCAGGGACAGTGAATTATCAGCGTTTTCTGATGCTGACTGGGCTGGGGATGTAGTAGACAGAAAGTCCACTAGTGGTGGAGCTTATTATATTGGGCATAAATGTGTTGGCTGGTTGAGCAAGAAGCAAGAAAGTACTTCTCTTAGTACTGATGAAGCTGAATATATCTCCGCCACAAAAGCATGCACTCAACTTCTTTGGATGAAGCAGCAGCTAACAGATATTGGTGATAAGGTGCAGCAACCAATGGTGATTTATTGTGATAACAAAAGTGCAATTGATCTTACGAAGAATCCGGTTCAGCATTCTCGTACAAAACATATTGAAATACGGTATCATTTTATCAAAGAAAAGGTTGAACAAGGCGTGATTAAAATGGATCATGTTGGAACAAATGAGCAAGTGGCTGATATCCTAACCAAGCCATTGTCCGCGGCTGTGTTCGAGAAGCATCGGTTGAACCTCGGTGTTCGACCACCTCCTACTGCATAAGGAGGCTCCGGAAGTCCCCTCTCCCCGTTTGTTTTAACTGTTTTTATCTGTTTATGGCTGTGATGCAGGTTTTTGGGGGAGATACTATCCAGGGGGAGTATGGCTTGAGCTGAATGTTGAACAAACTTTTCGGTCTTTGGTTTTATTGTCAATGGGGGAGAAAGGAATAAATTCAAGGCAAGAAATTCTTCTGTGATGAGAAGTTTAATAAGGATAACATCGGGATGGAGGTTTTTGTGTACGATTTCAACACACTAAGACCCAATTCAAGCTTTCTCTCTTGTTTTCTACACCGAGCATTGCTCACGTAGACTTAGAGTGTTAGCTGAGTTGATTCTTGCGTTTTGGATTTGCTCATGGTTGAAGATCTATTGAATTTTTTCTGATTGCCAACAAACCCAAAGGGGGAGATTGTTGGAACCAGGTTCTTCAAAGAATGATTTGGTGTATGGTTTGTGTTTGTTTTCAATCCTCAGTGGAAGTTCAGGGTGTGAACCAACAAAGCGATCATACCGTTCAGGAAGAAAACAGTAGTGAAGGTGGCGCTGTTTCCCAGTGTTTGCCAAATTTTTGGGCCTGAAAATCCGTAAATAAAGTAAAGTGTTTTTGGCAAAGATACTTGCGTGCCGAGCTCTTGGTAGATGAAAGACTTGCGCGCCATATGTTTTTGAGGATCAGAACATCAAAATTTGGCTAAGGAAAGAAGGTCGCGCAAGTGTTGGTTGGGTCGCGCAAGTAACTTGCGCGACAGAGGATCTGGAGACAGGACTTGCGCGCCGCCGTGCAGGGGGTCCAGTTTGCCTATAAATACTGGACCACCCCTCCTCATTTCCAACGGAGTTCAAGGCCGAGAGATTGTTCGAGCTCTCGTCGCGCAGGTGGTAGAGTCGCGCAGGTGGTTGTTTTGTCGCGCAAGTAGAGTTTGCGCGCCAGTGTTTGGCTGTTCTCCCAAGGCAGTTTGGAAGAGAAAGGAAGTGGATCGCGCAAGTATTTTGTTCAAGAAGGCAGTGTCGCGCAGGTGCTTCAGTGACACTTGTGCGCCAGTTTAGTCTTGCGCGCCTGAGACTTGCGCGCCGCCGGGAGACTTGCGCGCCGCCGGGAGACTTGCGCGCCGGGCTTGAAAAGGAGACCTAGACACTATTGAAGCACGCCTGCCTTGCTGGAGCTGCACGAAAGCCGATAAACTACTCGGTTCATTCGAGGAAAAGAGATATTCTTCTTCTAGTGAGAATCGGACTTCAATAGAGCATCTACATTCAACAAAGGATGCACTCTTATGCAAATGAAGAAGAGACCTACACGTCTATAAACTGAGTGGGACTTCACCAACGGCAGTGAGCCAGGGGGAGTCAACGGGAGTGACCCGAGGGACGCAGTGAGCTATCCCTGAACTATTGTAAAGGCAGTGAGCCTGGGACAGAGTGTCTGTACCCGAACTTTTGTATCCGCAGCTAGTGAAGCATAGTGGATTTAGGTATGACCGGCAACCTGTCGGCGTATGCTCCTTGGACGTAGCCCTTAGTGGTGAACCAAGTAAAAATGACTGTGTCTTCTCTGTGCATGTGAATGTTTTCATTTTGATCGTAATCATCATACAGGTTCAACAAGTTCCTACCAACGTGGGAACAAGATCCAACAAATTAAAAGAAAAAGTGGTCACCCTGATTCACCTCTCCCCTCTCAGGGTGTCCCGGGGTCCTTCAATATCCTGTTGGTCAAATTACTAACATGTGAATACCTTAATCATGTATTATCTTGAAGAATGAATACCCATTGAACCTTAGTGAAAACATGAATTTTGTTAAATTTTAACACTTTCCACACACCAAAATCCCAATAATTTTATATACTCAAACCATAATATCACTTTTTCCTTATATCAGTCATGAGCTCATGATTATTATCATATTATTTTCTCCTTATCCCTTCATTATGTGCATTTCATCTGCTTTTTAAAAATATTTCAATCACCTTTTCATGGTTACCAGTACCATATAATTATTGAAAACCAATACATAGATATTCCAAAATTCCACAATACCATAAAAGAGATTCCATGATACTATTTTGAAATCCCATTACATAAACACTTAATCATTACACAACATCATTTTCATACATAACATCACAAATAGTGATCGCATGATACTTTCCTTTATCCTTTTCTTTAATAGGTTGCTCACGTTGATCATCATTAACCCGTGGATTATGGAATTTATTAGCATAATGCCCCATTTCCTTGCACATGAAGCATTGAAGTGTTGGTGGAGAGTTCTCTGTAGTCTTTTGTCTAATCACATCATTACCAACCTTTTTCCCATTACTTCGACAATCAACTGCTCGATGACCTTATTTTCCACACTTAAAACATTTTCTAGTACCTTTAATGAAATCTCCACCATACTTCTTTTCACACATTGAGCATAATGAAACACTCATCTTCTTTTCACCATTGTTCTAAGATTTCTCCTTGAACTCCATCTTTCGTTTCTTGTCAAAACCATGAGATGGATATGTTACAGAAACTTCCAGTTCAGCCTTTATAGCACAACACACAATTTCTTCTTAGCTACAAAAGTCCTTTATAGCTAATTCCCTTCAAAGACTTGGATTTAAGCCACTAAAAATTTGATCAACTTTACTTTCAGGTTGGATGATAAAGCCAGATGCATGCCTTGCAAGCCTTGTAAAATTCGCTTCGTATATACCAACAGATTCATCATCCTTCTTCATAATCTCATGAAACTCTTTTTCCATCTTTTTTCGAAGAATACAAGGGAAGTACTTACTGGAAATGAAGTTCATGAACTCGTCCCATTCCATGGAATCAATTTCATCTATTTGCCTCATATTTTTTATAAGATTCCACCATTGATCAGAATCACCTTCCAAATGATATACTGGTAAGATGACTTTATCATGCTCAGAACATTTTCGAACTGAAAATATCTTTTCAGAAGTACAGATCCATTGTTCAGCCACTAAGGTATCAGAAGACCTGCTGAATGATGGTGGACGCTGCCTTATGAAGGATTCAACAGAATATTGCTCCTTTCTCTGCTCATTTTGAAATCCAGAATGATTCATAGCTTGTGTAAGTATAGAAATAATATTGTGCACTCCATCTCCCATGACATTGGTTTGGTCAGGAGGACAATCATTTCATTTTCCATTACATTGATCAACACAGTTCCTTTGGGTTCCAGCCATCGTCTAAAACCCGAAAATAATAGTGTATGAGGAAAATATCATGCTAGAAAAAACAACATAATAAAGGGGGAGTACCATCAATATCTAACATATTAGGTTTAATTCTAATATCGTTAGCACAATTCTAGGACTATAACCTATACGTATACTTAACCTTAGGGACATCCCTAGACATACCTTAGAAATATCTCTAGGGATCTCACTAAAGTTTTCACATCCTAGTTCCCAAAGGTTAACTAAACCTTTCCTCTGATACAAACTGTAACGACCCGAATCTTGAAGTACATGGACAATACATTACTTTTGCAGAATACTTAATACATAACAAAAATAGACACACAAGGATTGTAATAGTTTAGTGTCTTTGGAAACTCGGAATAAAATCTTCTAATCGTGGTGAAAGAACATCAACATCTACCAATAAAGATCTTCCCCTTTTTTCATACCTAAAACCTTTCTTTATATCCTGGGGAAAAGAAAACATAAAAGGGGTGAGCTCAAATTCCCATTAAGGGTAAACATAGAGAACATAAAACATTACTTAAACATTTGAATGCAAAAACTTGAACATAAAATCTAAACATAAAAATCTTGAGCAAAGACATGAATCTTGGAAGTATGTAAGGAATATATCATAAGGGAACATAAATCATGATAATATAGCATGGAAATAAAACATGTAATTTTGGAAACCATTAATCACATGATATGATTTCCATAGTATCCAAGACATTGCTGCCAAGACCTTCTTAGTGGAAAAAGTACCTTTCTAAATCAAGTTCACTCCTCGTTCCAGTCTGGTATTAATGAACCGTTTTAACTTTCCATTCCATCCATGTATATATCATAAGATATAAATCATTACCCAATGCATTGGAGGGAGATATAGGTCCCACCCATCTCATAATGAAATCATTCTTACTTGTGACACAAAATAAACATAAATCATTCACAATAACTCAATGAATAAAAAGGGTTTCATAAACATCATCCCATCATCACATAATCTATATAAAAGAAATGGATATTTCATTATAAGAAAAGTGAAACCATGTAAATCATAGAGACATTATACTTGAAACATAAACATATGAAATAATGTCATCTTAGATGTAAAATGATTTTGATAAAACACTTGAAATTAATTCTTGAGGAAAATATCTTTTCTTCTTCAAAATCAATTTCTTTTCAAAAAACGTAATGAAATTTTAAAAGAAATTGATTTTGTGGAAAATATTCATGAAATCTTTTTGAGGAATCTTCATGAAAATAAGGCTTTATAAAACCATAAAATCCTTTCATGTCGTATACATTAAAAAAACATTCTTCTCGTACTTTTTTCGGAAAAGTCAAAAAGTACATTGTAGGGTAAATAAAAGAAAGATTCCTTACATACCATGGGGTAAAAGTCAAATGGGTAAAAAGGAATTTAAATATACATGAATAAACTTTTATAAAACATGGACATGGTTGATAGCAATAATCCCAGTAAACAGTTACAAATAAGTAATCTCAGATAAAAATGAGATTTGCACAATTATCCCTTACCTTAGGTCCGATATGCTTCATACGTATTTGAAACTCCTGTATAATGATTTAAATAATTTCATTGACTTATTACAGAATAATATTTATTGTTATGATATCATATATGTTTCACTTATTACTTTATATTACCCGTTCTTTTATAAATTTCATGTTAATGCATCGTTTTGGGTAAAATCATTTCATTTATCCTATGTGTTTTGACTTGTCGTTATTGATATTAATACTTATATCCTGATTTACATAATTCCAGAATTTAAAACATGATTTATATATAATATATATTCATCAAATACATATATATATTATAGATCGATAAAAGGAATGAAATACACCGTTCATGGAGACGGTAGGCCGTACGTACGCATGAACGCTCTTTTCGTTTCCTTATTGAATTGAATGAAACTAAATAGATGAAATACATATATATATACATAAATCCAGTATAATTCATATAATTCATTATTATTCATTATATAAACTTTATGATCATTCGTGTATGGTTAACATGGAGAATGAATTTCATCGCGTCGTGGAGACGGTAGTACGTACGTATGCACGAGCGATGATATCGTTCCCATAATTATTGAATAGAATTGGAGTGGATGGTATTGTATATAAGAATCAGTATGATGTTATAATAACCATATATAGTAATTCTTTACACCATTATACCCATCCATGTAAGGTGTTGGTGGAAAAACAGATTTCACCATGGCGTAGAGACGGTATTCCGTACGTACATACGTGTGATGATTTCATTTTCCGTAGGATGGATAGATGGTGAAATTGGGTTGTTTAATACATATAATAACATATCAGTATATGAGTTATACTTATTTTATTACTTCATAACGAAACAACTAAATAAGATGAAGTGGAAGAAGAAATAAAGTTGAAAAAATCAGTAACGGACATTACCTCTTCTTTGAAGCGCCTCTTTGAGACCTCCTCTTAGGGCACTAAAATTGGTCTTTGAAGAAGACCAGAACCTCTAAGATGTTTCTATGGAAGTGGAGAAGAGAATTTTGCAGGTTTTGGCTGATCTTTAAGCCTCAAAGTGGTGTGAGGAAGAGAAGGAGGAGGTTCCCTTTTATAAGGGAGGAGAGGGGCACCTTAGGGAAAACAAAAAATATTATTTTATTATATTGTCATATTTGGTTTTTAATAGCTCTAAATTGAGTTATTTTGAAGATAATGTGGGTATGGGTCGAAATCGTCTCATCAAATAGAATTTAGACAAATTTAGGTTTCTATTTTAACCTTATCATTTAGATTTAACTTTAAGTATAATTTTGTTTCTTTTACCGTGTCTTCTTGTGTTCTTACACTATATGGTTAATAAACTTACAATAAAAAGCCGAACGAACACCAAGTTGTTTATTATTAATATATATAACCATATATAAGTCATTTGGCCGAACCTAATATTTTTAAGAATAAAATAAAATTTAATAATATAATATTTGTTTTAAAAACTATTTGATGTCAATTTCAACACTACTTGTTAATTAATTTTTTTGAAAATCATAACAGAATGATTAGTTAGAACGAAGTTAACTAAATAAATACTTACTAACATGTCATATTAACCTATAAAATTATTTTAATTCATAAAAATTCTCAAATTAAGTTTATTTGGGTATTTATAACATCAATTATATCAATATTTTATTAATGAGATAATTACTGCATCATCATTGTGTCATACATATATTAAATTATTTTGTGTCTAAAAATTATAAATAAAATACCATTATGTAGGAAATATTTTTATCTGTCTAATGAACATTTATAGTCGAATTTATCTTATGTATAACCCTATATTAAAAATGGTTTACTTATTAAACTTTGATTTTAACTATTTTAACCCTTCTTTAAATAAATTAATATTAAATTTCCTAATCTAATCCAAGTGGGCCTAAATGGTCATATTTTATTCCTAAGGTTGTTTTTGGTCGAATTACACTTATCCAATAGAATTAGGACATGTGTTAGGGTAATAATAATATCATTTTTACCCTTAATTAACCTATTTACTTTTAACCGTGGTAAATAAAAGTAAAAAAGTTATTATTTAACAAAAAATATTTTCATCTAATTGAACCACCTATTAGTACTTGATATTAACCGTGTCTCTCGGATTTTCGAAATTCCACTCACAGAAGTGGTAAAATTATGTTTTATGAAAAAATCAGTTTTTTAACTACCACTTAGTGGTGTCACTATTCATCAAAAAATGAAAGTTTCCAGAAAAATACCAAAAATTAGGCGTAAGCTATATTTGATATTATGAATTCAAAAATGATGTATATTTTACCAAATTAAAAAAATATCAGTTTAATTAATTAATTTAAAAATTAATTCTCGTTGTCAAAACAAGTAGCGTGTTTTTAAAAGATAATAACTATCAAAAGATTGACACTTGTTTATTTCTGGTTTAAATGTGAAATTACATCCAATGACAAACATTGTATTAAATGGTAAAAATATATTCTAAATATACATTAAAACCACTAAAACTAATAATTTATCACTATTAATTATTTCGATTAAAGAAGTTTTTTTAAATTAAAATTTAGTAATTTTCTCTATTCATCAGAATATGAAAGTTATCCGAAAAGTACCAAAATTTCATCCTAAGTAAATTTTGATATTCCGAATCCAAAAACGAAGTCCATTTTGAATGATAAAATTTATAAAATTTAAAAAAGTGTGTATTACTATTCATAACGGCTAGTTCATAATAATATTATAATAATATCTCGTTTAGTGAAACTCGGTATTGCGTACTACACACGCTATTGAGGAAGGTATTTATTGCGTGTAATGCAAGCCATGTCAGGGATGCATGTTGTGCAAGATCCTTTTGGTGTAGCATACTACACAAGACATTAATGAAATTAAAAATAATATTTTTCATAAAATCTCAGCATGTTACAAGATGGATAGTGAATATATTTGTTCTTATGGAAATAATCTTGAGAAATGGATTTCGGTTGGAACCAAAAACAATGAATTCTTTAATAGTGGCTATAAATCCCAAATTTTAATGAAGTCCAATCCAAAAGAACCTAAATATCAGAAAAAGAATCGGGATGTGGTTATATAATGACTAGTCATATGGCTCGGATATTTGATGTTGGCTAGGTTATTGAAGCTGGAAAATTGTCAATGCAATGATTTTCAAGAAATATTCAAAGGGTTGACCCATTAGGATCAACTACAGTCATATTCTTGAGGATTCCAAAAGATCCCCTCACCCAATGTGTATAAATGCTCTTAATTGATGTTCAACTATTATAGGTTCAATGAGAGATACGATCCAAGGGAAGTGGCATCCAAATATGCAATGTAGTGATGTGATATGATACATAATGTCAACTGATGAGAATTAGATAAAATATTTAAAGAAAGAATATATATGAACACCATGAAAGTAGTTAATGTTATATGGAATCATGAGATAGGTGGATGTAATTGAGCACAATAGAAAGTGGTTGTTTTATTAACATTATTTCTTGTTTCCAAAACTTTGTTAGACTCAGTAGGCATAGAGGTTCTGTTGATGGATCATTGCAAAGGGATAAATTAGAATAAACTATGATGGAGAAGAAGATTTATTGTAGGTATAAATAGTGGTCCCAAAAATAAGAATAATTTCACATCATAGAGGGAGATCTATGTCTCCTAATTAGATGCATGATCTCAATGGGATAAAAAGTATGAAAGTTTGTTCTTTTTAATATCAAGAAACTCTATTGAGGGATAAGCATAAAAATTCTTGTATTTCATGATTATCTATCTTAATCTGACAATATGGTATCATCTAATAGTTTTCCGGATACCAAGATGTTGTGAGAGAATGGAAAAATTGTTTTAACATGAGGCTGCAAATATAGTTGAAATCAAATACATCACTATAGTATAGAAGGAACATAATCTATAACATAATAGTGAAAAAAAATTTATGGAAGAAATGAGAATGTGAGAAACACAGGGTGGTGTATTTTCACCTATTTAATGGATGGAAACAATCCATTTATTCTTGGAAATTACAGTGCAACGAATTTTTAGGGTTTTCCAAATGTACATCGAATATTCATTTTTAAATGGGGTTCGGGAAGAAGAAGTGTATATTGTGTAGCCATTTAATTTTTTCATTCAATAGGATGAGAACAATGTTTGTAAGATAAATAAAGCGTTATATGGTCTAAAGAAAGCACCAAAATCAGGGTACTCGAGGATTGATCAGTTTTGAAGAAGCATGGATTTTAGTCGGTGGAGTTGATTACAATATCTATTTCCAAAATGATAGTAAACCGAGTATAATGGTGTCATATTATGTGGATGACATAATACATGGTGGATAAGATGAAGATCATTGCAGACCGTTTTCAAAATTCATGAAAAGTGAGTTTTAAACGTCCATGATTAGAGATCTGGCATTTTTCACTGGTTTACTTTTGTCACAAGGAAGGAATGGAACATTCATATCTCCATCCAAATATTCCAAAGAGTTTATGAGAAGATTTTGAAAGGAAAATTAAATGGAGATTAATACTCTGGTTTCTACCCAGATGAAATTATCAATAGATGATTATGGAAAGGCAGTTAATAACGCAAAATAAATGTATATTACAAGAAGGTTAGTGTACATAACAATGATGCGACCTGATATTGTTTCTACCACATTCCAAGAAGCGCGATATCGAATAAATCCCAAGGAATTTAATATGATTTTAGTGAAAATTATACTTCAGTATATCAAAGGAACAGTGGATTTTGGAATGATGTATAATGAAAAATCTCATCCAGATTTATTGGGATATACAAATGTGTATTGGTCATGTTCAGCAGATGAAAAAAAATCAACATTATGAGGTTATTTCTATCTTGGTGGATTGTGTATATCTTGGCTATGTAAGAGGCAATAATTCATTTCAATTATCACGGTAAAAGATGAGTATATTGTAGACACTCATGCATACACACAGTTAGTGTGGATGACGTAGCAGCTTGATGGTATGGTTGTTGAGGTGAAGTCTCCAATTAGAATCTAGTGTGATAATTCAACTGCTATAAATCTCAGAAAAAATATCTTCCATCACTGAAGGACAAAGAACATTGGGGAAAAGTATACTTTTATTAAGGATAAGGTTGAGCAATGAATCATGAAGTTAGAGTATATTCCTATAAAACTACAGTTTGCAGACATTCTGACAAAGGACATACCCAAGGATGCATTTGAGAGGTATCGACTAGCTCAGGGAGTTCAGTCGGCCTCTCACAGTTGAAAAAGTGTGGCTGTGGACCCCCCCCCCACCCTGAGGTATGGTGTTTTTCCCTAATGTGATTATATGTGTTATCTACGCTATTGCAGACCACAAAAGAGTGACCTTTGATTTCATTGAAAAATGGGGAGAAATAGTTTTTAAGGGGTAGAAAATGTGGCAAAAGAATATAGAATATGTCTTAGACAAAGACACATGTGAAAGATGACTGGTGGAGCTGTGAGATAAGGGTCGAGAAACAAGATAGGGGGAGTATGAGTTTCAAATATGATGATAACTGTAGTGATAGATCAAAGATTAGTTATCATGATAGCTGAGGTTCATAATGAAAGAAGATTATTGGTATTAAAATAGAATCAATTATTGGGGTTAGGAATGAAGTGATTCATTAATGAACTTCTCATACTACTCTTGTTTCACATGCTAAGAATTTCTCTTCTGAGATTAGAGTATGTGGTTAGTGAATATTTGGTCCCTAGTAGAATCACAAGTGGAGAATGGTAGTATATGATGGAAGGAGCTTCAATGAGGTATCAAATTGAAGAGAATAATTATTAGAAGAGTTGACAACATACCCAAAGGGGGATATTGTGGGGATAATCCCTCAAGGTAACATTACATTATTTTGGGGTTGGTTGTGTTTTTTTACAATGCAGGTTTACATGGTGAATTTTCATGTTCTAGAGAATTTGTTGAGAATCCGTGTTGTCAAAGAACCATGACAAAGGAATGGGTGAACTGGAGGTGGTACAAAATAATAGATACATGGTGGAGTTATTATCCAGTGTTTTCCAAATTTTTGGGGTCCAAAATTTGGAGGTTGTTGAGAATTGAAAATAGTTGATATACTTGAAGATCTCATTAAAATATGGAAAAGGCATGTGTTTTGAAAATATGGGATTCATTAAGTGGATTTCATAGAGACTTGAAGAATATTTACAATGTGTTTTATGATTATGACAAGCTTAGCGAATAGTAGTGGTGAAGAGAATTGCGGAGAAGCTTTGCGGAGCTGGCATAATAGAATTGATGGAATGCTTTTCACTTATGACCAGCTCCATGATACAATAATTTTTTGAGGTGCTTTATGATATAAAAAGAATTTCAGTGGAAATTTTTGAACTTTGTGAGTTGAGATGATGTGGCACTGAATTTTCGTGGAATGTTCTCGAGTTTGTGGAATCACCAACAAATAGGCCTCGGCCCCCTTGAGAGAAGTAGAAAGATCAAAAAAAGGAAATAAGATCTCGAATTGTGAATGAGATTCATAGAGCCTGGAGCTTCATGAAAATAAAGGGAATTCACAGAGTTAATCAACATTTGGGAAAGGAAGGTGCACCACAAAGGATAATTTGGAAATGCGGAGGAAGTGCACCTTATAGAGGCTTTTTTAGCTTTGTGAAATACAAATACCACGATGAGATTTTTGAAGCAAGTAAATCTAAAATCTAGATGAATTTTTTATCTTGTCAGATTTGTGAAATTGTGATCTCTGCAAACTTGTGAGCTTCATAAATAGGTGGGATAATTGTAAAGTCTTGTTTGAGCTTTTCAAAAGTGGGAGCTTCACGAATGAAGAGTGTTAAGCGAAAGATTTTCAAAATTAATTGCACAGTGTTTCAAAGGAAAAGTAGTATTCAACTGTGGATAAATGTTGGACATTAACAAAGAATCTATAAATAGTATAAGATTAATGTATTCTTGCAAATTAAGGGACATACAAGTACATAAACTATGAGTGGATCCCTTCCAAGAGTAGTGAGAGAAGGAAGAGGAGGAAGCTCATCCTTTCTACCGGCATTGAGCTAGTGAGAGAGAAACAGGAAGTGACCCTTGAGAAAGAAGTGAGCTGACACTAAACATTTTAAATTCATTTTTCCTAGGCATAAAAGTGATAAAGCCCAACGATTATTTGCAGTGAGCTTTAGTATATTTGGTACAGTGCCATATCAATGTTTTATGATCCTTGGTTGTATCCTAGTGATGGTTAACCAAGTGAAAATCTATATGTCTACCTTAATTCATCCTGATATTTTATTCAAACCATCATCATTATATAAATAATGAAATAACCAAATCAATTTTAACACATAAGTGAAAACAAATTGACCCTTATAAAATTGAGGACAAGATCCAGTGGGGCATGAAGAATTTTGAAATAGAATATCCATCCCCTAATTCACCACCCCCCCCCCCTCTAGGTATCTAAGCCCCTTTTGGTCATAACAATTTCTATCAGAGTGAAGATTTATTTTACAAGATTTTTTTTCTAACTCAGTTCAGTTGATTATTCAAATTAATGATTATGTCTGCTCTTATCATGGTGTGCCATTGAAAAAGGAATAACTTCAATGAAGAATCGGGAGTCAGGTGACATTACTCTGAGTGAATGTGTCTATGGAAAGGGTGTGATTTAATTTATGGAATCATCTAGTGAATAGAATAATGATTTGGATAAATCATATAGTGAAAATACATTATCATTCAATGATGTTGAATTAATGAGTAAAGAACCTAATATTTCAAGTGAATTTGTAACCACTGATGATGAAGAGACTCCCAAAAGGAAAAAATATGACGTTGACCATGAAACAAGGAATTGGATCAGAATTTAGATGAATATTTTTAATCTAATGTTATCTAGATCTATGTATACTAAATTGAGGTTGATAATCAAATTTTATTAAATAAAATTCTTATAGATGTGGTCACTGATTTGAGCGATAAGAATGATTCTCTAGCTGATGAATTGTAAAAAATGTCCACAAAGATGGACAAACAGAAAGCTGATGACAAGGGAATGAACCAGAAGTCAGATGAAATTCAGAATCAGAAAGCCAGAAATGATGATCTTTCTTCACAATTGTCTAAACTAGTTCATAATAATCAAAGGCTACAATAAGAGAATACATGCTGCTCTGATTCTATTACTCAAAAAAATAGAAAATTAAAGAGAAAATTCATATGGTGGATAATATCAAACATGAATTGGAAGATGACATGAGTTGGGGTAAGGATCTCAATATAGATCATAATGCTCATCTTGATTCAAGGGACAAGAAGATTCAAAAATCTGGAGAAGAGATAGAAATGGATAATAAAGAAGTGGAGAGATATAATTCCATTGTAAATTTAAATTAAAAAATTTATTTCACTTACTAATTGATTATCTTTTAGTAGGTGATAATGAAATGAAAAGTAAACATGTTGTTTCTGAAGAGAAAAAATAACATATATTCTCATCTCAAAGACCATACCATTTAGGAAAACATGGTATTGGATATGATGAATCCACAGCCATGCATGATAGCAAGAGAGCAATAAATATTATAGAAAAAGAAAAAGACATGAAGTTACTAAAGATATACCTAAAAGGTATTTTATAGGATGTAATCATATCCTATTCCATTTCTATGGGATTTATGTCCATATATCAAGATTTTTTTAAGAAGCTCGGGAATACATTATATATTGTGATGATAGAATTTTTTCTAAATCTGATAATAAGAATAAGCTTCATGAGAAATCTGAAAGAAGAGCCTCAAAAAAGAAAGTGTCCATGATGTTATTCTATTATGGAAGAATGGGGAACACCATGAATATGTGTCTCGAATCTAGAAGGAGTTCCTCTGCCCAGGCAGTGTGCAACAATGAAGCCTATACTATAAGATAACATGGTAAGCTGAAAATGTGGTTTACAATCTCAATGGAATCAAATGAAGCTCAACAAAAGTTGTATGAATCACCTTTTTTGTTATATTCACAACATCAATCCTAGAGGGATTGTGAAAAAACCTAGAAGAACAAGAGAAAATCAGCTTCAGTTGTGAGTATGAATAATTTGAAATTAGTAGAAGATTCAACCCCAATAAGAAAGGGTGGCATTACTCGGAAAATTGACAAAATAAATATGAATAAGGGATGTCATGAAAAGATCAAATGTGATACCACACATTACGAAGTGAAGGAAACAAAAATACCCCTCCATTGGAGGAATAAGAAAGAGAATATGTCTAGTGGAGAGATGCCGACTCTGAGTAAGAATCATGAGAAATTGATTTCGGGTGGAACCTCAAAGAATGAAAATTTTACTTGTGGGTATATACACCAAATTGTAAAGAAGGCCAAACCCACAGAACCCAGATATCATAAGAAGACTCAATATGTGGGTAAATAATTCATAGTCATAAATCATATATAATTGAAGTTGGATAATAAATTGGAGCTAGAAACGGATGAGTCAAATGCTTTGAAAGAATGAATCAAAGGGTTGACCCATCAAGATCAACCACAGTCCTCTTCTTGAGGATTCTAGAAGATCACCTCTCTCAATGTCTATAATTTCTATTAATTGATGTTAAAGTGTTCCATGTTAAATGGGATATATGATCCAAGTGGAAGTGGCATAAAAGGATACAATGTAGTGATGTGATTTGATATAGAATTTCAACTGATTCTAATTAGTTACCAGAGTTGTCGAATGAATATGGATGAATTACATGAAAGGAGTCAATATTACATGGTTTCATGATATTGTTTGAAGTAATTGAGCACAAAAGATAGTGGTTGTGTTATTAACTTTATCTCGTGTTTCCTTCAATGAGTTTGACATAGTAGGACTAGAGGTTTTGTTGATGGCTCATTGGAATGTGCCAAATGATAATTAACGATGCAGGAGAAAAAGACTGATTGTGGGTCTTAATAGTGTCCCCAACAATAGGAATAGTTTCATATCATAGGGGGGGATATCTGTCTCTTATTTATACATAAGATATCAATGGGATACAAATGATGAATGTTATGCTATGTTACATCAAGAAGCTTTAATGGGGGAGAAGAATCAAAATTATCATATTTCATGATTATCAGTATTTCTCTAATAATATGGAATCAGCTAACTATTTTCAGGATACCAAGATGTTGTGAGAGAATATAAACAATTTTTTAACATGAGGCTACAAAAGTAGTTGAAATAAAGTAATTCACCGTAGTATATAATGAATAGAATCTATAATATAATAGTGAACAGTTTTTATGGATAAAATGAGAAGGTAAGAAACACAGGGTGAGGTATTTTCACATGTTTCAAACATGGAAGCAATAAAATTATTCTTTTCCATTATAGTGAAATGAATGTTCAAGGTTTTACAGATGGATGTCAAATATGCATTTTATTAAACGAGGTTCTTGAAGAAGAAGTGTATATGATGTTGCCATATGTTTTTCTCATTTATGAGGATGAGAACAAAGTTTTTATGATGAAGAAGGCATTATATGGGTTGAAGGAAAAAACCAAAAGCATGTCACTCAAGACTTGACCAGTTTTGTGGAAGCTTGGATTTTAACTTGTTGAAGTTGATTATAGTCTCTATTTCAACAATGACCGTAATCAAACAATGATGGTGCTGGTTTATGTTGATGAAATAATATTGGGCTGAATAGATGAATATCATTGAAAATAGTTTTCTGAATTCCTGAAAAGTGAGTATGAAATGTGAATGATTAGAGAGCTAATGTTTTTCCTTGCTTTATAGGAGTCATAAGGAAGGAATGGATCTTTCATTTCCCAATCCAAATATGGAAAGGAGGTTTTAAGAAGATTTGGAATTGAATATTCCTAGAAGATGAATACTCTAGTTTCTACTGGATGTTATTAATATTTTAATGACTTATTATATAATCGATTTTATGATTTTATATGAAATGTTCATAATTTGTGTGAAATATTAATGATTTAATACTATGTATAAATTTTGAGCATTTGTAGAAGTAGTCTAATTTCGAAAGATTACTATAATATTTATAACACTCACCCTACAGTTCAATATTTTGTTGTTCTTGTTTATTAGGATTCCGTAATCAATGTCTCACATATCATTTGGAGGAATCATTGGCCAATTTTTCCATTTGATGGGTCATATAGACCACACAAGAAGGCCCATAGAATATGTAAAGAAACTGGATCATCCATGAAGATTGAAATACTACGCTCAATCCAGAAGTGAAAATTCATTAGTTCTCTTAAATCATTTAGATAACAATTCAATGAGTCATGATTAAAAATTTCAGGGCCCAACTCATAAATCAAGGGTCCCAAATGATGTTTTTAAGTCTACCCCACCTTTCTGGTTGTAAATTAAAATCTGAACAATATTCTTGACATACCTCATGATGTAACCATCAAATCAAGTTGAGGTTATGAAATGGGAAGGAGGAGATATTGTTGGCCGACATTGTTGAAGAAAGAATTCGGATTTGAAAGCATATTCCGATTCAAAACCCCATTCACATTTTGGTCATCAAAAATTTTGGATTGAAATGGAAAACATAACATTGTTTAATAAAACCACAATAACATTGTCTCCTTAATCCCAAATGACTCCAAAATTTTGAGAGAAGCCGTTAAAGATTATTATCTACAAATTTTTAGAAGAGGCTATCTCTAGATGGGGCTGTCTGAATAGACAAATTGGCGATGGAAATGGAGGGACATATTGAGAATGCAAACAGTCCACTTCCTTGGGCTATAAATAAATCCCCCTCCTCTCCTTCAATGTAGTTTCAATTTTAGAGAAAATTAGGATAGGTTTACATGACCAATGCTCTACCAAAGGCTTTTGAGGATCTTTCATACTTATGTTTTTAATCTATACCCATTCCTTCTTGCTTCCTTTCAATCGCATTTGTTTTGTTCATCGTTTGTAATCATGTAAGTGTTTGTTTTTTGTAATTCTATTTTAGTGCATGTTTCATCATCAATATCACTTAATATCATCCATATTATGTAGTTTAATATTTATGTACTTAAAATAGTTTAAATATTGTTGGATCCCCTTCCCTAATTTTTCATTCTCATTCAATCTAAAGTTTGTTTTTAATTATCATCATCGTTTGTGTGAGTGTTCGATGAACCACTCTTTTCTTATCCCTTTCTTTTTCTTATCTTGTTGATTTATCATCATAATCATTAAAACTCAATCACAATTCATTTCAATGGATAAGTAAATCTCTCATGGGGATGAGTTATTATTTTGGGATGTTAAGCAATTAAGTGCTTTTTCTCGTTGAATATTAATTGAATTATCATTGTGTATGTTGGACTTAACATATCGTGGATTAATGACATATTTTGTTTAATGTATGGATTCCATGGAATATTGGAACCATAAATACACTACCACAATAAATTATTGATTGATATTAGAATCCTTGTTTAGTTATGGCTTGGATTAAAGCCTTAACACTCAGGAATTCCATTCAACATCAACATGTGACAAGGGTGTTAATTTAATGCAATACAATGAAAAGCTCAAGGATATCACAAGCATAACTACCTATTGATGAACTCACCCTAATATTTATAAATTTGATAAATCAAACTTCATCCATAAATTATTTCATAATCTCTTCAAAAAAACCATCATTCAGAATACAATCAACTAAAAGCAATTGACTAATAAAAAGTATCGTTGTTGAGGATTCGACCCAAGTGTTTCTATAAACATTAGGAGAGCACCGAAATTGTTACCAGTCGATAGGCGATAATCGGTTGCACTTTGAAATGGAGCTTCATATAGGGATGGTGCTTTATGTCGTCATTATTTTCTAGTTATTGTAATAAAAAATTGAAATATAAAAAAACATGAAAAAACCCACATTCTCATAAAAATCATAAACTGAAAAACATGAAGAAAAAATTGTCTTCCACATTCTTCCAACATCTATATAAATACCTCGTAGCCTCCCAAACACTCTCTCAGATTTTTTTGACCCTGAAATTGAGCGAACACTTCACCGACATAGGATGACCCTAAGAGATAATCAAATAATTCCAGAACCAGTCCTTGTCCATCCAGTTGAATTAGAAATGGCCAATCCTAGGGAACAAACTATTAAAGAACATGATGCCCCTGATATGAAATAACAACCCCTTATTATTCAATATCCAAACATTGGGTCTGACATTGAGATGAAATCACGTTTGATTCATCTTCACCCTTATTTTCGTGGGCATGCTAGGGAGGATCCACATCTCCACCTTAATGAGTTCAATGTAGTATGCTCTACCATGAAGAGTCAAGGAAATTCTAAGGAACAATTAAAACTTTGAGCATTTCCTTTCTCCCTAGATGACTCTACCATGTCATGGCTCTACTACATCCCTCTTAGTTCCATAAACACATGGAATGACATGAAGCGACTCTTTTTAGGGAAATTATTTCTTGATATTCATACAAATACGATCCGAAAGGAAATAAGTTGTATTCATAAAATACCCAATGAATCACTCCATCAGTAATGGGATATGTTCAAAAATCATGTGGAAACCTACCCACACCTCCATATCCTTGAACAACTCTTGATTCAATACTTCTATGAGGGTTTATTGGCGGTGTAGAAAACACTAATTTATGCTGCAAGTGGAAATACTCTTCTTGATAAATCTTAAGTAGATGCAAGAGATCTCATATGTAACATGGCTGAAAACCCACAACAATTCCATACTCAAGAACATGCTCAAGTCAAACAGGCCCATGATAGTCCGTTAATATAGCCTAACAATATGACAGAGTGGATGAGTGAACTTACACATTCTGTGTGGAAACTAGCTATGGAATCCAATGCCCCAACCTCATATTCTCCACATTCTCTATTCTCTAGACCTATCAAGAACTGTGGAATCTATAGCTGACCATCTCAACCAACTGACACATGTCTGAAACTTTGAGAGGATCAATCTAATACATCTAGACAAATAGATATCAATGCAGCATATGCTCAGTGGAACCCCAACCCTCAGAAAAAAGGTCTGTTTGTTATAAACATCAAACAAACCCATTATGATCCCTTCTCTTCTACATATAACACTAACTTTAGATATGGGAATCCCATTTCTCACCCCCCTTAATATCCTCATCTAAACCCAAACCAATTCCAATATGGTTGAAGTGTTGGAAACATCCAACAACCTTACCATTTTGTTCCTCTTCTTCAAAGGATCTATCCTCCTCTTCCTCCTCCAAGATTACACTATCCTAGATAGCCTTCCCAATTCCTAACCTAATACAATCTCCTTCCCAAGAACCAAAATCAAGGTAATCCCAATTCGGTATAAGCCTCTTCTTCCTAGAAACCATGGGAATGTGTTGAGGAAGATCTTGCCTCCTTCACCTGTTCTAGCCTCAAAAACACTGGAACCCAAATTGGTCAACATGAATCACACCAGAGCTAGAGAAAACAATAAAATTCTTCTCCACTCCCAACTCAACCATTACCCAACCCCAATGGTATTGTAAGTGAAATTTTCCTTAGATCAGGAATGCAAATTTATATTCTTCAAGATAAGTCCTCCAACCCCTTTGAATGTTGACCTAGAAAATGAAAAGAAAAAGAAACATGAATAGGAACTTGAATCCATTCTCTCACCTCATGCCATTCCACTTAAGAATCCAATTCTGTTTCCTCAAGCTCTTTCAAATCCAATGAAGTCCTTTGAACCCGATCATGAAATGCTTGACGTGTTCAGATGTGTTGAAGTCAACATTCCCCTCTTAGATTCCATAATACAAATCCCTATAGATTCTGTATTACATAAATAATTATGCACCAAAAATAGGAAACTTAGGACCCTCAAAAAGTTTCCACCCAACAGTCTATTAACATAATGTGTAAAGATCCAGGGACCATTAAGGTTCCATGCCAAATTTGAAGTTCCATATTTTATGATGCACTCATAAACCTAGGAGCCTCAATTAATGTCATTCCCAAATTCAACTCCTCCAACCTTGGTCTAGGTCCTTTACATCCAACGGGTGTTGTCATTCAATTGTACAATCAAAGCACTGCTAGTCCTGAGGGTATAATCGAGGATTACGTTGTTCGTTTCAATGATATTATCTTCCCAGTTGGTTTCTATGTCATTGACATGGAATGTGAGACGAACGCTTCTTAATCTCACCTAATTCTATGAATTATATTATTTATGACCTCTAGAACCAAGATTGATGTCTATTCAGGCATCCTTTCCATTGAATTTGGTGACCAACTGGTCAAGTTCAACATTTTCCAAGCCATGTGATACCCATCTGAGGATCACTCTACATTCTCAATCCATGCTTCTGAGGACACTTCTAAGAGTCAATTGAACTGCAATCCATCATGTTATTCATGTTATAATGATGAAGGATCTTGTGAAATACACACCATGATTAACCTAGTTATAAATGCTGATGTTGATGTTGACCTCTCATTCATAGACTCCATCAATCTAGGGGAACATGAAAACAATCTTGAATCCCACATCAACTCTGATCTCTACAGCTCCACCATGGACAGAATTAATGAAAATGAATCAGAAGAAACTAAAGTCCCATCCTCCATTATTGAGTTGTCAAACCCCCAAATTAATTATGATACTGATCTGAAACCTCTTCCTATACACCTAAAATATGTATTACTTTTTCATGATTAAACTTATCATGTCATTATCTCTACATAACATACCGAAACTTGGGAGTCCAAACTTGTTCAAGTGTTAGAGGAAAAAAAATCCTTAGGTTTTACCCTAGACGACATACTAGGAATCAACCCTTCCTTTTTCATGTATAACATCCATCTTGAATAGTCATCCAAACCAATTATACAACCACAAAGAAGACTCAATCCACTCCTCCTTGAGGTAGTTAGGGAAGAGATCACCAAGATTCTTCAAGATAGCATTATCTAACCAATTTGTGATAGTGAATGGGTTATTCCAATTAATGTTGTTCTTAAAAAGGGTGGGATAACTGTTTTCACAAATGAACATGGACAGGTAGTCACAACTTGAGTGAAGAAAAAATTGTGCATGTGCATTGATTACTAAAAATTGAATGATGAAACATGAAAATATCACTACCCTCTTCCATTCCTTGATCAAATACTAGAACGATTTTCCGAAAAGTCACACTATTTCTTTCTTGATGGATAAACTGGCTACTTCCAAATCCCAATCGCACCTATTGACCAGAGAAGACTACATTAACTTTCCCCTTTGGAACATATGCATATCAGAGAATTCCTTTTGGCATTTTCAATGCTCTTGAAACATTTTAGAGGTGTATGATGAATATCTTTTATGAATTCATTGAACACTGCATGGAAGTATTCATTGATGACTTTACCATTTATAGAGAGTCATTTAAATCATGCATGAATTATATCTCTCTAGTGCTTAAAAAGTGTGTCAAGTGTATCCTTGTGTTTAATTTCGAAAAATGACACTTCATGGTTGAAAATGGGATTGTTCTTGGGATCACAGTTTCAAAAGTTGATATTGAAGTCGATCCTGCCAAAATTGAAGCAATCAAATCACTTCCATAGCCCACATCTATTCAAGACATCCATTCCTTCCTCGGTCATGCTGGTTTCTATCGGTGATTCATCCATAAATTCAGTAGGAATTACCTCCCACTCACTCAGTTTCTCCAAAATGATGTCACTTTCCATTTAGATAAGGTTTTCAAGAGGGCCTTCATTGAACACAAAATTGCTTTTACATCTTCCCTAATAATACAACCACAAGATTTGTTCTTACGTTGTGAATTTATGTGTGATGCTTCGGATAGAGTCGTTGGGGATGTTCTTGGTCAATGAAGTGATATTTTTTTCATGTCATCTATTATGCCTCAAAACCATTGGATTAAACTCAATCTCAATACACTATCACTGAAAAGGAACTTTTTGCAGTGTTTTTTCCTTAGATAAAATTTGGCCCTCTCTTAGGTGCCAATATCATCATCTTCATTGATCATTCATATATAATGTTCTTAATCCTGAATAATGATTCCAAACTGAGTCTAATAAGATGGAACTTAATGCTCGATGATTTTGACCTTGAAATCAGAGATGGACAAGGAAAATAAAACCCAGTGGATGATCACTTGAGTAGAATTTCTAATTCTTCTCATTCTGAAATAATTAATCCTGAATTTCGAACTTCACACCTTTTATCTCACACTCTAGAAATACCATGGTATGCCCTAATTTTCAATTACATGGTTTCTGCTGTTTTTTTCAGAAAATCTTTCAAAATAACAAAAAATGATGTTGAAAATTTATTCAAAATAATATTTTTTGGAAGATAATATACTTTGGAAAACTGTGGCAGACATGGTAATTAGGATATGTGTTGATGAAGATGAAAATTCCCCCATCATAGAACTCTGTCACTCACTTCCTAGAGGTGGCCACTTTATACCACAAAAGACTTCGCGAATGGTCCTAGTCTTTTGATTTTTCTGGCCGACACTCTTAATGGACTCACATGAGTTCTATCAATAATGTCCCACATGTGAAAAGTTTTGCACAATTTCCAAAAAAATTTAAATCCTCCAAAATCCTTTAATGTTTTGTGAGGTCTTTGATTTTTGGGGCATCAATTTCATGAAGCCATTCCCCCCTTCCAATGGATTCTCATACATTCTTCTTTCGGAAGATTATATTTCTAGGTGGGTCAAGGCCAAACCCACTAGAAAGAATGATTCACATATTGTATGTGAGTTCATAAAGACACAAATCTTCTACTAATTTGGCACACCCCGTGCATTGATAAGTGACTTAGTAACCCATTTTTATAATAGATCCATGGAATATTTCCTAAAAAAGAATGCTTTTGTACAGAAAACATTAACTACATATCACCCCCAAAAAAATGACACGGCTGAAATTTCATATACGTAAGTGAAAAGAGTGCTTGATAGAATTGTAAAACCCAACAAGAAAGACTAGCCTAAAAGACTTGGCGAAGCACTTTGGGCTTATCGAATTCCCTATAAAACACCCATTAGGATGTATTCTTTGAGGTTAGTTTTTTCAAAGCATTTCACTCACTAGTTGAAATCTTATATAAGTGTTTTTGGGCAGTGAAAAACTATAATTTTGACTGTGAACAATCTATTGAATAAATATTATTGCAATTTGCTTAATTGGATGATCTTCTAGTTGATTCCAATGAGAATTCCAATTTGTACAAAAGAATGGCTAAGGTACTACATGATAAACAAATCCTCAGAAAGACATTCCATGAAGGTGAAAAGGTAATGCTCCTCAATTCTCCATTTCAACTTTACCCAGGTACGCTTAATTCTCATTGGGATGGTTCTTTTTTTATTATTAATGGTTACCTATTTGGTGCAGTGCAAGTCCGAAACACCTCTTCATAAAGGACATTCATAGTTAATGGTCGTTGGTTAAAGAATCACCATGAGTGGACACAAAATCCTGGAACCACATTGATTTTCATCTGACCCTCAACATCTCAAGTTGAACCACCACTGAATGGATATGACAACCCACCAAATCCAAACCAAAGGGCACCTCAATCCCTTAACTCCTATTCTCTCTCTCTCCATCTCTCTCTCTCTCTCTCTTTTCATCTTCCTCCCTCATTCTCATTTTTTTACAACTTTCCTCATCACATTTTTTTATTTACTCTTTGTCTTTTTTGTGGGTGAGTCTTTATAAAAAACTAAGAAAAACATAAAAAAACAAATATATATATATATGAAAAATCAAGATTCATGCTTACAAACCTTCTAATTTTATAATTTTGTCCAACCATTTTTTGGAGTCAAAAGACATGTTTTCCTCTCAATAATTTTGTATTTTCGTCATGACCATGGATAAAGAATATTGAGTCAAAACCAACAAATTATGAAAGCTTGAATTTTTTATTTGAAATATTATTTTCCGACCCTGTAAGAAACAACATTTTCATTCATTTCAAGGCCACCGATGGTCATCTTTTCAAAATGTGTGTATTCCACACCCATTTGTGAATCTTGAGTTTTTGAACCTTTGGCATGAATTTCCTACATTAGTGTGCATTACTATGATAAAAACATTTTTTGAACCTCAAGATAATCACAATAGCCCAATAACCTCCCATTTCCCATACATTAATCCTCTTTTTGAAAGCCCATTCGTGCCTATGAAAAAATATTCTTTTTTAGCCACATTAAAAGAACAATACCTTTTCCCACCAAATATTAACAAGTATTTTCATTAAATATATATTTTTTGAAATTTATGTGTGTGGGGAATGGATTTCATTTTGGGTACCCTTTTGTTGATTTTTCCAATGTTATCATATACTTGAGGTAAAGCATAAATTTAATAGTGGGGGGGTTTTTTCCATCAGTGTGGTCTGTAAATGTATATATGCTTATGAAATATTGTTCAAATTTTATTAAAAAGTGTTCAAAAAAGAAAAAAAAAGAAAAAAATTGGTTGTGTCTTGGGTGGGTCAAAATTCACTATTTCTCAGCCTTTGATCTTGTTATAACTATTACAATTAGTGTCGTGAGGAGACCAATCATGGGTTGGGATATGATTGTGAGATCTTTTTCAAGTTCTAATTTCAAAAAATAAAAAAAAGAAAAAATTAAGAAAATAAATTAATATAACACTTTTGTCATTGGGAGAATTTTTCTGTATTGTAAATATTTAATCTTATCATCCACTTGAAATTTTATTCCACCATTATGTATTTCTGTACACAATCATGCCCTTGTAAATATTTTTTTTCATTTCCTGTCATGTTTCATTTCAATAACATTGTGCATTGTTTTACCCACGTTTGTGTTTTACCCCTCTTTTTCTCTCTTTTGGACATTAAATTCCTACCGTCCTATAGCCACAAAAAACCCCTTCATAAGACCTCTTGATTCTTGTGCATTTTGGATAGGGGGTGGAAGTTGAGAGCACATAAAAACTCCATGATTTTTACTTTTTGTTTGTTAATGAGTGAAACTCCATAAATTAATTTTATCATATCGAGAGGAGTATGTTTTGTGTGCCACCATATTCCCTTTTTAAATTTGAGTATGAAAAAATGAACTATTTTCAGAACACTGTTTCTATAAATAATTGTGGATGAATTCAATATGGATGAGTGAAATTTTCTAAACCTACCTTGAGTGGGAAAACCAAATTTTAATATTTGTTACTAAGTGAAAATGATTTTGTAATGTTTTTATATTTATTGCACATGAGGAAAATCACAAGACTAAGTGTGGGGGAGTTGATATTATTAATATTTTAATGACTTATACACCCTTTACTTAATTTATATGAAATTTTCATAATTTTTGTGAAATATAAAATTTTTAATACTAAGTATAATTTTTGACCATTTTTAGAAGTAGTCCAATTGAGTCAGTTTACTATTTTATTTATAGCTCTCACCCTACAAATCAAAATTGTTTGGTTCTTATTTTTTAGGATTCCTAACTCAATTTCCCACATATCATTAGAAGTAATAATTGGCCAATTATTCCATTTGAAGGGTTATATGGGCCACACAAGAAGGCCCATAGAATATATGAATAAAATAGACCATCAATGAAGAGTGAATTACTGGGCTCAATCCAGAAGTGAAAATTCATTAATTCCCCTAAAAACTTTGGATAACAATGCAAGGTGTAATGGATAAAAATTTCAGGTCCCAACTCCACAAAAAGGGCCCAACAGATGTTTTGAAGTCCATCCCACCATTGTTTCCTGGAATTAAAATCATGATATGATTAATGACATACCTCATGATGTAATCATCAAATCAAGCTGATGTTTTAAAGTGTGAAAGAGGTGATATAGGTGGCTGACTTTGTTGAAGAAATATTTCAGATTTGAAGGAACCTTTTATTCAAAAACCCATTAACATTTTGGTCATCAAAAGTTTGGATTGAAATGGATAGTTAAACATTGTTAATAAAAACACTATTACAATGAATCAATAAGTCCAAATGACTCCATATTTTGAGGAATGTCATCCAAAATTATTATCTAAAACTTTGAAGAAGTCTCTATCTTGATATTCTGTTGTCTGAATAGCCATATTGGCGATGCAAGTGGAGGGACAGATTGGGGATGAAAACATTCCACTTCCGTGGGCTATAAATCCCCCTCCTCTCAATCAAATAAGTTGGAGTTTCGGGGAAAATTAGGTTATGTTGGCATGACCAATGCTCTGCTTAAGGATTTGGATGATATTTCATACACATGTTTTTAATCGAGAACCATTCCGTATTGCTTCCTTTCATTTACTTTTGTTTTGTTCTTCGTTTGTAATCGTGTAAGTGTTTGTTTTTTGTAAGTCTATTTTAATTCAAGTTTCTTCTTGAATATCTCTTAATCTCATCCACATTCTGTAGTTTAATATTTCATGTTCATAAAATAGTTTAAATATAGTTAAATCCCCCTTCCTTATTTTTCTTTCTCATTCAATCTAATGTTCGTTTTTAATAATCATCATTGTTTGTGTGTGTGTTAAACTAACCACTCTTTTCTTATACATTTTTTTTATATTCTTAATTTATCATCATAAATATTATAACCAGATTACTAGTCATTTCAATGGATGAGTAAATATCTCATTGGTTGAGTTATAATTGAGAGATTTTTAGTGATTGATAGCTTTTTCTCGATGAATATTGATTGAATTGACATTGAGTATATTGGAGTTAACCTGTCATGGATTAATGACATATTTTGTTTAATGTATGGATTCCATGGATTATTGGAACCAGAAATACTCTACCAAAATCATTTAATAATTGAGATTAGAAACCTAGTTCTGTTAAGGCTTGGATAAAAGCCTTAATACTTAGTAATTCAAATCAACGTCAACTTGTAATGTGGGTGTTAAATCAAGGAAATACAAAGCAAGGCTCAAGGGTGTCACAATCTTAACTACCTATTGATTAACTCATCCCAATATTTATCAATTTTTCAAATAAAATAACATCATTAAATTCTTTCATATGTTCTACAAACAAACCCCCCAATCAGAATACAATCAACTAAAAACAATCGTCTATTAAAAATTATCATCATAGAGGAATTGACCCGAGTGCTTCTATACACATTTGGAGAGAACCGGAACCTTGAGCACTCAATAGGTGACAATCGGCTGTACTTTTACTACCCAGATGAAATTATTTAAAGATGATGATGTCAGGGTAATTAATATCATAGAATATAGGCAGATTAATGCAATTTTACTATACTAAATAGTGACATGACCTGATATTGTTTTCTCCACATTCCAAGCCATGAGATGTCAACGATATCCCAAGGAATGCCACATGCATGAAGAGAAAAAAATAATTTGGTATATCAATGGAACTATGGATTTTGGTTTGATGTATAATGACAAATCTTAGCTGGATCTATTGGGTTATATAGATACATATTGGTCTGGTTTAATAGATGATCGAAAATCAACATTAGGAGGTGCTTTCTATCTTGGTGGATTGTGTATTTATTGGATATTTAAGAAGAAAGACTGCATTTCATTGAGAAAAGAAAAAGATGAGTATATTTCAGCCACTCAGGTATGCACATTGTTAGTGTGGATAAAGCAGCATCTTGATGATATGGGCATTGAAGTGAAGTCTCTAATCAGAATCTAGTGTTATGATTTATGTTCTATAAATATCATCAAAATTCCCATCCATCACTCAAGGAAAATGAACATTGAGACAAAGTAAAATTGTATTAAGGAGAAGGTTGATTAGGGAATCGTGAAGTTGGATTATGTGCCCATAGAACTACGGGTTGCAGTCATTCTGAAAATGGCCTTACCAAAAGATGCTTTGGAGAGGCATTGACAGTCTCTTGGAGTTTAATTGACTCCCCACACATGGAAAAGTGTGGCTGTGGACCCCCCCCCCTCCCTGAGGTATGGTGTGTTTTTCTCTAATGTGCTGATATGTGTTCTCAGTTGTTTTTCAGACAACAAAGGAGTGACCTTTGGGTTCATTGAAAAAGGTGGAGAAATACTTCCATAAAGGGGAGAAAATGTGTATAAAGAAGGGATAAATGTTATTAGTCAAAGAAACAATGAGAAGATGATAGGTAGAGTAGCGAGATAGGGGAAGAGAAACAATATAAGGGGAGTATCTGTTTCAATTTTGACGATGCTTGAACTGATCGATCAATGATTAGATATCATGAAATCTGAGGTTTGTGATGAAAGAAGCTTATTAGTATCAGTATTGTTTCAATAAAGGGTGTCATAAATTAATTTATTCATAGATGAACTTCTCATACTACTCCTGTTTCTCAAGCCGATCATTTCTCATGTGGGCTTAGAGTATGTGGTGAGTGAATCTTTGGTCCCTATCTAATTCGCAAGAGGTGAATGGTTGTATTTTATGGAAGTAGATTTATTGAGGTGTCTAAGTGAAATTAATTGTTATGATAAGATCTTTCAACAACCCCAAAGGGGGAGATTTTTGTGGAAAAATCCCTCAAGGTACCATTGTAGAATTTCTGGGTCGGTCGTGTTTGTTGACAAAGAAGGTTTCCATGGTGACTTTTCATGTGCTAGAGATTTTGCTGATAATGAATTTTGACAAAGAACCAAGACAATGGAATTGAAGAATTGGAGGCTATACAAAAAAATATATATAAGGTGGATCCGTTATCTAGTGTTTTCCAAATTGTTTGGGTCCAAAATTTGGAGGTCGATGTGAATTTTGAAAAGTGGATTTCCATGAAGAACTCATCAAAATATGGAATATACAAGAGCTTTTCAAAGATGGCCTTCCTAATGTGGATTTCTCATAGACTAGAATAATGTAGATGATGAGGTCTACAATTATGAAAATATTCTCAAATTGTACAGGTGAAGAGAATTGCAGTGAATCTTTCCAACGGTGGTGCAAAGGAATTTAAAGAATCCTCTGCGATAACTATGAGCACTGTGATCCAAAAAATATCTTGGAGCTTTGTGATATAGAAATAATTTCAGAATAAAATTCAGAGCTTTGGTATTTGAGACTATGTGGAACTAAATTTGCGCGGAAGGTTCTCGACTCAGTGGAATCACCTATAAATAGGCCTTGACCCCATCTAAAGAAGTTGAGTGATAAAACAAAGAAATATAAACTCTTGAATTGTGATGAAAATTAGAGAAATAGGGATCATCATGAAAGAAATGGGGATTTGTAGAGTTAGTTGAGCTCTATGAAATCAAGGCACACAGCAAAGGCCAGTTTGGCTTTACGGAGGACGTGTGCTTCACAAAACCTTGTATAGATTTTCGAAATCGTAAAGACCAGTGTGAGATTTGTGAAGCAGTGAGCTCTGCGATCTAGATAGCTCTATGATCTAGTAATATTTTTGAAATTGTGAGCTATAAGAACCTATGAGATTTGAAAAGTTGTTGGATAATTTTAAACGCTTGTTTGACCTTTTCAAAAGTGGGAGCTTTGCAAAGGAAGAGTTCTTAGCGAGTAACTTTCAAAAGTAATTGCCTAGTATTTCAGAGGTAATGTGGTATTCATCTATGGATAAAATTTTGACTCTATTATAGAATATATCAACATTTTACTATCCATGTATTCATGAAAATTAAGGGACCTTCAAGTCCATAAACTGTGATTGGATCCCTTACAAGAGCAGTGAGTGAAGGAAGAAGAATAAGGCAATCCTTTCTACCACCAGTGAGCCAGTGAGAGAGAAACAAAGAGTGGCCCTTGGAAAAGTAGTGAGTTGAACCTGAAATTTATAAAGAGAGTGATCGTAGGCATAGAAGTTATCATGCACAAACATTATTTGCAGCGAGATTTGGTGTATTTGGTACATCGTCACATCATCGTTGTATGCTCCTTGGATGTAGCCTAGTGAGGGTGAACCAAGTAAAACCCTCTATGTCTGCATACTTGCATCCCTGAATTGTATCCAAATCCTCATGTTCATATAAATAAGGAATGGAAAATGTCAATATTAACACATAAGTTCAAATATAGTGACCCTTATAATATTGAGTTCAAGATCCAGTGGGGTCCAAAGAATTTTGAAACACAATATCTATACCCTGATTCACCCCCTATCAGTGTATATTGGCCCCTATTAGTCCTAACACCACCTTATGATATTATAGACATAAAAATCATAAAAGTATCATAATATTTTTATGGATACATTAATTCACTAATATATCTTTTCAAACTAATTGAAACATTATTTATATACAGAAATTGTTTCTGAAGAACAACTTATTTCATAAGAAAATTCTTCAAAATAAAAAAAAGAAAAATATGAAATTTATTATCAAAATAGAATCCAATTATATATGTAATATTCATCAATTCAACCAATAATCAAATCACTAAATCTTAATATGTAGTGTGATTTCTTCTTCATGACCAAAATAGAAAAACCAACCATCAAAAACTTCTTTTTGCAACCAAAAATCACTTCCATCCAACTTGGTCCCAATTGTACCCCCCTTTAGAATTTTTTTAACAGAAGGATCATAAATCACGTAACATTTTCACCTCATGTTATGGATCCCTTATAATAAATTCAATGCCTATGTGAGCAAACTCATTGTATGAAACAATAATTATTGAAAAAACATGCTTCCCAAAAGTGCTGAATTACAAAACTTCATCAACCTTAAACCATTCATTCAAATCAAATATACATTCATTATTTCATACTATAATAAAAATATAAATAAAATCACGTTAAAAACAATTAGAATAGATCAAATACATTCATGTAACGTTCATAGATAAAACTCCCCCTACATGAATTTTTACGTGACATTTTTAGCACAAATAAATGGATATATCTATTCAAACAATACCCCCCTTAAAAACACTATCCAAATACTATATGATAGAGAGAATATCTTAAAAAACCTAAAACTTTTAGATAAATAGGTTGGACATGTAACGCCACGACCCCAGTTACCTAGAGTCGGTGTATTATTACATAACATTGTCATGATCACAAAAGATCATGTCTCGAAAAACCGATTAGTTTAGTAGCCTTGGAAGTACTAGATACATTAATAAGTTTTACATTACATCATAAAATGGAAAACTACAAAAACATTGTTTCCAAACACAACACTAATATCCCATATACTATCTATGCAGGTCAGTCATAATATACTTTTTCGTATCCTAGGAAAAATAAAACATAGAAAGGGGTAAGCTCAGATGCTCAGTAAGGATAACAATATAGCAGAAACATTCATAAATAAGCATAAACATTTAAGGAAATATATAAAAATAAAACAATATTCTTTTCAACATAAACTTCATCATAATATGGAAAATATAAATCAAAATAATGCCATTTAATTACTCACATGGATATTCTAAAAATCGAAATAATAACATGCAATATCAATAGCCACTTTCATAATGATTGAATGCATAATGCCAGTCTTCATAAGAACATAGTCAAGGCCTTGTGCCAAGACTACACATAAGATTTTTTCAAGGCCTTGTGCCAAGATAGTAGTTTGTCTCATGAGACCTACCAATGCATAGAGGATCTATATCAGTCTCCACCCGTAAATTACTATGTCTAATTCATTCCTCATATGAAAATGTTTAAACATAACATAAACATTCGTATTAAAACTACCATAAAAAATGTCAATACTTTATCCATAAACCATGAATGATGTAAAAATAATGCATCCAAATTCAAACATATCACAAAACCTTGAATAAAATATGGAATTTTTGTATCATAATAAATCAACTTTAAATAAGCTTAAAATCCATCAAATCATGTCGACATAGTTGAAATCAAATCCTTTTTTAGAGAAATATGTCCTTCAATTTGGAAATCATTTTAGAAAAAAATTATTTTGAAAATATTCTTATAAGTGTGTAAGGGAAGGTTCGACGATGTTATGATGGTGGAAAATAGCCTCACCCGGCGTATAAGTTAAAAAAACATTCTTACCTTAAATTTGTTGAAAATGTCAAAAAGTACCTTTTTTGGAAAACTACGAAAATATTCCATTCAACCCATTTTATAAAAAGTCAAACAAGGGTATAAATGACATTTACCCAGTGTCTAGTAAATAGTAAAAAAGTTTGGGAATATATTATTATGAAACATGTATGTGGATGATAAAGAGGTCCAAGTAGATACTTATATATAAACAACCTTGGATAATGAAGAGATTGTAAAATTAACCCTTACCTTGTAATTTTCCTTGGTCAAGTGTAGTTTAACCTCCTATATGATGGTAAAATAATTTTTATTAAATTATTCAATAATGATATACATTAATATGATATCATATATGATCTTTTAACATTTCTTTGTTAATAATAAGCTAGTATTATCATCGTTTTGGCTATTAACTGATTCATTTTCCTTTATATGATTTGATACATAATTAATATTTTTTATGGATAGGATGTATATTAGTCATATTAATAATGATATTAAGTATTTAAGAATTATTTTTAATCATATAATTAAATTTAGACTTGAATGGATATGATGGGGAATGAATCTCATCACATTCGTGGAGATAGTAATCTATACACACGCACGAGCGAAAATATCAATTTTTTGTATTAAAATAATATATAATTAGATAGTATATCATATATATATATAATAATTATCATTATATATTCATTATTTACAGAAATTAAAAATCATTATTCTACCCATCCAAATAATAATGTATTGAATAACAATTACACCATGACATGGAGACGGTAAGTCGTATGTACGCACGTATGGTGACATGTCATTCAACGGATGGATAGAATAATGAATATGGTTTTACCATATTCATAATAACATCACAGTATATAGAATATACTAGTGTTATTATTTTAGAATGGAAACAACAAAGAAAGAAGAAGTGGAAGAATATGGGAAGTTGAAAGAGGTGATGAAATATTTACCTCTTTTTCGGGTTCTTCCTTTTGATTTGATCAAAAGAGTTTTTTAGGATGGATTTATGACTAAAAAATCCCTCTTTAATGGAGGACAGTTTATAGGGTATTTGGGAAGGTTTTCACTATGCCAAATGGACTTGAAGGTGTCAATTAGAGAGAATGGTGAGTTCCCTTTTATAAGAGGGGTGAGGGGCTCCTTAGGAAAAGCTAGGAATTTTATTTTATAATAATATCATTTTCGGATTTTAATGGCTCAAAAATGAATTATTTAAAGGATAAGGTGGGGTTTGGTCAAAAACCCCTCAACCAATAGGTTTTAGATAGGTTTCAGTCACTATATTAACTTTATCATTTAGATTTATCTCTTAGTTAAATAGTTTGACATTTACCATCTCTCTTTGTATTTTTATATTATATGTTTAATAAAAATAATATTTAATTCCAAGATAACCCCAAGTGGTTAATTAATAATAAACCTATCATTATATAAGTCTTTTGGAGGAACCTTAGATTTTTAGTAATTGAATATCAATTAATAATTTTTTTTTTAAAAACCCTTTTATGTGATTTTTAAAACAATTTGGTATTTTATTTTTTCTTAATTCATAACAGTATTATTACTTTGAAAAAAATTCATCTAACCAACCATAAAATGTATTATTAACCTAAAAAATTAGTTTCATTCATAAAAATTCATAAAATACATTTATTTGGCTATTTTTAAGATCAATTATTTTAATATTTTATTAATTAGGTAATTATTGCATAATCATTGTGACATAAATAAATTAAATTATTTAATGTCTAAAAAATATAAATAAAATACCATTATTTAGTAAACCTTTTTTATCTCTAATTTATATTTATAGTCTAATTTATCATATGTTTAACCCTAAATTAAAAATTGGTTAGTTATTATACATTGAATTTAACACTTTTAACACTACTTTGAATTAAATAATAATTAATGTCTTAATCTAATCCAAGTAGACCTAAAAGATCATATTTTATTCCTATCATTGTTTTTGGTCGATTAATACTTAGACAATAGAATTACTACATGTTTTAGGGTAATAATAATACAATTTTAACCCTTAATTACCCTATTTAATTTTACCCATGGTAATTAAAACTAAAAGTTATTATTCACTAAAAAATATTTTCATCATATTAAACCACATTCTACGTACTTATATAAACCACGTTTCTTGGATTTTTTAAAATTCAACTCACACAAGTGGTAAAATACTATTTTATGTAAATTTTCAAATACTCCTAGGAAGTGGGTAAAAGACGGTAAAAAGATCAATAAAATTTTTATATATCTAAAATTATTATAAACCAACTCCAATGAATTATATTGAACATGTATAGGAAGTATGTATCTTTTTAGACCTAAAATAAATTTAAATAAAATAAATAATTACTTAAATAAAAATTAAGTTTTAAACTATAACTACGTGTTTATCACTATTCATGAAAAATTGAATGTTTTCAGAAAAACACCAAAAATTCACCCTAAGATAATTTCAAATTTATAAATCCAAAAATGAAGTCAAATTTTAAAGATAAAAGTTATAAAATTTCAAAAAGAGGGTATTAATATTCATAACAGCTAGTTTGATTGGTTGTGGTTTGTTAGAACTCGAAGTTGTGTACAAAACACACTATTTTATTATTCGAAGAGAAGCGTACCGTGGAAGCTTTGGGTGTTACATTCTCCCATCCTTCAAATAATTTTCTCCTTGAAATTTCTAGAATATTACTGCATAAAAATACTCGGGTGGTTCTTCATCATAAGTTCCTTGGGTTCCCATGTTGCATCTTACATATTATGGTGTCTCCATAGAATTTTTACCAGACGAGTTATCCAGTTTCTCAGCGCTTGTTCTCTTGTATCAAGAACCTTCATAGGCTCTTCGAAATAAGACAGATCGGGTTCTAGTTCAAATTCCTCATAGGTGAGTACATGCATTGGTCCAGACATGTATTTTCTCAACAGTGATACATGGAACACATCGTGAACTTTGGAGATACTTAGAGTCATTGACAAACGGTAAGCTATAGCCCCAATTCATTCTAGACTTTCGAAATGTCTAATGTACCTAGGACTTAATTTTCCCTTCTTACCGAAACGTATATCACCCTTCCATGGAGATACCTTCAAGGAAATATGATCTCCTACTTGAAATTACAAATCCTTCCATCAGTTATCAGTATAGATCTTCTACCTACTTTGAGATTCTTTGATGTGGGTTTGGATTACCTTCACCTTTTCCATTGTTTCCTCAACAAGATCTAGGCCTATGAGTTTTCTTTCACCAACATCATCCCAACTAGTGGGTGTGCAAAATCCCTTTCCATATAACACTTCATATGGTGAAATATGAATAATTTAATGGAAGCTATTGTTATAGGAAAATTCCATAATAGGTAAATATTAATCCCACATACCTTGAATGTCATGTCAGAAAGATCAAAACATGTCTTTTAAGGTTTTAATAGTCTGTTCTGATTGTCCATCAGTTTGAGGGTTGTAGGCAGTGCTCAAATAATGTTCAATATCCAGGGATTTCTAAAGACTTTTCTAGAATCTTGAACCAAAATGGGGATCAAAATCAGAAACAATCTATAGTGGTATTCAATGAAGTCTTACAACTTCATAATATATAGTCTTGATAATCGTTCAAGTGGTAAATATTCTCTTATAGCATGAAAATGTGCTGACATGGTAAGACGATAAAAAATGACCCATATTGAATTGTTCCTTCTAGGAGTCTTTGGTAGTCTCATGAAAATTTCCATCATGATATCATCCCATTTCTACTCAAGTATGGGAAGAGGTTGCATGTCTCTTCCAGGATGTTGCTTTCCAGCTTTAACTTGTTAAAAAACCATACATATTGACACAAAATCCTAAATCTCACTCTTTATGTTGTCCCACCAAAAATGTTCCTTCAAATCTTTATAAATTTTAGTGCTACCAAGGGCTATAGAGAAATTGGAACTATGAGAATCATCCAACAATTCCCTTGTTAGATCCGGTATATCGGGAACAAAATGTCTCTTCCCAAATTTCAAAATTCCATCTTCATACACAGAGTCACTCAATCTCACATCATTCACAGCTTTAATCATCTTTTTAAAATCTTCATCATCGGTCTAATAACTCTTTATCCTTTCTTATAATGATGGTTTGGCAACCATATGAAAAAGTTTTGAATTTTCACCTTCCATGGTTATTCCCATATCCATCTTTAATAGATCCATGTATATAGGATCCTTTTCAAATATCATCTTGTTCAAAACTCCATGATCATTTTAGCTCAAAGAATCTGCCACCTTATTTTCCTTCTTTGGGTGGTAGTGTATAGTGAAATCATAATCCTTGAGCAGTTCAATCCATCTCCTTTTCCTCATGTTGAGTTCCTTCTGTGAGAAAATATACTTCAAACTCCTTTGATTGGTATATATCTCACATTTTTCAACATAAAGGTAATTTCTCTATATCTTCAAAGAAAAGATTACAGCTGCTAACTAAATATCATGATTAGGATTGTTTTGATCATGAATTTTTATCTATCGGGTTGCATAGATAATAACCCTATCATTCTGCATAAGGACACAACCAAGTCCTTTCTTTAATGCATCACTATAAATAAAAAACCCACCATTCCCCGATGGTAGAGTCAAGATAGGAGTATTGACTAATTTTTTCATCAATTATTCAAAACATTTGTCGCATTATTTTTTCCAATCAAATTTCACCCCTTTATGTTTGATCATGGTTAATGGGTTTACCAATCAATAAAAATTAAGGATGAAAAGCCGATAATAACCTAATAAACCAATAAAACTATGTACCTTAGTTATACTCATCGGTTCTGGCCATTCTTGGATTGCTCATGTCTTAGAAGTATCAACAAAGATTCCATCCTTAGAGACAATATGGATGTGAAAGGAAATCTCATGAAGCAAGAATTCACACTTGCTAAACATTCCATAAAATTCATTTCTTCTAAGAGTCATTAGATTAATGTGCAGGTGATTTTCATGATCTTCGTATCTTTTGGAGTATACCAAGATATCATCAATAAATACCTCAATAAATTCATCAAGATATTCTTTGGAAACTCTATTCATTGGATCCATGAAGATAGAGGGATTAAAAGTCAATCCAAAAAGCATTACTATAAACTCGTAATGCCTGTACCTGGTTCGAAATGCTATTTTCAGAATGTCTTCCTTCTTCACACTCAACCAATGATATCCAGATCGAAGGTCAATCTTCGAAATGTATTGATATCTATGATGTTGGTCAAATAAATCATCAATGTGATGTAGGGGATACATGTCCATTATTCTTATAGCATTGATCTCCCTGTAGTCAATGCACAACCTCATAGATCCATCTTTCTATTTAACAAAAATGATAGGGGATCCCCTGGGAGAAACACTAGGGCGAATAAATCCCTTATTACTAAATTCCTCTAGTTGTTTATTTAGTTACAGTAATTCCATAGTGGCCATTCTATAAGGGGTCTTCGATATGGGCCTTGATCTAGGAATTAAATCAATAGAAAACTCAATTTCTTGTTCTGTAGGATGTACTGGTAAATCTTTTGGAAACACATCAACATATTCTTTCAAAATAGGTACATACTCAGATAGAACATTCCTTTCCTCACCCACAGTTATTTAATTATCTTTCTCCTCAATAATTGATTTTAGTTGAGCCACTAGGGTGGATCCAGATACAAATTAGGTGGTGACATTTCTGATCTAAATATAAGGTACTTCTTATCATCATCAAAAATTGTAACATCCTTCTTCATACAATATATTTTCACATCATGGTCTGTAAGCCAATCATTACCCTATATTATATCAAATTCAATAATGGGTATGAAGATGACATCAGCAGTTAAAGAACATTTATATGCCCTAATGGGGACTGATTCACAAAACATTTTTGCTATGATACATCCCTTAAGAGTTTTGACTGAAAACTCCCTTGTTAAATAAAATTTGGAAATATCTAATTTTCATAGAAAACTGGTATGATATGAAACAATGCGATGATCACGAATCAGATAAAGCATTTTTTAAACCTAAGGAAACCATTAAATTACCTGCCACTATGTATTTCAGAGATTCAACCTAAGCAGTAGTTATAACATAATCTTGGCCTTGATCTCTTGTCCTTTTCGAACATAAGTTCCCCGGACTCTAAAGACATTCATTCGCATAATTTCCAATTTTTCTCCAACTTTACCATTCATAATCGACAACATCTTTCTTCCCCTTACAATCACAAGATTGGAGGCCTTTTTCAACACACATGTAACAGACTCTCATTCCCTTCCAGCAAGTACCGTGGTGTTTCTTCCCACATTTACTACAGGATGGATATTCAACTTTTCCCTTATTCTCTTTATTTACATTTATAGAGTGTTCAACAGATCTATTCTTCTCATGATTTGTTTCAAATTTGTAAGGTATAGAGAATTCTTTATCTGTCTTGATAGCACATGAGACAATATCTTTGCACAATGAGAAGGATTGTGAGACTAATTCTCGATGGAGAAATGGTTTTAACCCATAAAATAAACGGTCAATCTTACTTCTTGGGTTACATATATAATCTACAGAATTCCTCTCTATCCTTGTAAATTTATCTTCATACATTGCGACATTCTCATCCTCCTTTTTCCTTAGACTAAAAAATTGTCTTTCCATATCTTCTCGATGGTCATGAGTAAAATATTTTTCTAAGAAAATTTCTTTAAACTCCCTCCACTCCATATTTGATATTTCCTCATCTTCCTTTGTGATTGGAATCAATGTCCAGCATTGATCAGCATCTCTAGTAAGGAATTAAACTTCCATGAAAACATTTTCCCGTTTGCTACTCCCCAAGGCGTGGAATATTTTCTATAAGGAATTTATCCATTTCTCAGCCACTAATGGATCAGTACACCAATTTAATTTTGGTGGTATTTACCTCACGAATCGATCTAACATTGATCCTCCACACTGTGGATCAGGGTGATCCATCTGGGTGAGGTTATTATTCATAACCTGAGTGTGTTGTCCCAATATAGTGATAAGCTGATCAACACCAGTTGAATAACCAGCTCCACTAAAATTACCTTGAGCAAGAGGGAAATATTTACATAGAGGGCTTGCATTGATATGGTTTCCATTCCTTCCACTAGGCGCCATTTCTGAACAATGACATAAACTAGATTAGTTTATGAATCACAATACATTAATCCAAACTAGTAAAACACATCACATAAATTGAATAGTTTATGGATATAATCAATAATCCTAAAAATATTTTCATTGAGGAATTATATACTCATAAACCATTCATATTTGTTTCTATAGAGAATGATAATTATCTTAAGCATATCCCCTGGGAGTGTCGTAACCAAGATTTCAGCAAGGCCCGTTGTCGTGCACTAGTTCCCGTTCAAGTCTAGATCAAAGTGGCATTTTCGGGTTTTAACCATTGGTACATATGTGCTAGAGCCTCCTCTATGTGCTCGAATCCCGACAGGGATGTATTTCTTGGATAAATCACAAAATCTCTAGAATACCAAAATTATAAGATATTCTTCAATACTAATCCTCAAAGTCTATCCTACAACTATGTTATCTAATCAGAGTTTATGTAAATCTAGTTTCTAAGGTCTGTACTAATATTCCTCTGATACCAACTATAATGCCCTGACCCCAGTTACCTTGAGTTGGTGAATTATTAAATAACATTAGCATGGTCACAAAATATCATGCCTCGAAAGACTAATTAGTTTAGTAGCCTTGGAATTACTAGATACAGTCATATGGTTTACATTACATTATAAAATGGAAATCAACAACAACATTGTTTCCATAGAAAACACTGAGATCCCATAGACAATCCCTACAGGTCATTCATAATATATTTCTTCGCAACCTGGGAAATATAAAACATAGAAAGTGGTGAGCTCGGATGCTCAATAAGGATAACAATATAACAGAAACATTCATAAATAAGCATAAACATTTAATGAAATGTAATGAACTAAAACAAAATCCTTTTCAACATAAAAATCGGAAAAATATAGAAAATATAAATCAAAATAATGCCATTTAATTACTCACATGGATATTCTACTAGTCGAATAATCACATGCAATATCAATAGCCACATTCATAATGATGGAATGCATAATGCCAGACTTCATAACTACATAGTCAAGGCCTAGTGCCAAGACTAAAAATAAGATTTTGTCAGGGTCTTAAGCCGAGACACTAGTTTGTCTCATTATACCTCCCGATTCATCGAGGATCTATAGTGGATCCACTCGTCACATACTAAGCCCAATGCATTCCTCATATGAAAAATTTTAAACATAACATAAACATTCGTATTAAAAATAACATATGAAATGTCAATACTTTTTCCATTAAACCATGAATGGTTTAAAAATAGCACATCCATAGACAAACATAACACAAAACTTTCAATAAAATAAGGATGTTTTTTATCATAACAAATCAACTTCAAATAATCTTAAAATCCATTAACAGATGTTGACATAGTTGAAATCAAGACCTTTTTAGAGAAATATCTCTTTCTATTTTGAAATTATTTAGGAAAAAAATTATTTTGAAAATATTCTTATATGCTTGTAACAGAAGCTTTGAAGATGTTATAATGGTGGAAAATAGACGCACCTGTCATATAAGTTAAAAACCATTCCTACCTTAAATTTGCCGAAAAGGTCAGAAAGTACCTTGTTTGGAAAATGATGGAAATATTCCTTTCAAACCATTTTATAAAGATTCAAACAAGGGGATAAATGAATATAACCCATAGTCTAGTAAATAGTAATAATGTTTGGAATACATTTTTAAGAAACATGGATGTGGATGATAAGGAGATCCCAGTAGATACTTAAGTATAAATAACCTCGGATAATGAAGAGATTGTAGAATTAACCCTTACCTTGTACTTTTCTTTTTTCGAGGGTAGGTTAGCCTCCTGTATAATGGTGAAGTAATTTTTATTAAATTATAAAATAATCATATACATTAATATGATATCATATATGATCTTTTAAAATTTCTTTGTTAATAATATTAAAGTATTATCGTCGTTTCGGGTGTTAACTAATTCGTTTTCCTTTATATGATTTGTTACGTAAGTGAAATTTTTTATGGATAGGATGTATCATATTAATATTCATAATGATATTGAGTCTATAAACATTATTTTTAATAATATAATGAAATTTAGTCTTGAATGGATATGATGGGGAATGAATCTCATCGCATTCATGGAGACGGTAATCCTTACGTATGCACGAGCGACAATATCATTCAATTGATATTAAAATAACATATAATTGGATGGTATATCATATATAAAAAATAATTATCATTTTATAATTATTATTTAGATCAATTAAACATCATATTTATACCCATCCAAATAATAATGTATTGAATAACAATTACACCACAACATGGAGATGGTAAGCAGTACGTACGCACGTATGGTGACATGTCATTCAAAAGATGGATAGAATAATGAATATTGTTGTACCATATTTATAATAACATAACAGTATATAGATTAAAATGGATTTATGATTGTATAATGTAAACAACAAAGAAAGAAGAAGTGGAAGAAGAAAGGATCTTGAAAGAGGTGATAAATATTCACCTCTTCTTCGGGTTCTTCTTTTAATTGGATCAAAAGGGCTCCGTATGTTGGATTTTTGAATAAATTAAGGACTATAAGATAAAGGTAGGATAGTTGAGAGGGTATTTGGGGAAGGTTTGGCTGAGCCAAATGGCATTCAATGTGTTAATTAGAGAGTAGGGGAGTTCCCTTTTATAAGAGGGGTGAGGGGAACCTTAGGAAAATCTTGAAATATTAGTTTATAATAAAATAATTTTTAGTTTCTAATAGATCAAAAATGAATTATTTAAAGGATAAGATGGGTATGGGTCAAAAACAACTCATAAAACAGGTTGTAGACTGGTTTGGGTTACAATATTAATTTTATCATTTAGATTTAACTCTTTGTTAAATAGTTTGACATTTACCATGTCTCTTTCTATTTTTATATTATATGGTTAATAAACACACTATAAACTTTCAATAGAACCCCAAGTTGTTAATTAATTATAAACCTATCATTATATATGTCTTTTGGCCGATCCTTATATTTTTAGCAATAGAATATCAATTCATAATATAGTATTTGTTTTAAAAACTCTTTTACGTCAATTTTGACACTATTGGGTATTTTGTTTTTCCTAAATTCATATCAGCATTATTTCTCTGAAAAAGATTCATCTAACCAACCCTAAAATGTAATGTTAACCTATAAAATTAGTGGAATTTATTAAAAGTCTCAAATTTCAATTATTTGAATATTTATAATATAAATTATTTTAATATTTCAATAATTATGTAATTTCTGCATCATCATTGTATCATAAATAAATTAAATTATTTAATTTCTAAAAAATATAAATAAAATACCATTATGTAGGAAATAATTTTATCTTTCTAATTAAAATTTATAGTCAAATTAATATTTTGTTTAACCCAATATTAAAAATTGTTTAGTTATTAAACATTGAATATAACACTTTTCACACTTCTTTGAATTATATAATAATAACTATCCTAATCTAATTCAAGTGGACCTAAAGGATCATATTTTATTCCTAATATTTTTTTTGGTCGAATTATAATTAGACAATATAATTCGGAAATTTGTTAGGGTAATAATAATACCATGTTTACCCTTTATTACCCTATTTACTTTTAACCGTTGTAAATAAAAGTAAAAAGTTACTATTCTTGAAAAAGTATTTTAATCTTATTTAACCATATTTTACTTACTGATATCAACTGTGTCTTTCTGATTTTTGAAATTCTACTCATAGAAGTGCTAAAATTATGTTTTATGTAAATTTGAAAATACTCTTAGGAGGTGGGTAAAAGACAGTAGAATGTTCAATAAAATTTTAATATAACTAAAATTATTATAAACCAACTCCAATGAATTATATTGATATTATATGGGTATTATGTATCTATTTTGAACCAAAATAAATTTAAATAAAATAAATAATTATTTAAATAACAATTCGGATTTTAACTATAACTCAATGTTTTTCACTATTTATCAAAAATTGAAAGTTTTCAGAAAAATAAATAAAATTCACCCTAAGATAATTTCGATATTCTGAATCCAAAAATGAAGTCCATTTTGAAAGATAAAATTTATAAAGGTTCAAAAAGTGGGTATTACTATTCATAATGGCGAGTTTGATTAGTTTTGGTGTGTTATAACTTGAAGATGGGTACAACACACGCTATTGTATTATTCAAAGAGAAGTGTACCATGGAGGATTGGGGTTTTATAGGACACCCCTCAGAAACTTCATCTTGAAAAATGATTCATTAGGTAATGCTTTTGTGAAAATTTAAATAATTTGTTTGGATGTAACAACATACATCATCTTCAATTATTTATTCTTCAAATGATATTTGATGAAATAATTTTTTTTATTTAATTTATGAAAGAGGATATTGTATATGGATTCTTGTATGGTTGATAGAACTCTGATTATCACAATCCAGGTGAAAGGTTAAATATTTTTCAAATGGGTTGTCTTCCAAATGATTCTTTATCCATATAGGTTTTGTTGTGGATTGATTTGAAAAAAAAATTATTTAACATTATCCATGAAAAGTGTTACTGAGTTTTTTTTCATAGTGAACCAATGTACAGAACATTCCCCAAGAAATAAAACTCACCCAAATTTGGATCTTTTATCATTAATACGTACAACCCTATCAACATTTGAATATCCAAAAAAATTAATACTATCTAATAAATCATACATTATTTTAAAATATACCATTGCTTTTATATATATGAGAATTATTTTTCAATCCAATAGGTTTTATTCTTTTAGATAATATTGGAATCATTGACAAAAGTTTACAACAAAAACAGTATCTAGTATTGAGATCTTCAAATATATAGGACTTATAATAAAATATTGAAACTCTTTCAATTAAATTATTTTACCTTCTTTTATCTTTAGTTAACTTGGTTTCCATTGAAGTTAGTGATGAAACAAATTTCTAGTTATCCATTAAAAACATTTGAATATGTTCATCAACATTATTTTCATGAGAATGAAATATTTTTTTCATATTTTGGGAGTTTATTAACCCAAGTATTTATATCATTTCTCTATGCGTGGAAATTTCAAACAGATTTTTCCTTTCATCTGAAAAAAATTAACTTGTTATTTCATCATTCCCGGAAAATATAATATCACATACATATACAATTATAGTAAAGGATATCACATGAATCTATTTTAGTTAAAGATAACAATCAACCCTTCCTTTTAAGATTTTTAAATTTATAAATAAATTATCACATTTGTAATACCATTATCACAGATCCTATTGTATACTATACAATGATTTATTTTACTTATCCACATAACAATCATAATTCCCTATAACAAACTGATAATGTTCCACAAAAAAAACATCATCATGAAGGTTCTCCATTTGGAATGCCAGACTTCACATCTATATGAAAAAATTTATAACTTCATTATGAAGTAATAACATGAATGATTCTAATTATTTCTAACATTTCTACTAGACCAAAAAGTCTCATCAACATAAATACCATTAATTTTTGAGTAATGTTTGAAATATCATAATTTTATTTCTTATCACATCACCATATTCATTTAACTTTTTCTTGAAACCTGTATTGTACATATAATTTTTTTTCTGTTGGATTAGGTATGATTTACAAATTATGATTCTAATCAATCTATTATAGATTCTCCAAAGAATCATCCACACCTTTTGGATCAAAATTTTGATATAAAGAAGTATGGGAAGCAACATTTTATGTTATTCTCGTCAGATCCTTTTGAATTTGATTATAAATGAAACGATTTGTGCTTCATATTATTTTATAATCATAGGATGAGATGTATGAAATTACTTCTCAGAATTGGAATTAATTGATTATAATTATTCATTTGTTATGGTATGACAATTCTTTGTATCCTTATTGGGTTGCAAAAAACTTTTCATCCTCATTCTCAATCTTGTCTATATGATATTTTGAAAAATATTATTCACATTTTTTAAGAACATTTACAAAAATTGAATTGACTAATCTTATGGTCTATTTTCTGAAACATCCATTTCCTTTTCAATAACAGGACAAGATAAGAAACATTCCATCTTCTTTTCACTAACATAACATCCATTATTTTCCGACTTTGTTCTTTATGATTCATGGACTCCCAATAACACTTAGGCATTTCAAACCTATATTTTTATCATAAAAAATATCAAAAAGAGTCATATTGTTACATTACTAGTAGAAACATCAAATCTAAATATAAATAGTTGTTATCATATATTATCTCCAAAACTAATGGGAAAATCCATGTTCAGGTAACATAGTACGACTCATATAAACTAAACTCTATTCTCCTTTATAGCAACAAAATTTTATTATGGTTTTTATGGTTTAAAGAACTCATTATTAATTATTTGTATTTTATGATAAGTTTTGAACTATTAATTCATTTAATTACCACTATTATCAGTCCATAAAATTTTCATGGAATTCATATATTCTTTTATAGCTCTTCTCTTGAAACTCCTAATCATGTTTAGTGTTTTTAATTTCTATTACAAATAAATATACCAAGTAATGAGACTCAAGTAATAAATTAAATTAATATATTACTTATCTTTGAATGTTTATTACTTTTGCATCAGCCCCTGAATATTAGAATGAATGAGTTTCAGTGTTCGGGTTGAATGGATATCAACTAACTTATCCATAGATTTTGTTATCTTCTTATTTTGAAAAATAGAAAAACACCATTATATACTTCTTGACATGTCATGAATATATCAAACACTATATTCTATTGATAACAAGATCATGTTTCTATGAAACACATTTCCCAACCTCTTATTCTGTAACCAATTTTATTCATTCATGCTTATGTAACTTCAGTTATGAACTCCACTAAACTGAAGAAAAATTCCTTCTATGTTGGCCTTTTGTATCAATCTTTTCATCTCCCTCTTTTTAAAAAAACCAAAATTTATAAGAAAAATATTATATCCCTCATCATAATATTATTAAACACTCAACATGTAGTGAATCAACCCATCAATAAGAAATATTCTCATGATTTCAACTTGTATTCCATAATAATAGTGGATCCAACACCTTTGATTCTACAGGATTAATCATTGAAAAATATCATTATTCCTCTAATGAAATATTTCACATTATTCAACTATTTAAAATCAATTTTCTTTTTGAGAAGAACACACACTATCGACGATTCCGGGTCATTATTCATTTGTATATTTGAGAGAAGTTTCCACAACACTATATTTTTACTTCCGTTTATCTTTTTTCCAATCTGATTTTGGATAATTGTTTTAAATGTGTTGTTGTGCTCGTAAAAAATCATATTTCTAGAAATATGTGTACATTGTTCACATATTTCAAAAAAAATTCCAAATATTGGAATTAATTTTCTATTTTTATAACATCTTTTACATATTTATTCCACTAAGATGATTGAATCCCCAAGAGATTTTTTGGAAATAACTAATGGGACAATATTATCATTGTTAATTAAACCATTACATATTTTTTGTATGCCCAAATCCACTCAAATACATGAAATAAACATATAATGAATACTTTCCTCATAAATATACATACTTCACATAATTGTGACCATGTTTCTAAATAACATTCCAATATTTAATATCAGAATGTTATTGTGAAATAAACCATTTTGTCATCACCTAAAATCTTCTAATTAAATTCATATTTCCTTTTATTTTTATCAGATACATATGTCATATAAACTATTTTTTTTCAAACATAGAAATTTTATAAAATTTTGAATTTCTAAATTTGATGATTTTTTCAGATACACACACATTATTCTAAACCTTTTATTGTAACATTCAATCCTTATTAGTTTCCCATTTTTTAAAAACCTCCCCAACTTCATAGTTAGAGTTCTTGAAATTTTTTATTTCTTGAAAGACATTAATTTTTTTTGAACATGTTATAAATAATCCTCCATTTATTTCCACGTTACATTAAGTTGTTCATTATGATTTTTAAATTTATAAAGATACTTATTTAGATAGTTTATTGATTCATGTAAATCTAAGTTCACCTCAGGAAGAATTTCATAATTTTTTTCTATAGGACATTCCTTTTTCAACTTCATGATCACTCTTTTAAGTAAAAAAATAATTCATTAAAATTCGTTTAATTCTATTTTTAGAATAAATTCTAACTTAGTATCTTCATTTTACAAAATATTATTTCCAAACTCTTCATGATTAACTATTTCAATATATTTACTTTCTGTAAAAATGTAAATAACATTTTCATCCTCATCCCCACTGTCCTCTTTTTCATCATCTTTGGAAAAAAAATTTATATTTTCATTTGGAGAAAATTTTATCATTTCTATTTGAAAAGGATTTAAACATTTCACCATGTCTCTTACCTGATCTTCTAGTCCTTCATTCATCTTCATCACAATATTTTTCGTTCATTACTCAAGGAAAATAATCATCAAATTGACCAATGAATCGTTATTCAAAAAAATATCAAAGTAAGATTCCCAATATACATTCATAAACCACATTTCAGATTCTTTTCAAAATTAGGATAAAAACATATCAAGATTGTCACATATATAATTTTTTTATTTAGATTCACCGAAATAATTATATTCAAGAAACAAATTATACTTCTCTTAATTAAAAACAATAAAGTAAATTTCCCCACAAGATTTCATTTTTCATTTCATAGCTTTCTCCTTACCATTTTATATGTAATGAGAGTACCATGTAGTTCATCCAAAGATAGATTTTTTAGGATATATATCTTATAATAGTGAAACTTTGTAATAAAACATATTAAGAAGAATTCTTAATATATTTTCAAAAATAGTAGATTCTTCAAACTTCACACGAAGACATCATTTGTTGATAAAAATATCATTCCCCCTTGTAAATAAGTCACCAAGAGAGTCATTCTCACCCATTTTTATATCTTCATACTTTAACCTCTAGTTTTCTAACATGTATTCCTTCAATTTTTATTTCATTTATATATGTTTCTTAAAATTTCCCTAATACCATTAGAAATAGAAACTTCCTTCAATATTAAAAATTTAGAATGTAATGAACATAAACTGTTCATTGGTCTTCCATAATTATCCATATTTTTCTTATCCATATATGTTAGAAGAACCTTTTCATTATGAGGAGGATATATATTTTTAATATCCTCCAAAACATCATACCAAAGAGACATTAGATATAAAAATATTCAATATTTTTAGATATGATTCTCTTATGAATCAACAAATGGATTCCCCTTACTAGTTGCACAATTTAGATTTTTGGTATCTACGTATTCTTAAATTAATTTAGCAAATAATAAATGAAGGTAACCATCCATCTGATTCCAATTATTAATACCCATCTACAATCAATTATTCACTAAGTGGGGGTGGGGGTGAATTACTGATAACTTTTTCTGTTTAGTTTACATTCATTTGAAACACCCTTTGCCACATGTGAAAAATTTACCCCAATGTTGTAGATAAAAACAATCATACAACCACATAAACCCAATTTCTTATAATGTTCACTACTCAACAAGTGTATCAACATTCTTATCATGGTTTGGAAACAATAAAATACCATATAATTCATAAGAAAAAAACATTTTTTTGGTGGATACAACATGTAAAATCTACCCTTACACTTATGTGGAACTATTATCAATACAACAGTGCATGTGCTTCTACAAGAATAAATAATGTAATACAAGTGCTGTAAAATTAATGAAACCTTCACGGATTGTTTCAAAATAAGTTACTATGTTTTCTTATCAAATTCAATTATAAAACATTCAAAAATAAATTATTCACATTCCAAGGAAGTAGTAGGTAGAAATAGGATTCTATACATTGTTATGGAAGATTAGTATGATGGATCGGTTTTATTCCCCAGTACAATTCCATAGTACATAAAAATTACAAGAAATAATACCGAAGAGAAATCTTAAAACCACATTCAACATTCCATAGAAATCTTCATCTGACTTCTGCATCCAATCTGGTAACCTCAAATATCTATCCTTTCTTATGCCTCTTGTTTTCAGAGATGTCTCTCATGAAATTTTTTCCAGAAAAAATTCTTCTCTCCTTTTCATTTCTCTCACATTCTTCACACATGAACAATACTTATTTCATGCAGATAAATTGAAATCATATAATTAATAAGTTTGGAGAAACTGGTTTGGGAAAAAATAATAAATTTATTCCCAATTCAAAAATTTTCCCTAAATAAAAATTTCACCATCATTTCAGCTTCATTTTTTTCTACTTTAGAGCATCTCAAATCTTCTTGATTATTCCCAAAACACCTTGATTTTTCTAAAAAATCAGGTTTCATTAAAATTTATAACCATTAATCTATCCAATAAATTTTTTATTATGATGAAATAATATGTAACACTGAAAATGGGTCATTACGATGGGCACTTGTAAGATGAATTCATCCTCACACTGATGCTTTGTACCAAAAAAACAACCTCTTAAAAACATAGAAAACAATATACCATTTTTTAAAATTTATTATAATTATTTCATTTTTCTATTTTCAATAAGAATCGTTGCAACTACGGACGATATTAGCAACATTTGAAATACTTTAGCAGCAACATCAAAACCACCATTGAAAAACACTTCAATAATAGCTTCATAACATTTCACATTTTCATCAAAAAATAAATAACTTCCTTAGACTGATGATCATATGTCCGGTTAAATTCTAGTATCATCATGTGTCTTATGGATAGGTATCTATATCTTTTAAATGAATCCATGTCAACCACGATCTGATGAAACTTGAACCACATGAAAAGTAATATAGATTTATTTTACTCTTAAACCAACTCAAAATAAATATACCTAAATTCACTTTAACCAATTGAATAAAAAATAAACATCTATTTTATGAAAAATAATAATTAAATTTTCATTCCCAAAATCTTCTCATTTATCAGTTACAGTAATTATAACTTACTGATTTACTTCAACAAAAATTATTCTCTAGTCTTCCATTGATAAATTAGTAGAACACCTTACCCGATGGACCGGTGTCAGCATCCACTTATATTCATCAAGAATTAATTATTCTAGAAAAATTTTCTTATATAATAACTTCTTAATGACTTAGATATTTCTATGATTGACATAGCATTATCTAAATTAAGGTACTAAACATATCTTCTCCACTTTTCACTCATAAGGATTGAAGAAAATCTTTCTAACTAACTGATGATATTAAAAGCTTAAAAATTGAAAATAGTCATCATAAATTTTATGGATACCTTTATATATTGATAAATTTTGTCATAATTATTGAATCATTTTTACAAGAAAAAATGTGAGTGTAGAAACATCGATCACAACAATAATTTTAAAATAGAAAACTGAAACTTATGATATTTCTTATCAAAATTGCATCATATTTTCTATGTACTATTTTTATATTCATCCAGTCATCAAATCACCAAAACATAAAATGTAATGAAATTTCCTTTTCTAGAAAATAAAAATAAAGAAAAATCATCATGAAATTACTTTAGTAAATAAAAACCACTTCCATCCTAACTTTCCCCAACACAAAAAATGTTCCCAATAATGATTTAATCATTATAAATCATCAAATAGGTAAGGGAATATCATTTAAATATTTCCAAGTGGTTGAAAACCCCAAACCTTTCTTCCTTCCACCATAGAAATTGTGCAGTCTAGGTATTATATGAGGTGTTTTTTCAATCAACCATATATCCATAATTCTCACCTTCAAGATACAAACCACTTATTATGGGTAATCCCCAATCATGTCCCATTATTGATATCATCACTACCTAGAATTAAGTATTTTAAAACCTATTTAATAATCCCATGAGCTAGCCCTATAATCATTCTCATGTGACCATATCTCTTATTAAAACCTTACTCAAAGGGTGATATTAATTTTTTTCTGCTCATCTCTTATGGGTCCATATTTCCAATGAGAAAAATTTGAACGTGAATCATGTGTGTATTCCTCAATCAATATGTTATATTAATCCATTGCATGACACCATAATCATTATAGTATGATTATTAACTACACGGTAATATACTTTTAAAAGTCTATAAAATGTACAAAATAAACTAAATGAGATTTAAATCCATTTACCATTGATACATTAGAAACCTCCCTATGGTAAAAAACCAATATCCCAACCTAATATCCTTAATCATATTATTTCCAAATCATACTCTTTATGATCTATAATATTCATCATCTTTTCATATACCTTATAAGATGTGTAAAACATTTTCATGATATATATTCATTATGATATGACATTCATCAGGCGGTAATAAAATTATCAACAATACTTCTTCAAGAATCCATATTCTATATGAGATTAATCAGAAATCATCAACTACACATAAGCCCCACAAAATCAATTGTCAGTACTATTGCACCTAGTACTTCTTTATTAGATGACATTAAAAAACATGAATCATTTATTTTTGAATGATCTTAAAATTTAACATGTTTTCCATTAATTGGAACCAAACTCTACGGGTTTTCAATTGACTTCATAGGTATATGATGGAAGCCTCAATTATTAACCTACCATCAACTCTACAACATAAATAACCTCCCTGTATGGTAATGAATTTTAATGTGTCCATCTCTATATTTTTAAACCATAATATAATAAATTATTAATATATATATATTTAAACACTAATATGTATACAAAGATTCATGAAAGGATATTATTTGAGACATATAAACCAAAGCATAAAATTGATCCAATTTATGTAGTTCCTTTGATAAATATAGATGTCCAAATTTACTTATATTGATATTAAATCACTAATAAAAAGTTAGCATATCCCACACTAGTATTTTTGAGGATTCAAGATAAAATATTAAATTTAAATGAGTGTCTCAAAGGGGGATATAATTCAACATAATGTGTGATATGGGCACGAACTCCAATCATCTCAGCCAAGGTGCAATCACAAGTGTCAATAGAAAAATCCTAACGAGAACATACCATTGGAATGTAGATTCATGATCACTAATAAATAAAATGTTTCAAAAATACTTTGATGTCTCCATAAGAAATATAATTTGATCCTAATGTAAATTATTTACCCATTAAAGTGACTAATCATGCATGTTCTTATTGGTGATACTACGTTTATATGTTTACTAGTTTTTTTAATCATCTTTTAGGGGATATAATCCAATCAAAAACACCTCTAATTTAAAGGAATATAATTATAATTCAATACACATTTCTATTCCTCATCCACTAAAATATTTATAGCCTCAATGACTAATAAGATTCTATCACAGATGTAGTGTCTTCAAAGACAGTTCATCAATGCATTTATATCAGAGTATCATCATAATGTTTCCATATCATCTCTTAAATCATATCAATAGAGCTACTAGGATAACATATTTGATACTCTGTCTCATCAATATAAGGATATAGTGAAGCTACTAATTCTATTCACTGTCTCTAATAATTTTGAGATATTTTCCCTAGAACATGGAAATACCAGACTCGAATATCATAGTAAGATGAAGGAAGAGGATGACCATGTCATTGCTATCACTAAAGAGATACCTATGATACATCCCTTTAGAAATATATAATATCAAAACCATATAACGTCATGTCATTTATAAAACACCATAGGATCCACTCCAAAGTTAGCTTCTCTGATCACTTACGTTAGGGCAACCCGAAGGAGGTCATACAAGGAGAAGAAAAGTGTTGAAACCTCCAAATGAGATTATATCCCCATTCACACATAATAAATCCACCACTATATCTTTGAAACAACCAATATAGTGGATCATATCATATATTACTCCTTCTATAACTACCAAAATATCCATGAAGTAATGAAGGATTATCACCATAATTTATTCGTAAAGACTGGTGGATATTCCCATATCCTTATTCCCATTAATGAAGTATATCATCAAATCTAAGGGGAAACTAGTAATGAAGCCCTTGTTCATTATCCTTCTTGTGAATCCCATTGATACATACCAATGTAAAAAAAAGAGGATCAGAATGGGCCATATGCACATTGAAACTACATACTCTCATTCGTATATCCTAAAAAACAATTAAAGGGAAAGCTGATTTTCAATATCATATTTTGTAAATAAGATAGTATATACTAGAAAAAAAGTAGAAAATATTTATCGACATATACCAATTTCTAAAATAGCGGTACACATAATCAATATATTTGTATAAAATAATCTCTCTATTACACTTTGGTGGCTACTTAGGCTAGGGAGAATATCCCCACTCTTATTCTATAGTATTTTTTGTATACCCTAATTTTGAAGAATGATCAGGGGAGGGCTCATTAAACTAATTCAACTGGAGTTCAATGGAATATTTTGACAGTCACCTCGTGGTTGGCACATATCCCTACCACCACTATGATATTTCATCTTTATATTTTCATATTCATTATAGTGTATGTTCATATTAATATTTTTTGTAAAAGGTTTCTACATCATGTTCTATAAAAAGAATGTGGGTTTATATATTCATGACCATTTTAACAAAGCTCCATGGTATATTCTGGTTTCACCCACTATAGAGAAGGCATATATTGTTGTCCCCCCAAGGGAATAAATTCAGCATAATCCAACAATAATTTTAGATCAGCAGTAAGATCATTTTCCCATTATTTTTTATACTTATGAATTTCACTGATATATTCCCAAAGATATCCCATAACCACATTATCCAATTCTTAAAATGCAGAGTAGGTCTTCTAAGAGGATCCTAATGTCTCTATGTGGTTGATCACAATGAAAAAAATAGATAATGATCGAGGGTCCAACTTCCATTGCCTGACCATAATGATCTAGAAGGCATAATCATAAGATTTAAATATATCAAAATTTCTCCCATATACCTGCCTCTATAAACATTATTTTTCTTAAATACCAATATCTTCATTAAATTAGTGATAAAGAATATATTAAATCCTCATCATTCTTAAATTTCCTTCCCAAGGAATGTGTTATATACATATTCCATATAAATGAACATCAAGTTATAATGGAGGTCCTCTGAACAATATCAAATACGAAGATAACCATTGATTTACTACCCATTTTGTTCATTGCAAATATTTTCATCTCATAAATCCATCTACTTGGTGAAATCCCTCCCCCCCAATATCAATGATGTTATTTTTATTCCCCAATCTGAATAGGTACTCAATAATTTGATCATGCATGTATCGATTAAATCATCATTAAATAGTGATATCTCAACCTATCAAAATTATAATATGTGGTGATAGTTACCATTCATTTATCCCCACACCCTTTTCCAATAGATATTGATGAGGGGATCTAGAGTGAATCTACTCCCTTCACAAGGTAGAAGATTAAATAAACTTTATAGTCATATCAATTTGAATAATAGCTCTTTGATGAAGTGTAAAATTCTATGGTATAATGAAAATAAATAGAAAATTGAAATATAAAATACATTTTAAAGAACGTATACAATTCTTTATAGTAAAATGAATAGTCATTAAATGTGGAGAACAAAAATTATATTATACTAAATATCTATAAAAATATCAATTATCTCTAAAAAAAATTCTTATTGGGGGTGGGTTGGTATACAAACCACATTAAGGAAGTAAAAAACATTACAACCATGTAAACATGATTTTCAACTCATCTCAATGACATCCAATGTCTTGGAATAAATTGGGGGGAATAAAATGTTCATGAATCAAAAAGTTGACGACCCTTCACAAAGTAATTATTGATTAGCATCCTGATGTTCACATTAAAGTGTGGGGTGAATATGTAGCATTTACCTTCACACCATTCATTAAACTTCATTGAATAATGGATAAAAGACATGTAATCTTATTTACTCAAGTAAATCCTTTGGATTTAAAAATAAATATTCTATCTTTTCTATTCAACTGGGATCTTCTACTTTTAAAGATAAATAATTGTATACTCAAGGGGAATAGACCACTGAAAATTTCTTACACCAAGCTGCCAAGGTGGTCAAATGGACCTCTTATAAGACTTGTGATGTCTATTATTATAGAGAAATACTCAATGATTATCATCTGTCAACCTGAAATAACACTACATTTATTGTATACCTACGTGAAAGTATGAAAATTTTGGAAGTTTTTGATAACAACCAGCTCAATAGTGTTACTGGAGTATCCCGGACCCATAGGTCTTGAGGAATTCATACAACCACCACTACCCCATGAATAATCAATTAAATTCTATCTCTATTATGTTGTGGTATAAGAATCATTTCAAAACCTATCCATAGGGGTGGTGGAATTATTACTCCTTCATATCCAAGGAAATAAATCATCCCCATGATGGGGGAAGCTCTACAAAAAACAACCTCATAGTTCAACCACATTCACAACATGCCTATTTCATTATGGGATACATTGCTGAAAGTCATAGTAGACTTTTTAAATGTTAATTTTCATCAAGGAAGGTATACAAAGACCAAAAATATGCTTATGGGAAAATGGTCCTCTAAAAATGAAAATTATAATGATGTTCACCATCTACAACTCATTGTAAACTATAAGGGAGGTAAATCCCATTACTACAACAGAATATATTAGGAGACGATTCATGTTATTCAATATTAATTAGAAATTTTCATTCTCATATAAATTATTAATAACTAGTGGAATGGCCCTCATGTAGAATGAAATGATATAGGGGAATCCACATGGGTAATAGTTCATACTAATAAAAAAATATTGAGATATCAGAATTATATTTTTTCCGAGAAACTATGATACCTATAAAATATTATTTTATTTTTTACAAAACAAGCATTATTTGAGAAAAAGTAAAATGTTTTGGCTAAATCAATAGCACACTAACCATGTAATGAAGTTAAAGACCATTCCATTATGTTATGGTTATCTTAATATGAATATGAACTGGAATAATTGTTTTTACACTAGTGCAGAAAACCTTTTTTACGTCGGTTATTTTTCATTATTTACGTCGGTTTTTAGGCGACGTTAATACGGACGACGTTATAAATAATGTTTTTTACGTCGGTTATTTAAAACCCGACGTAACATCCATAACATCACAGTGTTTATCACGTCGGTTCATTAATAACCGACGTGATAAATATGCGCGGGGGGGGGGGGGGGGGGGGTTTATCACGTCATTTATTTCTTAAACCGATGTGATAAAACGCCTAGGATATCGTTTATCACGCCGGTTATGACATAACCGACGTGATTAACCCTTCCCCGGGCCTATTATCACGTCGGTTTCTTAAATATCCGACGTGATAAAAAGGCCTGGGAAACATTTTAGCACGTCGGTTATCCAATAACCGACGTGGTAAATCGATTCCGAGGCCTTTTAGCACGTCGGTTATATTAAGAACCGACATGCTAAAAGGCCCGGGAACGGTTTAGCACGTCGGTTCTCAAAAAAACCGACGTGATAAACCCCTACCGATTTATTTACTACGTCGGTTATTTTATAACCTACGTGAAAGCGATATATTTTTTTAAAAATTAATTGCACTGCTCTCACCAAAAAGCAACCAGAAACCAAACAACAAAAAGAACCATGCCAGCCCTCCCCCAAGCCCCAACTGAACCCCACCCTCATCTATACCCACCTAACAACCTGGCCAGCCCTCCCCCAAGCCCCAACTGAACCCCACCCTCATCTATACCCACCTAACAACCTGGACAGCCCTCCCCCACCACATTGGAGCCCCACCACAACCCTTGGACACCCCCACCCTCATTTACACCCCCACGACCCCTAGTACAGCCTCAAACACCCATTGGACACCCCTCCCATATCCCTTGGACACCCCCACCCCCTGGACACCCCCCACCCCTTGGACAGCCCCCCAACCTCATTTACACCCCCAAGACCCCTAGTACAGCCTCATACACCCATTGGACACCCCCCCACACCTTGACAGCCCTCCCAGACCCCTTGGACACCCCCCCGACCCCTGGACACCCCCCCGAGCCCTTGGACAGCCCCAAACACCCCTTGGACACCCCTCCCATATCCCTTGGACACCCCCCCCCCCACCCCTTGGACAGCCCCCCCCCCCCCCCCACCCTCATTTACACCCAACCGGCCCCTTGGACAGAACTCCCAGACACCTTGGACACCACTCCCATATCCCTTGGACACCCCCCACCCCTTGGACACCCCCCCACCCCTTGGACAGCCCCCCCACCCTCATTTACACCCCCCCGAACACTAGGACAGCCCCAAACACCCCTTGGACACCCCTCTCATATCCCTTGGACACCTCCCACCCCTTGGACAACCCCCCACCCCTTGGACAGCCCCCCCACCCCCTGGACACCCCCCGACCCGTTGGAACCCCCCCCCCCCCCCCGACCCCTTGGAAACCCCCCCCCCCCATCCCCTTGGACAGCCCCAAACACCCCTTGGACACCCCTCATATATCCCTTGGACACCCCCCCACCACTTGCACACCCCCCACCCCTTGGACAGCCCCCCCCCCCCCCCCACCCTCATTTACACCCAACCGACCCCTTGGACAGCCCCAAACACACCTTGGACACCTCTCCCATATCCCTTGGACACCCCCCACTCCTTGGACACCCCCCCACCCTCATTTACACCCCCGACCCCTAGGACAGTCCCAAACACACCTTGGACACCCCTCCCATATCCCTTGGACACCCCCCCAAACACACACCCACCCCCTTGGAACCTCTCCCCCCATACCAAAATCCAAACCAGAAAAACCATCAACAGTAGACCAAAACAAGAAGTAGAGAAAAATTAAACATTCACTTATATAACATTCAAAACTTACACTTTCAACTTCAAAAAAAACTAAATCCTACCTAAACAACTACTAAATACACAATTACATTGACAATATTCAAAATTACATTTTACATTACAAACAACTAAAAGTCAATCAAACCTGTAAAATAATTTGACCACTCCACTTGTAAGTGTTTGATATCTTCAGCAGTAAAGGGTTGAGGGTCATCAAAAAGCTACGAAGGAAAAGGATAGTAGTCAATGTGTATAATGAATAAATCAAATTGAAATATTATGAGAAAGAGGAAATCTTACCAGGTCAAAACTCAGAATTGTCCCAGTTGTTATTATTTCATACATAAATCTTAACATGTAATATCCGCATTCGATGATGCCTTGTTGCTCATGACATTTCTGTTTGAATGAGTGTAAATTCAATATATTATTTTTATGTAATAAATCAAATTGTACAAATTATAAATGGATATTTACCTTCGCATGTACATATTTGATCTTGAAATTCCTTTTCTTTGCGCTTTTTCGAAAGTGGACCCATGCCCTGTTAGAAAATGATACGAATGGGGTAAATTTAAAATTCATTATAATATATAAAACTATTGTGAAATTGAAACTTACATTTCCAATATATTCTTAAAACTTTCTCGCACATCATCATGGAGAGAGCATATCCAATAAAGTGCTTTCTCCCTAGGGAAAAAAACCCCTAACATCCAATGATCCCTGATAAAAGGAAATTTAACGTTAGTGGTTTTTTATGTTAAAAGATAATTAACTCTTTGAGAGGGATTTGTTTCATACCTCTCACAAAAAGGAATCATCCAACACTATGTGATTACATTCTTTTTAAATCTATCAGCAATATAAATCATTCTCTGTTCCTCATCCAATGCACATGCTTCAGGGGAAATCAATTGTGGGTCCACGAATACATATACATCTGTCAGCTCATTCCTCTCACAAATTTTATACAGATACCTAATACAAAGCATACATAAGTATACATTTTTAATAAATATAACGCAAGGAAAAGGTGTTAAGACTTACATGATAAAAATTTTCACCACGTTGATGCCCAACTTATCTCCAGTGACAAACTCCATGATATCAGTTTTCATAATCCCCACAGTTAGTTCACATCCACAGACATGAGCTTCCATTGTAAAGTCATAATGATCCGCCAACAAATTTGAATATCTTGACAATTTGTCAAGACTGCTAGTATCTGCATCTGATGTCATAGCTTTCTGTCTTTGTTGTTGTTTATACAGTATTTCTTTACCTTTGAAGTATTCCTGTAAAAATAAATTGAAAAATATATTAGTTTTCAAATTATAAAACATTAATAAAAATATAAAATAAAAGATATAACATCCATACCTCTATGGCAATGAGTCGAAGAAGTCTGGATGGCCAATGTAAAAAATGGCCGATACTATGTCCAACTGTCGTCACCTCATCTGTAGGTAATGGTATCCGAGCTGATCTATCTATAATATCCTGTACAGTGACCCTCTGATTCTCTACCTCTAACTGTTGATGATGAACTGTATCTCCTATACAATATACCATCCCATATGAAACTATATGATTTTGAGGATCATCAACATACAACTCACAATAAGTAGGTAGCTGCGGCGGAGGAGGAGGATCAAAAATGGGGTCTGCAGGCTGAGGTGGGGGAGTGGGAGCTACTGGGAGAGGTGGAGTGGGAGCTGCACCCTGAAATTGTCTTTGCAAGTCCGCAAACATAAACTGCACCGATGCTCTAATCTTGTCCTCCATTGTCGCATTAATATTATGGACTTCAGCCTCCAAGGATTCTATTTTTTTTATAAACTCCCTCAACGTTAGAAGTTGAGGAACGTGGCAACACTTTTCTTACCGATACACCTGCCGGATATCCTCTTACATGGCCAGGATGTTCGGGCTTTCCCAATGCCACAGATAAAATATCTTCCCTCCCAGATGGTGTAAATGTCCCCTGTGAACTCTGCTCCTCAAGAGAGTCCTGTAATAATTAATTGAACATTTCTATAATGATTGGAAATATATGACGAAAATAGTAAACTTAAATAAAAAAAATAGATATCTTACAATCCTCTCAACTACGAGTCTCGATTCTTCTGAAAGATATTGTCCTTTTTTGCCCTTCCGAGCTCTTTTCCATTTCTCATGTCTAGATGGAGGGGATGGAGGGGCCACCTCTCCAGAGCTTGAAGACTCAGCTCTTAGTTGTTGAAATTTTTCTACCATCATTTGTTCTTCCAATAATGCATACCCTCCCCGAGATAAACTATGAGGGTATACATTTTTAGATTGGATCTATTGATGAGCTTTCCTTGTTTGCTGTAAATTAAGAATAAGTAATCATTAACAAAACAATAATAAGATCATTTATATAAGAATTCTTATAAAAGTTTACATTTCCCTTACCAAAAATGATTCTTTTCTTCTACTTTAAAAAAATTGTCTCCATGTGTCTTCATCTATAAAAGGATATATACGACATGGATTCTCACAACTCCTATGACCATAAATGAAATCAGATGAGAGGTTTGATTTGAAATCCCTCCATCTCCTAGCAGCCAACGATAAGCATTTCTTCTTGACTCCTCCAGTGTCAGGAATATCAAATTTCATCTGATAAAAAAGAGGTTAAAAATATTATATATACTATAAACATTTAAAGAACAGTCAAACAATAGCAAAAGATCTTACCAAAATGGTCTCCCACAGATGAGAAATTATCGCCTTATCCACACTTCTCCAATCATCATAGAGAATTCTTACTTTGCTCTTAGCCTAAGTTGCTACAGAACCCTTAAAATCATTAGCATTTGGACCTCTAGGAAGATCATCATCATCAAACTCCACGACTATCCTCTCCTCCTTCGTACGGGCAAGTGATAATTTTGGTAAATGTGTGCACCCACGCTTACCAACCTTTGATCTCTTTTTCGTAATAGGAGCATGTGAATGTTCCTCCCCAGATGTATGACCAATATGCTCATCTCCAGAATCATGTGGCTGATCAACTGATTGATCTGTCATTTTCCTTCAAATCAAAAAAACAAACATTAGTTCACAAATATAAAAATTCAAATATTGTAATACTACTTAATCAGAAAATAGAAAACTATACTAAATTACATAATAGTAAACATTGGTAATATGGTAAGCATGTTAAACAATGATAAACATGGTAAACACAGTCTGTTGTACCCCTCTCTCTTGGATTTTAATGATCACAATCACTCTTATTATGTTCTAACTTGTTTTCAAGTGTTTTTGTTGATAGGAAAAAGGTTTCCAAGGAGTTGGCCCAAGAAAGCTTAAAAGTGGACTCACTGAGTCCATCGGTCAGCCGGTGTGAGCTCACCGGCCAGCTGGAGGACCCATGCAGTAGACTTTCCCACTGCCTGGTGTCATCGGCCGGCCGGTGGACCAGACAGAGAGCATTCCTCTCTGTCTGGACCACCGGCCGGCCGCTGGATCACCACCAGCCGGCCGGTGAACCAGACAGAGAGCCTTCCTCTGTCTGGACCACCGTCCGGCCGCTGGATCACCACCGGCCGGCCGGTGGACCAGAAAGAGCCTTCCTCTCTGTCTGGACCACCGGCCGGCCGCTGGCTCATCACCGGCCGGCCGGTGGACCAGACAGAGCTTTGCTGTCTGGACCACCGGCCTACCGGTGATCCACCACCGGCCCGCCGGTGCGCCCAGGACTTCTCCTCTTTACGGTTTTTATTGTTTTATCATTTTGGTTTGATACATGTTTTAATAAGTAAAAAATTTACAATATCTAACATTATATGAAAAAACTAAATGTAAACAAGAAATAAACATGTGTTACCTGTAATTTTAGGAATGTACAGTTGGATTGTTTTCCCAAATTCCTTCGTCGTGATCGTTCCTTATGGCACAAACCATGTCTTCAACATACTCATCATTATGTTCTGTTAATCTTTCCATGGAAGTAGGGATCTCACATAAATCAGCATCTTCATCAAATTCATCCTCACCAACATATTGTTTTTACCTTGTAAAACAACAGCCCACTGCATATCTGATTGATCTACTACATAGAAAATTTGTTTGGCATGTGTTTCCATTATAAAAGAATCAGCTGTGTCTTCCAATCTATTCAGATTAACAAGTGTCATTCCAAATTCATCGTGTCTGACACTGTTGTTACCGATAAACCATTTACAGTTAAAAACAAGAACTTTAATTTTAAAGTAATCAGCCTCCCATATGTCTTCAATCACTCCATAATATGCACTTGATGCCGAAATTGGGTTTCTTTCCTTAGCAATCGAAAAATGCATTGCTTCTGCAAACACCAATACACCACTATTCTGAACTGCACTTATGTTGTCCTGAGCTTTCGTATGAAATGTATAGCCATTAATGTCATAAGTGGACCATGTTATCACATTTAAAGATGGACCACCCACTATCCATTTTAATGTCTCTGATACATCTGATCTTCAAGCAAGGTCTTTTTAAACCATGGCAAAAAAGTTTTGTTGTGCTCATTCAAAATCCACATTTCTTTCTTCTTTGGATGACATTGTATCAACTCATTAATATGCAATGTGATATACGGTTGAACATCAGCTATGTTATTCAAGATGTATGATTCTAACTTCTTCATCTGTTCAGCTGACAGTGATTTGACTTTCAAGCCATGAATCCCCTTTCCCTCATTATTAACCCGTTCATGGCGAGATGGAGGCAAACCTATGTGTTGCGCCGTAGCCAAGTAGCTCATACAAAACTCTGCTACCTCCTCAGAAATATACTTTTCAATAATGGAGGCTTCAGGTCGATATGGATTTTTAACATATCCCTTTAATATTTTCATATACCTTTCAAAAGGATACATCCAACGAAGATATACAGGTCCACAAAGCTTTATTTCTCGAACGAGATGAATCATTAAATGCACCATCATATCAAAAAAAGTTGGAAGAAAATACATTTCCAAATGACAAAGTATAAAAATTGAATCCTTTTCCAAAATGTTCAAAGCATTCACATCAATCGCCTTGTTACAAATTGAATTGAAAAAATAACACAACCACATTATAGTCTTTCTGTCACGGATGGGCAATATTCCACGCAGTGAAACTGGTAGAATTTGTTGCATCATGACGTGACAATCATGTGATTTCATACCTATCAACTTCAAGTCATTCAATGAGACAAAATTTTTTACATTTGAAGAATAACCTTGAGGCACTTTGATATCATGAAGACACTGACAGAAGCTACTTTTCTCCCTCTTCGATAATGTATGACAAGCCGGGGGAAGAAATGTTCGTCTTCCTTTAGGAGTGGGAGCTAACTCCAAATGTATTCCCATTGATAGTAGGTCTAACCATGCATTCAACCCATCTTTTGTATTTCCTTTAATATCTAGAAATGTTCCGATCAAAGAATCACAGATATTCTTCTCCACGTGCATGACATCAATATTATGTTTGACTTCATGATACCTCCAATATGGTAGCTCAAAAAATATTGACCTTTTCTTCCAAATATGTCTATCATTACCAGATTTCTGTGTCTTTCCCAATGTCACATCAAGGTTTTTCACCCTCTCAAAATACAAATCTGGGGATAAAGGTTTTGGAGCAGTATCAAATTCTTGTGAGCCATTGAATGCCTTTTTTAGTCTTCTATAAGGGTGATCCATAGGCAAAAACTTTCGATGACCCATGTACACTGTTTTCCTCCCATGATGCAATTGACAATATGACGTCTTTTGTTCGCAAATTGGACATGATTTATGCCCTTTAACACTGTATCCAGACAAATTTCCATATGCCGGGAAGTCATTTATAGTGAATAGAAGCACTGCATGCAGTTGAAAATATTCTATTTTATAAGAATCATACACCCTAATACCATCAGCCCATAACAGTTTCAAATCATCAATCAGCGGTGACATGTATACATCAATATCATTGTCGGGTTGCTTTGGACAAGAGATCATGATACTCAACATGACATATTTGCGCTTCATACAAACTTCAGGAGAGAGGTTGTAAATTACCAATAAAACAGGCCATGAACTATGTGTGCTACTGAGGGTTCGGTATGGATTCATTCCATCTGTGCACAAGCCTAGTCTCATATTTCTAATTTCATTTCCAAATGTAGGGTACTGGGAATCAATTTTCTTCCATTGTGGACAATCAGCTGGATGACGTAATTTTCCATCACATACCCGCTCATCAGCATGCCATCTTAACCTTTTTGCATCATGTGAATTAGCAAATAAACGTTTGAAACGAGGAATTATAGAAAGATACCAAAATACCTTTGAAGGGAGCTTTGTAATCTCTACATCAGCTTGTGATTTTTCTTTCACCTTATACCGTGATGTCCCACATTTAGGACACTCTTTCAGAAATTCATATTCCTTCCTATATATAATGCAGTCATTCGGACAGGCATGTATTTTCCTGTATCCCAATCCCATCGGGCATAATATTTTTTTGGCCTTATAATGTGAATCTGGAAGATCGTTATCTTTTGGAAGAATGTCTTTCATCAATTGTAGGAGCTCTGTAAAACTTCTGTCACTCCATCCATGTTTCGCCTTCAGGTTAATCAATCTTAACACCGCCGACAAAACCGTAAAATCTGTACAACCAGGATATAATGGTTTTCGGCATCACCATATAGACGTGCAACTGTCGGTTCTATCTCAATTTGTTCTGCTACAATATCGCAAATCATTTCTTCAATTCCATCGGAGTTACCATCTTGCGATTCATTATCATCAGTGACATTCTGTCCAGTTTCACCATGCCAAATCCAAGGGTTGTAACTCGGATTGAAACCATGACAAATCAGATGATCTTTTATCTCTCTACTTTTCAACTTCTTCATATTCAGACATTTCAGGCATGGACAGAAAAAAATGTCACTACTTGGAACATTTCGTTTAGAAAATTCCAAAAAGGCATCAACACCTTCCTCATATTCATTGCTCATTCGATGTGCCGTAATCCAACTTCGACTCATTATTACCTATAACAAATAGCAAAAATATATATATTTTTTAGATAAGACAAATATATGTTTATATGAAAAAAATCATAATTTGAATGTAAAAAATTTTGAAATATAAAACAAATCGATGTGTATTTAAAAAAATATGCTTGAATATTATTTTTTAAACAAAATATAGTAAGATATAACACCCCCCTGGACACCCCCCGACCCCTCTGGACAGCCCCCCCGCCCCTCCTGGACACCACCCCCCACCCCCCTACCCCCTTGGACACCCCCCCTGGACATCCCCAACCCTCTGGACAGCCCCCCCACCCACCCGGACAACCCCAAATACCCTCTGGAGAGGCCGCCACCCACTTGGACAGCCCCCCACACCCATCCACCCCCTTGGACACCCCCCTGGACACCCCCACCGACCCCTCTGGACAGGCCGCCACCCCCTTGGACACCCCCCACACCCACCCATCCCCTTGGACACCACCCTGGACACCCCCCGACCCCTCTGGACAGCCCCCAACCCCTCTAGAAAGCACCCCCACCCCTCCTGGACACAACCCCCCACCCCCGACCTGCTAGGACACCCCCCTGGACACCCCCCAACCCTCTGGACAGCCCCCCACCCCTCCTAAACACCACCCCCACCCCCTACCCCCTTGGACACCCCCCTAGACACACCCCAACACCCACCCACACCCTTGGACAACCCCCCACACCCACCCACCCCCTTGTAAACCCCCCTGGACACCCCCCGACCCCTCTAGACAGCCCGCCACCCCTCCTGGACACCACCCCCCACCCCCTACCCCCTTGGACACCCCCTGGACATCCCCCAACCCTCTGGGAATCCCCCCCACCCACCCGGACAACCCCAAATACCCTTTGGAGAGGCCACCACCCACTTGGACAGGCCCCCACACCCATCCACCCCCTTGGACACCCCCCTGGACACCCCACCGACCCCTCTGGACAGGCCGCCACCCCCTTGGACAACCCCCCACACCCACCCATCCCCTTGGACACCACCCTTGACACCCCCCGACCCCTCTAGACAGCCCTCGACCCCTCTAGAAAGCACCCCCACCCCTCCTGGACACAACCCCCACCCCCGACCTGCTTCGACACCCCCCTGGACACCCCCCAACCCTCTGGACAGCCCCCCCCCCACCCCTCCTAAACACCACCCCCACCCCCTACCCCCTTGGACACCCCCATGGACACCCCCCAACACCCACCCACACCCTTGGACAGCCCCCCACACCCACCCACCCCCTTGTAAACCCCCCTGGACACCCCCCGACCCCTCTGGATAGCCCCCCACCCCTCCTGGACACCACCCCCCATCCCCTACCCCCTTGGACACCCCCCTGGACATCCCCCAACCCTCTGGGCAGCCCCCCACCCACCCGGACAACCCCAAATACCCTCTGGAGAGGCCGCCACCCACTTGGACAGGCCCTCACACCCATCCACCCCCTTGGACACCCCCTGGACACCCCACCGACCCCTCTGGACAGGCCGCCACCCCCTTGGACAGCCCCCCAAACCCACCCATCCCCTTGGACGCCACCCTGGACACCCCCGACCCCTCTGGACAGCCCCCGACCCCTCTAGAAAGCACCCCCACCCCTCCTGGACACAACCCCCCACCCCCGACCTGCTTGGACACCCCCCTGGACACCCCCCAACCCTCTGGACAGCCCCCCCCCCCCACCCCTCCTAAACACCACCCCCTACCCCCTTGGACACCCCCCTGGACACCCCCCAACACCCACCCACACCCTTGGACAGCCCCCCACACCAACCCACCCCCTTGTAAACCCCCCTGGACACCCCCGACCCCTCTGGACAGCCCCCCACCCCTCCTGAACACCACCCCCACACCCTACCCCCTTGGACACCCCCCTGGACACCCCCCAACCCTCTTGATAGCCCTCCCACCCCCTGGAATCACTGAAAATTTACCATAACAAGAAGTTGGGCCATTCAAAGAATGTTTTTAGGTGTGGAGGAAGAACCGAGTTTCAATAGATAGAGAAGGAACTCGACATTAGGTTGTCTATTCGAGGTGTGGATTTGAAGGAGTTAATGTTTGTTCAGTGACCCAAGAGATTGAATCAGAAATTCAGATGTTGTGCCATTTTCTCATGATGACGATGAATAATTGGTGGGGTTTGACTTTTAAATGGAGAGCTTAGCAGACCATCATATTTTCTATAGATCAGTAAAGGATGTTAGCATCGAACATAAGGCTTAAGGGATGCTTTCAGATCCAAATATGTATGTTGATGGATGCAATGGATCTAGTAGAGGTTCTAGAAAGAATGGTGGTTTTATTTGTTTAGGATAAGTAGTGAAGAAAAAACTAGTTAATTTTTTACTTTCTGAAAAGAGGGTATCTAAAATTTTTAACATGCCGAGGGGAAATCTGGCGAGTCCTCCTCGTGAAACTTTGTTTGCAGGGGGTGAAAATGGTGATGTGATCCCAAATCCATGCACCTATGCCATGGTTGTGTGTGAATAAAGTAATAACAATTGTAAAAGGGCAACCCATCCAAATGGACACGCCCCAACCCTCTTGGGGATTTATAGAAAACGATGAAAAATTAGTGAAATCATAAAATTAGTCAATATTGCAAGTCGAACTAATAGATCTAGGGATGATAAATATGATTATGGTGCCAAATCGAGTTAAAAGGGTTCACAATCGAAGAATCTTAGCTAGTTTCAACAAAAAAATCACAACACATATATATATACTATCCGCGAAAAAAAACGAACGAGTGGGAGGATTACCTGAGTGCTGCGAGTTTAGATGATTGATCCGAGGAGATTAAATATGAGAAACGATGATCGCAAAACGAATCTAAACCAATGAAATGGACGAGCCGATTCGGGTTTACGCGCGATAGAGACGAGTCGCGACTGTCGAAGTTAAACTCGCGAATGAAAATCCACGGGTATGGGTAAATTTTTAAATGAGTTATCACGTCGGTTATTCAATAACCGACATTATAATTTTTTTAAAAACATTTATAACGTCGGTTATTCAATAACCGACGTAAAAACCTTCCTCCAATTCTTGTTTTACGTCGGTTATAAAATAACCGACGTTATAAATGGCTCAAAATCCGCGTGTTTTTACGTTGGTTATTCCATAACCGACGTCAAAAACATCTGCGGATTATTTTTTTACGTCGGATATTTTATAACCGACGTAAAAAGGCCTTCAAAAACCGCGTTTTTTACGTCGGTTATTGAATAACCGACGTAATAACTCGTACATATGTCGATTTGTTACGTCGGTTATTCAATAACCGACGTAACAAACACCCCCCGCTTCTGTTTTTTACAGCGGTTAATGTATAACCGACGTAAAAAACGAAGCCGCACGATTAATAACGTCGGTTATAAAAATAACCGACGTTAAAGGTGTACTAAACACAGGTTTTTACGTCGGTTATTAAATAACCGACCTAAAAAACCTCGTTTTGCATATTATGACGTCGGTTTTATATAACCGTCGTAAAAAATTGTGACGTAAAAAACGTTTTCTGCACTAGTGTTACTTATATTTAAACTATTATAATTAAACATTACCACTAAGTACAAATCTCAATAAAATTTCAACATCAACCCATCGATACATCTTCAATCGAAAGAAGTTTCTCTTATAGTAAAAGGGAAATTAAACCACCCAACTAGTTTTAGGTCCATATCATTGGCTTCTAAAAACACAATGACTGAATAGTATTCAGAACATCTACTAGAAAGACAGTAGATAACGTGTCAAGTAATCTACCCCGTGCATGTATAAACTAGATATATATTGCGCTTCTCAGCTTCTTTATTTTTAATGATCAAAACAATGATTATAGTGTCTATTGATTTCATTTATGTGTATAACATTTATAATACATGAAATATTTTCTGTAGTTATACACTCCACACAACCTAACATAATGTTTTCAAATAGGAATTATGGAACAATAAAAAGGAAAGGTAATAGTGTATCACAGTAAAAAATGGTCTTCACAATTTATGGTGAGAAATTTGGATTCCCTCCAGAGAAAATATCAAATTATCTAAACACATGAATGAAAATTAAGTAAGGTAAATGTTTAGTGCACATATCATATTTATAGATGTATTTGACATTACAATTTAAGGGTTATGCTGAAGCTGCCTTGAAATTGGAAGATAATCCAAAATGATTGTACAAGACTCCATGGTATAGTTATAATACCTATACAGAAAGAACATTCCTAATGATTTTCAGAAGCCTAACACACAGTATATGAGCATTGATCTAGAATAATAATCAAGAATTAATTGTTTACATTAAATGAATTGACATGGATCATTAAAACATTATCTTCAACGAAATATTCCATAGTGAACATGAAGTATATAAATAGATATATTCAGAGGCTTTGAAACCATTAAACCAACCTTGTCAACCATTCTCGATTTCCAACAAGCTATTATCATTAATGTTAATTAAATTGTTCTCATTTTCTATATCCTTTCTCATCCGATGTAGAGTTTTTCCTCATTATAATTTCTTTTTACTCTAATCCTTTTTTCATGTACCTCCATTTTTTGTTCATATTCTTTTAGAGAATCAAGACTATACGAAAATAAGGTTAATTCATAGAAATATCATATTTTATAGTATTTTAATATTGGTTCTCACTACCTTTAATGAGAGGTATTTAGGTTTTCTATCCACAATTGTTAAAATAAAAGTGAATATTATCCCTGAGGTATTTAAAAACACATTAAAAATATATTTCTTATTATAATTATAGTTTCATGATACCTCCAAAAAAATTATTGTAGTTTTCGTATCCTGGGTATAGTTAAATACATATGTTTGAAACCTTAAATCCTCAAACCATTGATTTGGTAAGATATAAGAGTTCTTCAGGATCTATTTATATAATTTCTTAACAATTTTTGTACCTTATTTTCTTTTCATAATATTATTTATTTTTTTATTTTATTCTTTTGATAAATCATTTTTAATCCATTAAAATACTTAATAATTTAATTCTGGAAATTCAATATACTTTATTATTATACATTTATAATAAATTATATTAATTCAAATTCATATTTGATTATATTTTTATCACATAAAATGATTTATGTTAACTTTTATCTTATTGAAAGTGACATCTAATATTAATGAATTTATTTATTTTACTTTAATTTTTAGACTAAAATTCACCATCCTTCTTCCATAATTCCTTATTGTGAAATACATTTTGTATCAAATGGTTCCTGAATTATTTAATTGATTTATTTCTAAATCATTAAATTATTATTTTATTTTCAAAATATTCAATTGATTATTGAAGAATCATTATTTTCCTAAATATCATTTTTAAACACCCACAGTTCTGCCGAAGGACAATCTATGGGCTATGTATATATTTTTTGGTAATAATTATAGTTATTGGAAAATTCATATGTAATTAATTATTTGATCTATATCGTATCATGTGTATAATATATTTATACATTTTAATATTCATACAACTATAATAAATGATAAATAAATTAAAAATTATATTTATTCTTGTGAATTTGAATGTAAAGAAATGAATCTATTTCACTTCGATTTAGAATAAAATGAATTTAATTGTATTCCTACCTAAAAAATTGGTCATGAAATCTAAAAATTCATTCAATATAATCATGATGGAATGAAAAAGTCAAAGATGCAAGATTATATATCTTTAAAAAAGAAAATAAAGTTTTAACTTTGCATCCTAAAGAATATATTAGTTAAATGTTTCATCAATTCACCGACTTTTTTAATGGTAAAAAGACTCAATGTGATTATATTTACAGAAAAAAAATTATTCATTTAAATATATTTCATATTACCATGAAATTTGGAAGAATGTTTTACAAAATTCCATGAAGCTCATGATGTAATGAATATTCGAGTTAAAGTTATCATTATTTTAGTCATGGAATACAAGGAAATAATGAAATGAAAAACTAAATGTGCGACTAAGGAGATCAAATAAATTATAAGGGCTATTTGTTTTGAATAATTAAGTAAAGAATCATCCAAAACCAAAGTTAATATTTACATAAAATATATCAGGTATTTAAAGAAGATAATATCTTCTCATTGCTTCAAAATTAAATATATAAAAATAGAATTTACATAATTAAATTTAAAAAAAAGGAGCAGATAAATTGGGATTTCACTTAAAAATTTAAAAATTATGGTAAAAATTCTTTATATCATTGAAGGTTCAGTTCTATAAAGGATTAAATTTCAATATAGAAATAAATTTATTGGATCCATATGTTCTAAATGGCCAATGTTGTGGTATTCGATAATGTAAATTCTAGATTTTCTACTTTGTGCACATATACATATTCAACATTTTATTTATATTAAAGAGATATTATTTATTCAAATTATAAAATTTATGATGGTTTTTGTTACCTTCATTAAAAAAGCATGATAAAAAATAATTTCAATAAATTTTTTTTATGAAAAAGATAAACAATTAAAATAAAAAACATACTTTTTCTTTAATACTAAAATAACAACCAAATATTTAAATTTTGTATTTCAAAAATAAAATAGAAAGAATATTATTTCTTCTGTCACAAAAGTTATGAAACCATGAACTTTTTTCGATATCCATGTTATTTAATTAAATGAAATGATTCATTTTTCAAAAAAATCATGTTTTCCCAAAAAGTATAAAGGGATTAATTTGGTTAAAGGTATTTTTGAACATTAGTTCTATAACAATTATAATAAATTTGGTCATTATATTTATGAATGTAATTATTAAAAATAATGATATGTTATACCAAAGAGAATTAATCTTGTAACTCTTATTTATATTGGAAAAAATTGTTATAAACATGTTTCGATCCTAATGTTTTGTGGGATAAATTACGTAGACCCAACATTTAGTTACTTAATGAATTTTTCTCCTAATATTTTGTAATAAAATAATCTCATTATAAAAACCAAATAATATTATTGGTAAATTGATATTGGTTTCCCTAGGAACATGTGTTGTGATCCTTATAAATTTAGTCATATCATAAACTTTAATGAAAGTCATGTCACATACAAAGGAGACTCAAAAGGTTAAATTACCGATATAAGATCAGTTTCTTGAAATAAACTATAATTAATTATGATTTATGTTAAAATTGAAATATATATAATTTAAAAATTATTATTCAATTATGTGATACCATTTTTTAAATTAATTTAAAAAATTATTTTTTATTCTTTTTAAATCTAATGGAAATATTTTATATAATTCATGTTTTTGTCAAGATGTGTATATTATATATTTAAATTCTATTTTGGTCAAAATTTTAAATGTTTATGTGAAAATTATATTGAAACAAGGATTTCGATTCCACACCAATGTTTTGGATTATTTACTCTCCCATCATTCTCAGTAGTAACTAACTTGAACATGATTAACCTAAATTCTCATTCACATATTACATAGTATGTTTTACCTTTTAACAATGCAATAAACCCCAAAATAATATGAAATATATAAAATTATTTCCCCTTATATATCCATAATAAAATTCCTCTTTGAAATCTTGAATTGATTATTGTGTTGAATTTGATAACAAATAAATTTTTTTAGTTTTGATCTTCTCATGGTTTTCATTACTTTTTTCTCTACCCTTAGAACACCTCAAAAATATTTTTTATTGAAATATGAATTATTAGTATACATAAAATTTCTAATAATTTATTGATTTATATTTTCCTTCCTCAATTATTTTTTTCCATGGTGTTAAATACCACATTTAATATCCATAACCATGTTCTCATATGGACCATATTAGAAAAGACCATTTATAAAAATTAGAATGTAAAAATTCATAAAGTTCATTTCTGTAGAGTTTTTACCAGTAAATTGTTGATCCTTAATAGAAATATATAATCAGGGAATGATTTACCCTAAATTAGTTTTAGTTATATTTAATAGCTACTCAACCTCATTTAACGCCTTTCGAGTCAATATTAAGATAACTAGGACCTAAAATAATTAATTCACATCCAATTTGGTAAGAATATTTCTAAATATCGTCTACTATGTGAGGGTATAGTTTACCAACCTTTTTTAATATTACCTAACCCTAAATATTCTACACTAATTGAATATTTTACAGAACCCCCTTATAATACGTTATAAAAGGAATGGATTCAATTAAAATAAAATTCTCTTTAGAGTGATACTGATGTATTATAATACATACACATTGTAAAAGGTCACATCCAAATAAATTTCAACATAAATAATTTACCTCTATCATTATACATAATTAGATAGAATTTTTAATGGATGATAATTTGATAAATTCTATGTATGTTATGATAATTCAATTTCAAAAGAATAATATTTTTACTCTTATTTATTGACATGATAAACATCCTTTAATTAAAACCAAGTGGGGGTTTTGAAAAAATAGGAAGAATAAGGAAATATAATTTGTAATAAGGATTAAATAGATTTTATAAGAAATAACTAATAATAAGGTATTGAATATGATGAAATATTTTCTTATTTTTGATGGTAAGAATATATTATAATGTTAATGTAATTCACCAATCATTTTAATTTTCAACGGTTCAAATGGTTCTCCAAAGATTTGTTCTAAATGGAATTATTTTAAAAATTGTTTTGTAGATCAAAAACCATACATTAAAAATAATTCATTTATAAATAATTTTTTTCACATAACGAAATATATTATGGTTTAAAACAATACACTCTATGTTAGTATAATAGGACAACTAATTTCATATTATCAAATTTGTATAAAATGGTAAAATCAGATTTAAATATTTTTCTCAAATAAATTTAAAATTATATATAATCCTTAAATTTAATTTAAAAGTTATTACTTTCATATCAACTAAATAATATCATGGTAATTAATTAAAAATTTAATGAATAAATAGTTTGAAATGTGCTTTATTGGATAACTCAAATTCATTCTAGGTTTTCAAATTTTCAAATATTTGATTAAAATTTTCAAAACCAGTGTAAATATAGTATTGAATTTGAAATGAAATATGGAGTAAAGTGTGCTGTGTAAATTTGAATTATAATAAGTAAAACATGTAATCTAATGTTGAATGAAGAAAGATAATTGATCAAAAAAATTATTTATCAATATATGATTGGAAGACTAATTTACATTAATGTGAACCGATCTAAAATCTTGTTTAGTGTATGACTTTGTGGTAATTTTAAATAAAATCTAATGGATTATCATTTTAAATATCTCAAATTAATTAATTAGTTATTGAAATAATTTAAAAACCGTAGGAAATTTTATCATAAAAAATATATTTTTTACTTACTCGCTTCTATGATGCTGATTTTTGAATATTCATACTAGATAAGAAATGTACCAGTAAAATGTTATTATATTTAAAAAATCACTCATCTCATGGACTAGTATGATGGAAAAATATATTACACATTATATTATAGAAATTTAACACATTTCCACTGGGATTTATTGAACTCATAGTATTAGATTAAACACCCTATATTACACATTATAATTACATATTATCTTCCATTTAATAAGTTGGAAAATACTAGTGTCATTAGTGTCTCGAAGAATAATATCTAGTAATCCCACATTATTCAAATTGATCTGAGGGACTATTTTCTATGATAAATCTTTAACAAATTTGATATCATTCATGGATTTTTTTGAACCAACCTTTTACATGATGACATGTTTATTAAAACACATCCTACTAATCACACTAAAATTATAGAATTAAATTTGGATATGATTATATTATAATACTTAAATATTTACATTATAAATATTGAGAATTTTTAAAATATGTTTTCATAATGATATCAATTTTTGAGAATAAAAATTGTTTTCATACATTTCATAACATTGTTAAAGAAAACTAAATGTGATAATCTATGAAAATAATTCATATATTAATATAAAAACGTAAATATGGTTTTGGAATGAATGCACCACGTTGTTATTACCTAGAAAAGGGCTGGTTAGGTATTTAATATGATATTCACCATGATAATAACAAGTGGACCATTACAAAATATTTGATTTGAAACTCCCAAAAAAATTTCTATAGTATATTAAAATTATCATTGCTAATCATTAATAATATTATATTTCTAAATTTTTTTTACAATTTTATTTTTTATTTAGTTTTGATGATGTTTATGATGTCTTAATATTATAAAACTGTATTGTTTTAGGGGGATGTAATCTTATTAATACTGAAATGATCATAGAAGAGACACAATTTTACTATTTATTTTTATTTTATTTAAATCTTGAATTTTTTTTAAAGCATTAAAAAATTTACCCTTCAGATATAATTTTTTAAATGAAATTATTATATTTCTTTTATCTTGTGTTTTTGTGAAACAATTAATTTCTAATTATTAAATTTTATAAAATTTTAAAATTTTATTTTCATTCTTATTGAATGATCGTTAATGACGATAAACACAATTAAAAAAAATATTACCTATTTTTTATATCTAAACAGTGCTGGAGGTCATCACAGCCCTCAAAATTACATTTATTAACCTACACTAGCATAGTGGTTCAGGGTTGAACAATAGAGAAGGCAAATGAGTGATTTCTAATGTTTTAAAACTTTAAACCCCCACTGTTGTCAGTAGTGGGGAAAATGTCTTTTTTAATTTTTTTATATTTATTACTAAAATGGAAACAGGATGAAGAAACTAGCTTTTATAAAAAGAAATTAAGTTTATAGTAGGTATGATATTCTAAAAAAATACAGTATAATAATATTAAGCAGCAAGACAAAAAACAATGATCAATTTTTAACACTCAAGAATTCCAAACTATTTGTTTAAAGGATGTCTTCTCCACTACACATTATTGAATCATCCCTTAAGAAATAAAGGTGAAAAGTCTCCCATGCCAAGAAACTCAACATGAAGAAGAACGACTTTAACAGTTCACCACTTCAAAATCAGAGAAACTGCTTGACAATTATAATATTATAACATCTGGAAATAAACTCGCCATAAATTTCCGGGTGAAAAATGTTAATTCTCTGAAAAAGTAATCAAGAATTACCTCGCCAGAAGTTCTTGAATTTATGAATTTTAAAACATTTATGGTGTGAAACAACTAATAAGAGAATCATTATTCAATCTCACCAATTGAATATGATTCTGAAAATTGTAAAGTGAATGAAGAAGATTGGAATATTAACCAACAGAATTGAATTCCTGAGCTAAAAAATTCATCCTTTGATCTTTTTGATTAAAGAAATGAAAAAACATCCAAGAATAGAGTACTGCATATTAAGGGAATAGGGAAGAAGTACTCCCCACGTACTGATCTGCTCTTGGGCTCCTTTGTCTCCAGATCGTCTCCAGCGTTGCTCCTCAGAGTCTTCTCTCGGATGGATGTGATCATGGAATTGTAAAATGAGAGTCTCCCAAAATCCTGTTTTTGCTCTACTTTAACTACCATGCTATCATATACTGCATGTCACTACTCGATCTCCACCGACATGGAAAGTTCTTCACATATGCACTGCAAAATGTCCATTTTTTCGCGATAAGCACGTCGCATTAGTTTTTCCCCCATAACAAACTCTTGATGACTTATTTGGAAGTACATGGACGCATTTCCGCCTCTTGAATGAACATGCATAGATAAAATAGAACAAAAAAATATATAAATGAGATGCAACGAAAAATAATTATTTTTTAAGTAATTTTTTATATTACTCGTTACAAATTAACTTTAGTTAATTGATGATTACTTACTTAATAAAACTATGGTAAAACATACGTTATTAAAAAGTTATTAATTTAACTAAGTTAATAAAATAATTACTAAGTTACTAAATTTGAAAACATAAATAATTAATTAAGATAATATTTAAGATTTTATAAATAATTTAATTATTACTATTAAAGAAATTAAATTTTTAGGTTAATTAATTAAATAGTTAATTTTTTATTTAGTAATTAAAATTATTACTTAAGTTAAAAAAATTAAATTAATAAGTACATTTTTTAGCTTATTTATCAACAATATTAATTATATATTTAGAATATTAATAGTGTCTAAATTTATTATTAACATTATTATTAGTTTAGTTTTAAATTTTATTTTACAAATTATCTATTTATTAAAATTATAATTGTTTTAAATCATTAATTTTATGAATTAAATTATATTATTTGACTTTTAAAAAGTTTACTTTGGTTAACATTTATTTTGTTGATTAATCACTTTTACTTTTTTACTTTTTATTTTTTTCTTTAGTTTTATAATTATTCTTATCATGTTTTTAATTATTTTTTTTATCCTCCCCTCCCCCAAATCGGTGCACATGGGAGTGTTTTTGTTGCTTCTTCCGCAGGAGACCCACATCGGCGCAACGATTCTTCCTCCCGGCTCAGCTCGAGCTCTAGCGGCGACTAGCAGCAACCAACAGCTTCGGTCTTCCTCCTCAGCAGACAAATAGAAGCGCGACATGGGGTGCAGCAGCTCATCTCCAGAGGACTTGAGCACGCTGCGGCACGACTTCATCATATGGTGCAGCTCTCCTTAATAGTAGCGGTGCCGGAGGACCTCCCCCACAGTAGCGGCGCCGGCCGCCTCTGGTCTAACTTCTTGAAACATCGGTGCAACTCCCAGCGCCGCCTCAACTCAGAAAAATCTTCCTCCATTGGTGTGGTTCATTTGCAGCGTATCACAACAGTGGCTCAAAGGCCCCTTCATCACAACAGCATCACACCAGCAAAGCGGCGGACTCCTCTAGATATCCAATCTACATTGAATTTGGAACTGCAAGATCAGATGGCTCAGATTCAGCTTGAAGTCTTCAACAGCGCACAACTTCTGATGTTTGGGGGTTCAAAAATCACAAATAGTAGCACAGATCCTACTGCAAGATCAAACCGTGAATTAGATTTCAATTATGAGGTTGAATCGGCGGTAGGTTTTAAATATGGTTTTGATATTGTATTGTTGATTGATCCTTGTTTGGAGATCCGGTCCGAGTCCGGTTTTAAGTTGGAACATGAATTGAGACTTGTAGAAAGTGTAAGCTGTAAAATGATGGGAGAAGACGAATCGGTAGGAGGGAAGAAATGGTGCTGCGGGGATGGTGAAGACAGGTTGTACAAAAGGGGAATCAAACGGAGAGTGACAGACCGACGAAGGGAAAAAAGAATCGGTAAGACCGATAGTGGAAAATAGGACGCTCTGCATCGGTGTGAGGTCGAGTCACCAATCAGGGGGAATGAATCGGGGTGCTAGGGGTGAGACCGATAGTATAAAAAATTGGGTATCGGTAGTAGAAGTGAAAACTTGGGAACTTTGTGAAATTTGTAAAACAATCAGTGGAAGTTGATCGGTGATTCATTGACTCACCGATGGCAAAAATAAAATTCAGTTTTAGTGGGACAAAACGAAAGTGGAAAAAATTAAGAGATCGACGGGATGATAAAAAATTGTGAAACCGATAGTTAAAATTTTCAATCGGTGAGTCATTACTCACCAATTAAAGAAATAATGATCGGTCGTAGCATAACAAAATAAAATAAAAAGAATGGTGAGTGATGACTCACCGATGAAAATTTTTGGGGATCAGTGTGTCGATGACTCACCGATAGTTGGAAAAAAAATCCGAACTCACAAATGACAGAATTAGACGGTGCCAAATAACATCGGTGTGCCTGGTGAAACCATTAGTTAAAATAAAAACAAGTATCGGTGTGTGAGACACCGATGAAAATAAAAATGTCTAACTGACAGTTATAAAAAAAACTTCGGTGTGCCAAAACATCGATGCGACACTCACCAATAGTTAAAAATTAAAAACGATAACAATAAATATAAATTTACAACAAAAAATTATAATCAATAAAACATTAATTAACTAAATTGAAAATCAATTTAACTAAATTGTTAAAGACTAATTAATTAATTGTAACTAAAAAGTAACCAAATTATTTAGCAAACTAAAAATAAAATAATATAATTATTAACTAAGAAAATAAAAGTTAAGATTAATTTAAAATATGTCGAAACAAATGCAGAACACCTATAATAAATTCACTATGAACATAAAATTAAAATAATTACAATTAACTAGAGTTATTAAATGAAATAAAATAATTAGTTAGATGATAAAATGAAACTCAACATTTAAAACATATTATTTAATTAAACATAACTTAAATTATTAACTTAGTAGAACAATTGAACCGCTTAAAAAGTAAAGTTAATTTATTTAAATAAATGAGAATTAAATGGTAAAGTATTAGATTAAAACCTGGATTAAATTAATGAAAATAAAGAATAATAATTAATTAATTAATAGACATTTAAAATTATTAACTAGATTGAAATTATTAAACTATAAAGTAATTTAATATATTTAGAATAATTAGAAAGACTGTAAAAAAGAACTAAAAACACTTATTTAATTATAAAAAATGATTAATTAACATATTTAGTGATAAAATTACAAAAGTGCCAATATTAATTAAAATGTGTCAAAATAATTAATTACATTGATAAAAATTAAATAAAAATATGTGGCAAAACTATGTAAAAATAGAGCCACATCAAATTCACCCACACTTCAGCATTGTTTGTCCTCAAACAATTTCATGCCTTATTTCCTATGAAAAAAAGTAAAGTGTATTTATTATTAAGTTCGAAATGCAACATGTACATCACTAAAAATGAGAGTACAAAACATAATATTAGGCATTTGGAAAATGATTTACTCATACAAATATTGCCCAAATAAATAATCTCTGGTAATTAAGAACACAAAGACTAACTATCAAAGAATATGTCATATGCCTCATATGTGATACAACTTAGTGACTCACTTCAATCCAGTCTCAGGTTCTCAGTCCAAAAATGACAGGGGATAAAATACCAATGGAATTAAGACCTCAACCTAGGAACATTGTACTTTGACTTTTCACCTAGGTTCCAAATAATAATTAATTTTTTTAAAATCACCTCAATGATACAACCTAAATGATTTAATATAAACCAATTGATCACTTCTTCATCTGGCGTTCGCCATTCCCCTCACCTTAATGAGCCCATTTTTGACCCTAGATAGTTTATTTATTTTTCCCAAGCCATGTATCATTGTGCAAATCACCATGCAATGTACTTATTCAATGTGTATAGAGGGGTCATAGTTAACAGATACACACCCAGCATCTAGGGTCTCAGAGACTAACCGTGGGATCCTAGATGCCCAAACCACTCCAGTTTCAAAAGATTTATATAAAATTCTTTTACATTGGCTCAATAAAGAAATTAATTTTAATAATTTAAGAGAGAAATAAGCCCCTTGAATCAGAATCAAACTTCCAGTTCCTATGGTATGACCATAGATCCACAAACATGTAACCCATATCACTTTAAGAAGTAGTTCCTAAACCGAATTTCTATTAAATCAATAAGTAATACCCCTCGCCAATCATTAAACCTCAACAATTTCAGGTTCAAAGTAGTTCTTACTACCATCAAGGAACTTTTCCTAAGGCAAGACTCATTTGAGTACAGTGTAAAGCCTAAAATTATGCAAGAGTTTTGAAAAACTTTATCCACTTTTTAACAAAAAGTTTGAGATTTCAATGGTAATTGATGAGCTTACAATTAAAGCACAGTTTAGCACAGTCAATAATTGACCCCCTCCCCCACACATAAAACTCATCTTTTTCCCCAAAGTTGGCTTATAAATATGGAGAAGAACAATTAATCAATTAAGGTTCAATATATATTTTCAATTAAGTAGTTATATGAAATGTATAAATGGGTCTCAGTGGAGTTAAAAAATATTTTTTTCTATAATAAATAAATAATCAGCAGGTTCATTAACAAATATATGCATTAACGATTAATGTCGAGTGATATAAAAAGTTTGGGTGCACAATAAATTGGGTGTAAGCAAGTTTTAGCAAAATTTATTCAGATAGTTATTCAATAAATCAGACAATGTTCATGCTAAACACCCCTACATTAATCTATTCTAAAAGAAAAGAAACATGTACCCCCCCACACTTAGTTTCAAGCAATTAAATGATTTTAATAACAATGAAATTCAATTTTCTAAGCAAGAGGCACATGCAGATTTTTTGCACAGCATAGTGACATGCAAAAAATAGTGAGCATAATTTTTTATATATATGCAAGATATGTAGCAGAACTTCATTAATCATGTAGCAGATATTTTTTCAATACAATCAGATTTTATTTCGCAAAATCAGGAGATGAATTTTTTTCTTAAACATTGAGGAGTAAAAAAATGAAATACAGCTATAATGAATTGAGTACTTCCCAGAATATATTTTTCAATTTCCCTCGAGTAATGGAAGTCCACTCCATAAATGACAAAGTAGCATCATCCTGAGGCAGAACATATAAACCAGGAAGAAAATTCAAGCAGTGATAGAGCATATGGAAGACAACAAGCTTCGATTTATTCAACACTAAAACAAGAACAGAAATAAAAGTAAACACAAAAGAAAGAAGAACATGGGTTTACTCCCATGAAGCAGTGAATTTAAAGTCTTCAGTTAGACTTTATTTAATTAAAATTTTTTTTTAACAAAATAAAAACCATGGGTTGCCTACCATGTAGCACTAGGTTTAAAATCCCTAGCTAGACTCACCTAACAACTAACCGTAGTCACAAGGTGGATGTTGTTTCATTAATAGGAACCACCACACGATCTTGACACATTTATTTTTAACAGAACAAAGAATGATGTGGGAACTAAATATAAACACATCCAAACTCTCATAACCTAAAATAACCCCTAAGAAACACCCTTTAACAGTTGTGGGTATAGTGCTATCCACTTCTAGAATTTTTTTAGAGTTATAAAGAGTTGAGTTCACATGAAGGGACAACATAGTACAAGGTGCTTCAAAGGGTATGGAATTATTTTCATGGCTTTCTCTCTTAACCTCAACACTAATAGATTCATATTCAAGGGTGATTGTGGGTGAATACTGAATAGTAAGTTCAAAAGAGGATTCAATAACATGATGAACAAAATCTTAAGCAATGGAACTCATGTCTAATTCTCCCTCTAAACTACTATCAGTAACACAATAAGGCTCATCACCCTTCACCGGTGAGGATGGAAGTGATAGGCAGGGAAGAGAATTTATTTGAACAACAGCAGATTCGGGTTTAACCATGTTGTAAATCTCTTCCAAAATTTCTTCATCAGTGAATGAAAGTTCAATATATACTACTTCAAAAAAAATCAGTTCTGCCTAACTCAAGTGTGTGTTCAAACTCTACTTTACGTTCAAGTTCAAAAGGCTCACTTTCCATAATAATGTAATTTGAGTGTTACAAAAAGGTTAAATCAAGAGGAGTAATGTTCAATACATCATAAATAAATTTAGTTTCTACAATATTCAAATTAATACAATTCTCCACATGTTGGCCAACCCTGACTTCCATTTCATTGCACAATGATTCAGAAAAGTGATTACTATTAGAATAGCGAAATGAGGACTCATCAGTTAGTTTTTCTTCAAATATATTTCCCTCTTCCACATCATCCAATACCATTTCAGAGACTATTGGGTTAACAATTTCTAAACATGGAAGAGAAGTTTTCAAATTAGGTTCAAAGATTTGAGATTCTATGATTTTCAGCTTAATGTTCTCTTCCAAAGTGTATCCAATATCAAATTCAACCACATTGTTCACAATAACAGAAAAGTTTGGAGAAGCGTTTATAACATTCAAGTTTTCATTTTCAAGTATATCTTCAACTCGAGTGACTTCCTTATCAAAACTCATAAAACAATGATTTTTCTCCAATGTAGGAATTATGAAAAGAACTGGGATATCTTTTTCAATCTGTTTTAATTCAGTTTCAAAATTGTCCAACTCAACACCATTAAATATCTTTTTGTGGATATCAATGTTATTCTCTTGATTCCGTGAGCTGGATATTTCCAAATTAAGTTCAACAGAATCAGTTCTTTCAAAATGGAAGTTTTGTTGCCCAATTTCACAGTCACTCTCCCCTTCAACATGATTTTCAAATATTTTATACACATTTTATTTTTCTTTTTCTTCAAATTCTTCTTGTTATTTAACCCTATATTGTAATTCTAAGAGCATGTTTTCTAATATTTTTAGTCTTTGATCTCTCTCTTGAGAATCATTAATTTGAATTTCATGGGTTTTAGTTAACCAATTTTTTATTAGTTATACCTTAGCATCCAGCATTTATTCAAATAGAACAATTTTAGCTAAGGTGTCAGGATTAGATTCAAAGTTTAGTTCATTCTCTTCAAAGTGATGGTAATGTTGTGGTTGGTTATAAACACACTGCTAGGCAGTATGCCCAAAACAGCCGCAACATTAACAAAATGGCTCAAGTTGGTGATTCCAATCCTCATAATGGTCCATTTTTTTCAAACTAAAAATAGATGAGTTCAAACACACAAAATTTAACAATTGATGCTGATTTTCAGTGTTCAAAAAAATAGTAGGTTCCAGTTCACAATATGTTTTTAAACAAATTTTTTGTGTTTTTTTAGTGTTTTTATTTATTTTATCAAACCCTAGACTCTCAGTGCGTTCCTTCACCGGCAACGGTGCCAAAATTTGAACAGTGCCGAAGGTTGTCACAACCCTCAAAATTACATTTATTAACCTACACTAGCATATTCGTGCAGGGTCGAACCAAAAAGAAGGCAGATGAGTGATTTCTATGGTTTTAAAACATTAAACCCCCACTATTGTCAGCAGTGGGGAAAATGTCTTTTTTACTTTTTTTATATTTATTACTGAAAAGGAAACAGGATGAAGAAAATAGATTTTATAAAAATAAACTATGTTTATACTATGTATGATATACTAATGAAATACAGTATACTAATATTAATCAACAAGACAAGGAACAATGATCAATTTGTAACACTCGAGAATTCAAAACTATTGGTTTAAAGGATGTCTTCTCCACTACACTTTATTGAATCAAACCTCAAGAAATAAAGGTGAAAAGTCTCCCTCGCCAGAAAACTCAACACATAGAAGACCAAATTTAAGAGTTCGCCACTCCAAAATCAGACAAACCGCTTGACAATTATTAAATGATAACATCTGGAAATAAACTCGCCATTAATTTCCAGTTGAAAAACATTAACTCTCTGAAAAAGTAATCAAGAATTACCTCACCATTAGTTCTTGAATTTATGAATTTTAAACCATTTATAGAGTGAAATAACTAAGAAGAGAATCATTATTCAATCTCACCAATTGAATATGATTCTGAAAATTACAATGTGAATAAAGAAGATTGGATGATTAACCAACATAATTGAATTCTTGAGCTAAACAATTCATCCTTTGATCATCCTGATTAAATAAATGAAAAAACATCAAATAATAGAGTCCAACATAATAAGGGAATAGGTAATAAGTACTCCCCAAGTACTACTCTTCTCCTGGTCTCCTTGGTCTCCTTCTCGTCTCTATCATTTCTCCTCGGTGTCTGCTCTCGGATGGATGTGGTCGTGGAATGGTAAAATGATAGTCACCCAAAATTCTGATGCTGCTCTGCTTTAACTAACCTTCTGTCATCTACTGCATGTCATTGCTCGATCTCCACCGACTTGGAAAGTTCTTCACCCACGCACTGGAAAATGTACATTTTTTCGCAACAAGCACGACACATTTTTTCCCTCGTAACCTACTCCAGATGTGTTAGTTGGATGTACCTGGACGCGTTTCTTCCTCTTGAACGAACCTGCATAGATAAAATAGAATAGAAAAATAAATAAATGAGATTCAAAGAAAAATAATTATTTTTTATGTAAATTGTTATATTACTCGTTACAAATTAACTTTAGTTAATTTATAATTACTTACTTAATAAAACTATGGTAAAACATAATTTATTAAAAAGTTATTAATTTACCTAAGTTAAAAAAATAATTACTATGTTATTAAATTTAACAACATAAAAAATTAATTAAGTTAATATTTCAGATTTTATTAATAATTTAATTATTACTATTAATGAAATTAAATTTTTAGGTTATTTAATTAATTATTTAATTTTTATTTAGTAATTAAAATTATTACTTAAGTTTTTTTTAAAAATAAATTAATAAGTACAATTTTTAGCTTATTTATAATAACTATTAATTATATATTTCTAATATTAATAGTGTATAAATTTATTATTAACTTTATTATTAGTTTAGTTTTAAATTTTAATTTACAAATTATCTATTTATTAAAATTATAATTGATTTAAATCATTACATTTATGAATTAAATTATATTATTTGACTTCTAAAAAGTTTACTTTGGTTATCATTTATTTTTTTCATTATTCCCTTTTACTTTTTTACTTTATATTTATGCTTTAGTTTTATAATTATTATTATCATGTTTTTAATTAATTTTTTTATCCTCCCACTACTCCATATTAGCACACAGGGGAGGGTTTTTGTTGCTTCTTCCATAGGAGACCCGCGGCGGTGCAACGATTCATCCCTTCCGGATAGGCTCCAGCTCCAGCGACGGCCAACAGCACCCAACGGCCCCGGTATTCCTCCTCAGCAGACAAACAGCTGTGCTGCATGGTGTGTGGTGGCTCATCTCCAGCGGACTCGAGCACGGTGCGACGCGCATTCAGCATATGGTGCAGCTCTCGTCAACAGCAGCGGTGCCGGCGGACCTCCCCCACAGCAATGGCGCCGGACTCCTCTGGTCCAACTTCTTGAAACATTAGTGCAACTCCAAGTGCGGCCTCGACTCAGCCAGATCCTCCTCCTTTGGCGTGGTTCATTTACAGCGTATCACAACAATGGCGCAAAGGCCCCTTCAGCACAACATCATCGCACTAGAGAAGTGGCAGACTCCTCTAGATCTCCAATCGACATTGAATCTGGAACTGCAAGATGAGATGGCTCGGATTCGACTTGAAGTCTTCAACAGCGCACAACTTCTGATGTTTGGGGGTTCAAAAATCGCAAATAGTAGCATGTATCTTTCTACAAGATCAAACAGTGAATTCGATTTCAATTATGCTGTTGAATCGACGGTAGGTTTTAAATCTGGTTTTGATACTGTTTTTTTATTGATCCTTGTTTGGAGATCTAGTCTGAGTCTAGTATTAGGTTGGAAGATGAATTGAAACTTTTATAAATTGTAATTTGTAAAATGATGGGAGAAGATGAATCGGTAAGAGGGAAGAAATGGTGCTATAGGGATGGTGAAGATAGGTTGTACAAAAAGGGAATCAACAGGAGAGTAACAGACCGATGAAGGGAAAAAAGAATCGGTAAGACCGATAGTGGAAAATAGGATGCTCTGCATCTGTGTCAGGTTGAGTCACCGATCAGGGGGAATGAATCGTGGGTCTAGGGGGTGAAACCGATAGTATAACAATATGGGGTATCAGTAGTAGAAGAGAAAAATTGGCGACTTTGTAAAATTTGTTAAACCGACAGTGGAAGTTGATCGGTGATTCATTGACTCACTGATGGCAGAAATAAAAATCAGTTTTAGTGGGACAAAATGAAAGTGGAAAAAATTGAGAGACCGACGGGATGATAAAAAATTGTGAAACAAATAGTTAAAATTTTCAATCAGTGAGTCATGACTCACCGATTCAAGAAAAAATTTTGGTCATATCATAAAAAAATAAAATAAAAATAACGGTGAGTGACAACTCACCGATGAAAATTTTGGGGGATCGGTGTGTCGATGACTCACTAATAGTTGGAATCAAAATCCGTACTCATTGATGAAAGAATTAGACGGTACCAAATAACATCGGTGTGCCTTGTCAAATCGTTAGATAAAATAAAAACAAGTATCGATGTGTGACCCACCGATGAAAAGAAAAATGCCTCACCAATAGTTATAAAAAAACATCGGTGTGCCAAAACATCTGTGCGACACTCACCGACAGTTCAAAATTACAAACGGTAATAAAAAAAATTAATTTACAACAAAAAATTAGAATGAATTAAACATTAATTAACTAAATAAAAAATCAAATTAACTAAATTGGTAAAGATTAATTAATTAATTGTAAATAAAAACTAACCACATTATTTATAAAACTAAAAATAAAAGCAACTAATTATTAACTAAGAAAATAAAAGTTATGATTAATTTAAAATATGTCGAAAAAAATGCAGACCACGTATAATAAATTAAATATGAACATAAAATTAAAATAATTAGAATTAACTAGAGTTATTAAATGAAATAAAATAATTAGTTAGATGATAAAATGAAACTCAACATTTTAAACATATGATTTAATTAAACTTAACTTAAATTATTAACTTAGCAGAAAAATTGAACCGCTTAAAAAGTAAAGTTAATTTATTTAAATATATAAGAATTAAATGGTAAAGTATTAGATTAAAAAATGGATTAAATTAAGGTAAATAAAGAAGAATAATTAATTAATTAATAGACATTTCAAATTATTAACCAGATTAAAATTATTAAAATAAAAAGTAATTTAATATATTTATAATAATTAGAAAGACTATAAAAAAGGTCTAAAAACACTTATTTAATTATAAAAAAATGTTTAATTTACATATTTAGTGATAAAATTACAAAAGTGCCAATATTAATTAAAAAGTGTCAAAATAATTAATTAAATTCCTAAAAATTAAATAAAAAGATGTGAAAAAACTATGTAAAAATAGATCCACATCAATATCCTCATCTATAAATCCTCTTTGATAATCTCAAAATATCATATATTTTATAATTAATGTAGGAAAATTTATTTTGGGGTGAATTATTGGGTACTCTTCAAATATGGATAAGAATAATCAAAGGGGAGAAGTCATTGGATCATGTTAATTATCAAAATCTATTTTAATAATTATTTTGTTATAATTATTATTTTCTTGATTCAATTCACTTATTATACAGGTACTTTTTTCATAAAAAGATAGAGACTATTATGATCATCATCTTATTTAGTTTTTATGATTAAAAACACTCATTAATGTGTATAATTATTTCACTTAAGTCGTTGTTACCCACACATGATGAAAATTTCCCCATGGAACAACACTCTACACTACAGTATAGAAATCCGATGAAACGTAAATACAATATTGTAAGGTGGACCACTCCATTTCCTTACTAATTCAAAACTGATCTTTTGGATTTGTAGAGACAATCCAAGATTTATGTCATAGTAAAATCTCAGGCCCTAAAACCCCAAAAAGGCCACCCGATAAGGTAAATTTCCATGAAAAAAAATATTATTTATAAGATCCATCCATGATGAAACTTAATTGATAAACCATACGTATATAAATTTTTTAAAATCCTCTAAAATGAATCCAAAATACTTCACACCACAACTCTATGTCCTATTCCAAATGGAATATCTCCACATCACATATTAGACTACCATACTATATTGTTATATGAACTAGAATAGTAAAAAATCATTAATTGATTACATAAAAGACATTTAATTGTATATTTACTGTGTTTCCACAACCCAAGAATATCAACTACACTCATGATGGATATAAATAGTTACTTTGGGATTCTTTGAAACTGTGGAACTGATCTATCCAACCCTTCAATAACTATAGCATGCGATGATTTCCCATTGTTTCTCATGTTATATAATGTTCTAAATCTACTATAATCTAATATATAGTCTTTTATATTTTAATATCTCCTCGCAGTCATTTTTTTTAATTTCACTACTAATTTTTCATCATATTCCTTTTAATGAATACATATTGCACTAAAAATGACTATTCTTAAGAAATAAAATCTTTTTCCACTATTTTATAATCCATGATCACTACCTTTATAGTGATGGATTCTAGTTTCCTTTCAATTACTATTATATGGAAATGGACTATTCTCTTTGAATACACAATCTTCACGTATTAACATTCTAGTTTTAATGGTAATTTCAGTTTTTATATACAATAATATAAAGAATAGGGGTCTTGGTATCAAAGATACTTTGAAATATAAGAGAAATATATATTTAATCATCAATCCATTGAGTTGGTACACATAGGTGTTCAAATTGATTTATTTCTTAACAACCATACCAGTATATGTACCTAAATTATTTTATGCATTTTATTTATTTATTTCATTTATTCTTTTAAATAATACTTTGTTTAACCAACCAGAATGATTAATAGTTTAATTCATGTATTTATATTTATTTTATTCTTCATCTTCAATATTTAATTATATAATTTTTCAAAAGGCTTAAATTATAATATTTTTCTGTTAAACATCTTTTAATTAACCTTTTTCATTCTAATGGTGGTTTTTATTCTTTAAAAAATTAATTATTTCCTTTTAATGTGAAATGAACTCCCCTCTATCCATTATACCCGACTCTTAACGACAAAATCGTTTATCAATAAATGAAAACTAATTATATTAGGATCCCCCCATAGATCCCACTAGTAAATGTAACTAGGATGAAATTCCATTAGGGAACCTTCACTCTATCATGTCATATAGTGGATGGATTGAATCTAGGGAGGGTAGAATTGCCCCTATAAAAATAAAGAGAAGTCAAAATTCCACCTTGGTGGCCACTAATCCTCCACCACCTTGTATCATGAATTTAACATTTTCTATCTATAATGGAATGAGCGACCTAGAATATAAATCTTTACATGGAACAACTATTATATATTTTAGTAGAGAATATATATGATTAAATGAAAATTTCACTAATTACTATAAAATACCACATTAGATTTCAAGAGTTTCTAACAGTCACATAATGACTAAGAGATTCCAGCAAATGGAATAAATCAAAATCCTATCCATATTTTGAATCTCAATAAATGAAACTGAATAGACTATAGGTTCTAACCACCATGATCATGGTAAATTGAACACATATAAGGGAACCCAAGATCATCCTGTATAATGTGGTATGTATTTGTGAACAATAGAATAAAAAAGAATGTTATCATTTAGATTAGATAATGGATAATCCCCACCAAAAAAGTAAGATCGAAGTAAAAAACAATTTACTCAGAATAGATAATATTTTAGTGGTACATTCTCATAGCTATTGATGATAACCTGAAAAAAATAGAATTCAAGAATCCCAAAAATGTATATCAAAGTGACCACCTTGACTATTGATAATCACATAAAATATTAGGTAATGACTTCAATGATGACATCTTTTTAGAGAAATTTTATAGAAAATAGTTAACTCTGAAATAGTTATGATGGTCAAAACAACTCTAAAACGTGAGAAATAATTCCATTGCAGCAAAAGAAGAAGGGTAATTTTTTGAAATTATGAACATCAACGTCACAAAGTTCAATGAATTGATGACATAAATATTGGTCACAAAAGAACATTTCATAATCGATTATCAATTATACTTGCTATTTGTGACCCTGAATACCTTAAAAATCTAATAGAAAAGATTTATATTCCCTATATTAAAATATTTTGTGCATTCATCATCAATAAAGTAATAAACATGAGTATAAATCATTATCATTATCTATGCTAGTCAAGAATTTTTTTTACCTCAATCACTAGGAATATTGGAATTTAACTCTAAAATATATGTATAAAAACCTACCAAATAAAATTTCTTTCATACAAATAAACTCAATACAGTTTGGTCGACATGATCTACTTGAAAATCCACTTCTATGATGTCAAATGTGTTTATAAATTCGTGTTCCCCACCCATAATCAGTTAAAAGGGGGAAGTTTTTATAGTGGATAGGGAGATTACAGAGGATGAGGGTTCCATAGATGATATGAAAAAAGGTGAAATTTATAATCTAGAACTATTTAATTCTAGGATATAAAATCTACATTATCCTTAAGTACATAACTATAATGATCCCTACATAAGAATCAGTCTGATCCAAAATCTTCTTGGAATTCTTGAATCCTACTATGACATCTGACCAACTTAAAAATATAAATTATTCTTATAAATGTCATACCACGGAAAAGAAATATCATACATCTCATAAACCATAAAATAGATACTTTTTTGGACAAGGGGATAAAGTTTCAATCATAATCAACTTAAACCATAAATACTATAGACAATGATCAATCTCAATTCAATAAATATCAAAACTACTTCCAAAAAAAATGATACACTGAGGTAGTTGGTTTCTGTTCTACTAAATAATTCTATTACTAATATTTATTAGGATTCCATACTACTCAAATAATATCTCATTGAGTGGCACTAAATTTCATTAAATTTGATAGTGTAAGGATATATATATATATATTCTAAGGTTTCACTAACCAAACCATTTAAGATTTTATAGAGGATTCATTATCCAATAATCATAACTATTTCATTATACTTTCACACTCAGCCTAAGAAATTCCCCATGGTAATCCACTGGAATTTCAATGTTCATTCTCTTAATTCAATCTGTCATTAATATGAATTTTTAAAGACGATAGTGGTCTATATTTACCATAAGGTTTAGAAGGACTAGACACCTCACTAATACCCCTCCTTGTGGGGTTTCATGGTAACCCTATTAAATATTTATAGGGAAATGTGTGTGATAATTTTGGTCACATTTGTCATAAGACATTCATTTAGGTAAAATAATATGCATTATTGATTATACATGGAGGTAATGTTGATGGGGTAATATGGTTACGGGTTCTTGATTTCACCCCTAGTGCTCTCTTTGGCCATCAAATCCAAAATTTATCTCTCCATCATGTATTGTTGCAGCATTCAAATGTTTTCCAACAGTTCCATACCCTTATGTTCAATGCACTAATATTTATGTGTGAATTGGTATTGTGGATTTTATTCATAGATAATATCAAAGTAAACTAAAAACGTGAAAATGAAATCCCAAATATAAATCTTATATGATATTTCCTTGTATTGACCACTACCATAATCGATGATTATAAATGATAAAGGATCCCTAAATGGGGTGAATTTGAACATTGAATACATATACAATATCTTGACTGACCAATTTACATCCAATGTTAAAAGAATAATGTGAAGTAAAACATAGATGATTTGTCTAAATCAACAATGTGGGATCTAAAACAAAGAGTCCACATGCATTGAAATGCATGGTAGCCATTACCCATAACACATGAAAAAACCTAAAATAATAAAGGGGGCATTTTCTATATGGACGTCTACTAGAAACTAATGTATTATCTTAATCATTTCAATTGTTAAACTAATGTATTTTATCCTTTCCCTTCCATATATCATGCCAATGTTCTCAATAATCCTCTAGTATATGAGTCCCCATCGAGGAGAAGATAATTTCCCATCCGGAAGGTTATAAATCCAACCATTTGAGATTGAAGATGAATTTCATGGTTGAAATTAGAAACCTATTCAATATTATTTCTGTATTCTCGATATACCCTATATATTAATATACATCCCCTATTATATTTTATGGGAATCCAATTAGGAATCATGTTCTAGAAACCATTTATTGAGAAACCAAGAATGTGTTCATACATTTTTTTATGTGGACATATATCCCTGTATAGGGATCCCGTCCTATTGTAATGAAATCATCTCTAAATAGTTAGTTACCCAAAACAATGCTCATTGATGATCCCCCAAGAATACTTGGGGGATTAAATAAAATAATCTTCTCCTGATGATTATATTCCCCATAAAACATGTTCAATTACCACATGTTGATCCTCAATTATCCATGGCCTATATGAAATATGTTCATGATGAGACATTGGTGGATGAGAACCTCGAGAAGAATGTTGGATTTCATTTATAAGTAAATTTTGGATATCTAAAATGCTTTGAAAATTTATAGATCATCTATCTAATTATCAAAATATACATAAGTATATATAACATTGTATGCCCACGTCAACTTGGTATTTTCACTATTGAAGTTGGTGACCTAGAACCAACTACAATGTTATTTTAATTACATATTTTTCATAGAATATAATATTAATTTAACCATATTAGTAGATATCTTTCATAATTATATAGGACATTAATGTATTAATGTCATAGAGTATATGTTTCACTGAAAGGTCAATGTTGTTCCCTATATGATGAGAACCTTCAAGTGTTGTAACCGTATTATTAAATATATGTTCTGTGGTTGGATGGAATCATATGAGGGACATTGATGATAGTGGTCATTGGGGGTAGGAGGTTCATAATACATTTAGACTTATTTTCATGAACCATTAAATTTTTTTCCTCCAAGAGATGGGATTGTAAGAGTACCCCCATCTATATTAATTTTTTTAGGTTTATCTATCATTGGATATTCCAAAATATGAGTGTGTGTAATGATCCGTATACATTATGATTATCATACCACATAACATGACTTTCAAACTTTTTTTGATTTTATAAACCATGATTGTATAATTCATAGTGATATTTGGTGTGTTGGGTGTGTCATGAGGGACGTGTTATTAAATAATATATTGAGGAATAATTTTTCCAATATATCTTTATAGAATATGATATAAAAAACCTTTTATTGAAATGTAACTATCACATTAAATTCCATGGTCATTGAATAATGAGTATTTTATTTCAAAAAGATAGAGTAATACCTATCAAGCTCCTAGGTTGAGGACATGATTATGAAACCAACATGATGATATATTGTGATATAGGGATTATATTTCACAGTGATCATTCATATGTGGTTATTTTCATTGTAATTATTGACATCCACTGCAGGTTCCATGACCCATTTCTAGGTAGTAATCATACACATTAGGAATATATTCCTAATGTCATTGAGGAAGATGCATGTGGGTCAGTGAGAAATTATTTTCATTGATATCAGTAAAATATTTTTTTTTCAAAGTTAGAAAAAAGTATTATTCTCTAGAGTGACACTTAATATTTATTCATGACCTATTAAATGATATTAATGAAAAAATAAGTAATTATTTTCATGTAAATTGTTTAATTAAATGAAAAAAATAAATATTAATATTATAAATATTTGTAAAATAATAAATTAATATTTATTTATTAAATAAAAAAATTTATTTATATAATAATATAAAATGATTATTTATTCACTAGTATGTGAATATAATATGTTCTTTATTTATTGAATGAATAAAAATTCATGAAATATCTATTAACGGATTTGATAAAATATGAACTGGATGAGAATACTAGGATTGTGATTGATGATAAATATCAACATACATGACTATAAAATAATATTTATCATTTCTCAAGTAAAAAATACGCCATGAATAACTATAAAAATAATAATAATATATAGAACAAGTTCAGATAAGGTTTAATATATTATTAATGGGATATTATGAATTTAACTAATATTTTATCCCTGCCTCGAACACTACAAATATATTGCTATATGTATAGTGTAGGGTTTATCGAAATTCATCAAGAGAGATCAAATGTGAGAATCAGTGTGTGAAACATATTTTAGAGCTCCCTATATTAAATGAATATTTCTCTAGATATTCTCCATTATCCTCTTTCCTCTACAGAACTGAAGTGTGTGGATGACTATTGAAGCTTAATGGAATCATAATAGTGATCATGAAAATCACTACATTATGTTCAATGTACTACACTTACGTTGAAAATAAATTTTTATTATACTAATATCAAAGGAACCCATTTTTATCACCACATGAGAGATTCTTCTTTGGATCCTACATATTCAATGATTGTATATTGAAAAGGTTTTTTAATGATAAATAAATAAAATATCCTAAGATAAGGCATTAATTTTTATGATATATTTTAATTAATTACAAATATACGATGAAAATATATTCTCTGGGTTCTGGACTATATTTTCTAATAGTGTTTGGAAAAGTTTCATTACTTCAGATTATCATATTTATAAGCATTGAAAATGATCTGCCAAAAATGACAAAACAAAAAAGGATATATACCCAAGAAGTTCTTTTTCACTTACTATAAATGAGAAGTAGAATCAAAGTGGTCACATTTAAATTTAAATTTATATATTTTATTATTGAAACATTATTCATAATTTTTGTCTGCTTTTTATTTCAAAAAGATTTTTTTAGTTAATCCCATGTTTAAATAAAATAATATTGACATATTAACTGTGATCATTACTGTTTCACAAGATCTCATGTAAGAGTTACATATTGGATTAATATTGAGATTAAAATAAGTTAGACATTCTATCTTGATGTTACATGAATTATGGAGAATATAATAGGTTACACAGTGTATAACTGTAGTGGACTCGATGTACCGAAATGTAATACACCTCATCCTATCAAAGGATAAAGAATATACCATCCTATAATAACAAGTAGTTCATTTATTTTCTTCCATGTATTGGCTAGTCCAGTTTATAACACAACTTTTTGGACATCATGACCTATATATAGTGTGGACATGTTGTTGTATACACAGTTTAGAGGATAAATTCAGGGTAATTTTGTGGTCAAATACACAATGTATTACCTCGTGGGACTGCAATCTTGGATAACTAATTAGAAACATGTCATGTATTGGGTATAAATTTCATGTGACCCGTTACATCTGACATCTGAAGAAAACACTGAGTAATTTGGTGTCTTACAATGACACACATAATGAATACCACATATCAAGTTGCTAATTAGTATATATCATTTTCTCCATCCAAAATATTCATTGATTCCCAATGCATTTATACGAAATACATAAAAAGATATTTACTTGGCTCTTATATATTTGGTTCAGGATCAATAGTCTACAAATAAGTAATTAACATAAATTAAAAAATAATAATTTATTTCCATTTTAAAACCTAATTGCACAATTATAATAGATGTGTTATCTATATGATAATGGATTGAAGAATTAATAAATTATCAATTAACTCAATGTAGTTATATATATTTATTTTTCATTATATATATTTTACATGAATTAATTTATAATGGGAATCTCAAGGAGTCTTCAGATGGTCAACAAAATATATATACTCAATTAATTAAACAATGAAAAAAATTTAATTAATTCATGCATGATTGACATTATAATAAAAAAAATTGAAGTGAATTAAATATAGTAATATTTTTCATACTCATTGTATCTGTAACACCCATAATGATATTTGTAAAGACCTATGTACATGATGATTTTTTTTATTTAATTTTTTGCATTGGTTTTCTATTATTTTTTATAAAATTAAATATAATGCCATATGTGTCATCCCACCCCCTTTTATTATGTATGACTTGTGTGTATGTGGTTGTTTATGAAAATTCAAAAAAATAATCTCTTGGTTCCCCTTATCTACCTTTGAGTTATTAACAATTATTGTAAAAGGATAATCCTAAGTAACATTGATGTTGTTCATGAAAAAACCCAAATGAAACAGACCAAGGTGATATATAGCTTTATGGGTGGAATTATGAAACTCATGGAAACACTAATATAAGGAGTTATCACTATGGTTTGTACATTGATTTATTATACAATCAATAAATCTACCATTATATCATCTCATGATCAGTTCATTTATTTATTTTGTTATTTTATTTCTTCAGTATGATTTATTTTTTTGTTCTAGAATTGTGATTTTATAAATAAATTAACAAATATGAAATTAAGGAATTACAAAAAATAGACTATACATAAATTTTTTATTGGAAAATTGTTAATCACCTAACTAAAATCCATTTAAATTAACAATAAATGTAAAATAAAAAAGAAGGAATTTTTTTCCCATAATTTATTACATCCCACCACTAAATATTATGTTAGACTACACCTTCCATCATTTGAAGTAATATGAATGCATAATTATAGTGTTATTTTTTCCTCCTCTGGGGAAATTTTAAATTATCATGATGTATTAACTAATATAGTTGTTCAAATTAAAAGAACATGTTTTAAATTTAACAACATTATTATATTAAACACTATTTTAGAGACAAGTGTTGAGGGAATACTATATAGGAATTTTTTATGTAAATTATAATTAAAAATTCATGAAGCTTCTAGTTTTTAGTTTCCAAAACTGTATTTAAAAATAATTTCATATAGTTTTCTTCACCTATTTAAGGATTTTGAGATATGAAATATTGATCCTTATAAAAATAATTTCATACATGAAATGACATTTTGATTCTATTATTGGGGGATTTTAGACTTTATTAAATAGTGGGAGACTTAATAACATACAAATTATTATTCTATCTTGCAAAAAATATAATAAAATTGGGAAATAAAAAATATTTTATATTTTATGATGACTCAAAACCAAAACCAATATTTATTTTGATTATTCTATTATTCATGTTATGTCCATACAAATAAAAATTTCTAAATATGGTACAATCATTTATGTGATTCATTATCATTGGAAAATTTTATTTAATTATTGTAATCCCCTATTTATAATATACAAACTAGAAGGTGGTAAAAGGTGAGAAAGATGACTATTAGATATATATAAACTTTGATTTATTTGTCTATTTTATCATAAAATCAACTATGTATGAAGATTTTATGATAAAAAATAAGTACATGGATGATTACACAAAAATATCTCATCTTATTCTTCTTTATAAATAGATTAGAATGTATGAGACAAATATGATTTTCAATGCACTATATTATTGTCTAATGAAAGAAGTTAATATAGCCATTGATCATTAATTCAACATTATGGGGTATATTGATTAGTAAGATATCATAGCCATCCACATAGATAATAAATTACCAATACATATTACCTCATTACCCATAACACAATGGTATTCATTTTTCATCTAATCCATACTAAATAAAATTTGATAAACCATTAATGATTATTTTTACTATGCTTCCCTAGGTTGATAAGGGTTTGTTAAAACCCATTTTATTGTCCCATATGGAATAAATATTAAAAGCAAATTTTAAATATCTCATAGATAATATAATTTAAAAATTGAATTTATAATCCCTTCTAATAAAAAAAATATTCATAGGTTGAAGACTGAACATGAGGTTATTTTATTATTATGTGGAATTCATGGAAACTGGAAAAGTAATTTAATTTAATTTAAGATGAAAATAACTACATCTACTTTAGGTATGTCAATTAGGGTTTTATTCTTCAATTTTTCCTTAAAATAAAATATATGGAAAGCATGCATGTATTGAAATATTATATACAAGGAATGATAGAAAGGATATATTGTGAAATCAACATGAGATAAAATTAAGAGATTCCAATATCTTCCAAGGGGTGGCCACTAATTCCGATTTCCAAAATTAATTCATTCTAGTTTGTGTTGAGTTTTTTCAAAAAGCTTATGTCAATATCCATTTTTACATAATGATGAATCATTTAATATTTGGAATAATATTTTTGTGCTTCCAAATACATTAATACTAATTTATTTTTATGATAATCATACATATTCATTCATATAAATTGATCAATAAAAATATAAGACTCATACCTAGTTATGGAAGGATAATTATTTTTCAAAATAAATGTTATGATATACCTAGAATTATTTTTATTCTATTTGGCGCTAAAAAAATAAATTATGTGAAAAAAATATGAGTCATACTAAAAAACCATTAGATATAATAGCATTTCATAGGATTTCTAGTGTTAGTATATCCTCGTAAGATGAACCATTCAAAAATAAACCTAAAGAAAACATTATATACTTCATGAAATTCCATTAATAAATTATAGAAATGTTTATTGAAGTAAATGATTAGACATGTTAATGATAGGGTAACCTCTAAGATGGGTTTTTATTGAAAAAATTATCAAAGTAATCATTGATCATACATTTGGTTTAAAGGTAGTCCAAAACTAAAATTCCATTATACCTCAACATCATAATGGTAGTAAAATCAATATTGATGATTAGTCTTATATGTATTGAAAATATTCTATAATTCCTTATAAAACTTGTTTTGTAAATAACAGTACAATAACTAACCATTTTACAACATCATTGACTAATAGATATCATATTAATTGGGATATAAATATATTATATTAGGTTACAACCTCTTCTTTTTACATAAAACCATTAGATAAAATATGATTTTATCTATAGAGAAACATGAAAACACTTATCACATCTCAATTAATAATCTTATAGTTATATAGTATATTAAAATTTATTCAAGGTTGAATATGTTTCCCTAAATGAAACGTTTTATTTTTTATATACTGAGAAAAAAGATAGTTTAATGGGTTAAGTATCTGGAAGTGAAATAGTTCTAAAATGAATTCTAGGATCTTATATGCTCATTAGGAGGTGTAGGTCAAGACACACATAATATGTAGAATATTTCCAAAAAATTGGTTATTTATGATCATAATTTTTCATGATATATATTTTACAGTTCTAAAATAATGTTTCCAATAAAGAACTTATATATGAATATATTATAATGTTGAGAAATATTTATAAATTCTTGTACTAGTAATGATTGATTGATTATTGAAAGGTATAGTCTATTAAAACTCTTAGTTACCTATCATATGAAATGAAATCCTTTTAAAATATTCTTGTAAAAGCATTCTTTTATGTTCATAATATTGGGATACTGATATTCAATAGAAAATAATTTGGAGGAAAACCTATTGAACATATCTATATGAAATAACCAAAAGGAGACCTTATGATATATGACTATAAGGAATTGCCACAAATGGTTGATGAAGTCAATAAATATATAATGCATAGTTATTATAGTCACATAGGAATATGATGCATTGATATTACATTTTTTAAATGAATATTCAACATGTTACACAAACACATTCCTGAGGTCCCTAATATTTTATGGAATTTATAGACACGATACAAATATCTCTAATTTTTGGAAAAATCTTCATCATATCCCATAAAGATCATACATGATGCTTAGTATGGGTAAATAAAGAAGATATATAAGCATACTATGAAAAAAAGGTTATGAGAAAATAGGAAAAGAGTTTTAAAACCATTCCCCCTATATATATAATCATAACACTCAGTCATGGAACAAATATTGGATTTTCAGAAGACATGAAAGATAATGTAATCAAAGTAAATGATCTATGAAATAATAATATTACCATAATATATTGATTTCTTGTTTACCTATCAACTTATAAAATGGTAAACATTTATAAATAGAGACATGTTCAATCATTAAGTTAAGGAAATGAAAAAAGTAATTCATAAAAATTTATGGAAATCCAACCTGGTCCACACATAACATTATGATAAGGAAAGATAGATCAACACATATCATTGGGAACATGTAATGAGGTTCATGAATAACATTATGTACATGTAATCTTGTTCACACATAATATTATGAATATATAATTAGTATAAAACATAAAATTATGTACATGTAATTAGGTTCACACATGAAATATTTGATCATGAGTTAGTCATATTTACCAAATTAATAGATGGAGATATATGTCCCACCTATCGCATAATTAAATTCATACGTATGTGTGCAAAAATATCACAAAACATTAATCGTATCAGAAACCATGAAATAAAATGGATTTCATCATTATTTTATCATTTCAAAATCAACTAGAAATGTTATGGGTTTCATAACCATTTCCTCATTTCATCATGGTGTATCTAATTGATAATAAGTGGGTTTCATAAGAATTTAATTATGATATAACTCATTGAAGAAAATTGAGAATCATAAATATCGTATCATCATAAAAATAAACAATCCAAATAAATAATAAAAATTGTATCCCTGGATCATATCTTTAGTAATGAATTTGTATCATCAAATGATTTCTTATTAAATTGAAATTGATTATGAAAGATTACGTGGATAATTTCTTGAGAAAAATAACTTATCTCAGAAAATAACTTTTTAAAACTAAAAATAAATAAATGTTTTTAAAAATATATTTCATTGAAAATAATATTGAAAAAATATTTATTATGATTGAAATAAAATAGTGGTCATGTAGGTGGATAATTCTATTCATGTCATACCTAATAAAGCAATGATTTCTTTCATAATTTTATTCAAATACAAATAGGTATTTTTTTTAAATTACATTATTATTAATTTTAAAAAAAATATAAAAAATGAAACAAAATATATTTTTTTAATAATATTCTGAATGTTAAAAATATTTTTGAAAGTATATATATAAGACATGGGTCAGGAAGAAAGAAACCATTACACTAAAAATGTGACTTTTCTTGAACACATTATTTTGAACTATTCTGTACAAAATGATAGGTAAATTAAGGTAAAATTGGTAGTATCTTTAAATACTCATAGGATAACAAAATTAATGAGTTTCATTAGAGATATATTCTAATATTTTACCATTGTATTAATAATAAAAAACTATCTCGATAAACAATTAGATTGTAACATAATTCTTTTCACACATTGATAACATTGAATCATAATTTAAATGAAATAATAACATTAAATGAAACATATAATATCATTAAAGTAAATATATTCACTATATAACTTATCAATGGTTAAGTATATATGCCGCAGAGAAGATGATATTTTCATAACGTAACTTATGTCTCTATAAATGGAAAATGAGATTTGTAGCCTATACTAATTTGGTACATTTTAAACTATAAACACAATTAATGTTATATAATAAAATGGTTATGTAAAACCCAATAATTTTCAGGATTATAATTTGAATATAAATTCATGTTATATATATACACATCATAAAATAAATGGGTGGTGGGTATGAAATGTAACCCAGAAGATAAAGAGATATTAGAAATCCCTTACAATAAGTATCGACTTACATTGTAATCCTTTGAACCTATGTTATAATAAATAATTGTTTATTATATATCAACTATATAAAAATAATTATATATTTTATACCATTTATTATTTATATATGAAAATTCATTACAAATTTATTACTAATTCTTTGTTGAAATCATGTCTTGGGTATAAACAACATTTTATTCATATTTTTTTCGGTGTTGATTTTATCATGGTTCCATGATCTCCATAATAAAAATAAAAAAATAATATTGATAGATAAATTATAATTTTAATAAAAAAATTAAGTAAGTTTTTGATAAATTATGTTTGCTACAATCATAGAGATGGTGGGTCATACGTATACATGAGTAATACTTCTATTTTGTTTGATTATTAATTAAAATTTATAAGGAATATTTTCTCATTAAATAAATATAATAATATTAAAAATAAAATATTATTAATTTAAATATACTTATAAATATCATTATTGTCATGTGGTGATGAATATAGTGAGTCAAATCTCTTCGTGAATGCGGGTTTCCACACGTACTAAACCAATGTTATCACCATTTAGTGAGTGAAATGGAAGAAATTAAAATGATATATTTTAATTTTATAATTATAAAATTTTCATTAATATCATAATTATTTCATTTATGTCAAATCAATTCTATAAAATTTTCCTTATTATATTGTATGTAAATATTTAGTGAAAAAAGAACCACATTGCTTCCTGAGGTGGTAGTCTACCTTAGACAGAAACGACAATATCATATCCCATAAGAAATGGAAAATAAAAATTTATATATGATATAATTATACAAAATGTATAACTATGTCAAAATATCATATATATACTCTATTTTCATCATCATACACAACCGGGAGTGGTGGTATTGGTAAAACGAATGACATCGGTTCTCGAGGCGGTAGTCTGACACACACATGAATGATTATTTTGCAACACATTTGATGAAGGTGGATATGTTTTTATGTCATGAACATAAAATAAATAAATTTCAGTATATTTAAAATAATTTGGTTATTATTTGATAATTTTTTAATAACTATTGAACGAGGTGGAGGAAGAACTAAAATAAAAAATCTCGTTGAATAATTTTACCTCTTCTTCGGGTATCATACTTAAACATACACTGAAAGCCATTATATGATTGATTTATGCCAAAAAATAATGATTAAAAGATTATAGGATGCATTATTAGAATGTATTTTGGCAGGTAATGGCTACAAAAAAGGATTTTATGTTTATAAAAAGTGATAATAGTTGGTGTCCTTTTAGAAGTGAGGTGAGTGACACATATGTAATTGTTTTGAAATGAAAAACATGTACCCCTATTTATCCATTTAAAAATGATACAAATTTATTTATAATATATAATTATATATTATATGGACAATATATATTCATAAAATATATTTTAAAAACTTTTTAGTTTATTTTATAATTTTTCTTTTTAGATTACACCATCGTAAAATTATTTTTACCTTAACCGTGATAAATAATTTTTAATTTTTTAAATATTAATTCTGTTAAAAAATTAATTTTAATTTATTATATAATATTAATTTTTTTTTTAAAAAAATATTTCATCCAGTTTTCTGAATTCAATTCATATACGTTGAAAAATGTAATTTAAAATTAATCCTATAGACATGATGATAATGTAAGACTTCTAAAAGAAAATATTGAAATTTTTATATGGTTTTTATATCAAAGTTAAATATTAAAATTTTTACAATTAAATAAATTATATTATTAAATATATAATTAAACTATTTTAAATTTTTAAAAAATTATAATATCATTTAAATTTATAAATAATTTAAATGAAAAGTCAGTTTAGAATTAATTTTTTTTAATTATTCACTACTCGTTATAAAAATAATTTTTTTTCAGAAAATTATCAGAAATTCATCCCTATATAATTGTACATGATTTTTTAACAAAATAAAATTTTTTCTTAATTAGTTTTATTAAACATTAAAACAAATTATAAATTTTCCAAAAAGGGCGAAACAAATTTTTATAAAATAATATTTTTAAGCGTAACATTTTATTTATTCTGATATATTTTATAGAAAAAAATAAGATGAATGATAAGATTTTTATTGAATATAATATTTACTAATTTTATTCTAGTAATTACCAAAAATATATTTTTTAAAATTTATTTCGATAAAATGTGTTTTCCACATAAATATTCAGAATAAGATACCCTTTATTTTCAAATGGTTTATATTTTCCTCCATATTTATTTAGTAACCATGTAAATAATTATATATTCATGTGTAAACAATATATTTTCTAATTTAGTTAATCCTACTCATACCCAGATTTCCAACACCAACATGGTAATAATCATATAAAATAATAGTTTCTTAATATTATGTTCTGTTTTAGTAATACTCTACATTGAAAGTGACTCAAAATAAAATTAGTTTCATGTGTAATGTAAGCTATACACAGTGTTCTGTGTATCAAAAACTATCAAAAATATTAAATCCTTTGAAAAAATATTTCAAAAATCTTAGGGTTTTACGTTATAACCTCTATAAAATGATTTTCTCCCTATAAATTCATCATGTTCATCAATGGATTATCATTTGAAAATTCCTTCATAGAAACAAACATCATAAAAGGCTTAACAAAACATATTTTTGAAAAGGACAAAGGGATGTGAGAATTAAATATCTAATAAAACAAACTAGGATTCTAAATTGAAAAAATATGTGGTGAGTTAAAACATGGACATATAAGATAAAAATAACACCCAAATAGTGTTGCAGAGTGATAGAGAACATGGTTATAAAAAAATTCAACAAACACAATGAAATGAAAGAAAAATAATTTTGTAATAGTTAATTGATATCATAAAAACTGATGATAGAAAGGTAAAATTTTATTTCAATATCATATTCATAAATATTGTACATATATTTTCCATTTAGAATGAGATCATATGAAAATGAACTTGATATATTTTTATTTCATAGGCAAAATTTCATCCGTTTCTCATGCCATTATAACTATTAAAATTATCTCATACTCAATGAGAAGAATTTATTTCATGTCTCAAGCACTAAATAAAATCCATGATAAAATCATAAGTCATTTCTTCAATCCCTAGTAAAAAAATTGGTTAACATTATTTATCCAATATAGGTAAATATTTATAAGGTGGGGTTAATATGTTAATGTCTAAAACCTCATGAATATTCCACATAATCCATTACATAAATGGTAAACCATGAAACCCTATAAAAATTTAAAAATTATAAATCAGGTCACCATATTTATCAAAATAAACTCCACATTAAAACCCAATATATCATAAAGTATATATTTAATGTCACATACCACACATTTTAATACCTCCATCATGTATTCTCATAAAACATGGTTGTCATGACCTGTCCCCTGGGGCCTGTGTGGCGACTACAACAAGCCCACCTCCCAAAGGCCAAGGGTTGGTGACTAGTGCCGAATGCATCAACCTACAACTGTGAGGAATTTTCCTGAGTACCTGTATGCACACGAACACACAGCCACATCCCAACACACTAAAGGTGGGGTCAAGTACCACTAAAATAAGGATGAGTGGATGAACATCTAAAATTATGTGGTTCAAAATACAAACCCAACAATGAACCGAAGACAGCATGTACAAAAGTTAATCTCCGACGACCATCTATAGAAAACCCCACCTAATCCTGAGAGTAGTGAAGCTACTAGAAGCCGAAGTAGTCTGTCATGACTTCCCTATCCTACTGGGCCATGACAGGGCCTAGGCCACAAAGTCCATCGTCGTAGAATATGTCAGTCTCCTCTCTCAAAGAACCCTAGTCAAAACTACAATCATCTGCACTAGAGAAAACGCATGTAGGGGTGAGTAACATTGTTCTTAGTAGGTACCACAAAACAAAAATTAATTACCACACATCAATTCCTTAATGTAAATCATGAAACACAAGACAACTGACACCATGTAAACCTTTAGTGTAGTGATAGAAGAATCACCAGTCACATCATTGAACACCTAAGATGTTGGAGAAATCATCCTCTAACAAGTATAGTGGGCCTGATATGTCACGAAGAAGTGCTTCCCACTAACCATGGACTGCTTAGGTACACCTCCTCATCATGTACCATGGGCCGGAAAAGTCATAGAGAAGTGATTCCCACTAGTCATAGCCAACTGAGGTACTCCTCCTCATCATGTATCATGGGCCTATAATTTCACAGAGAAGTGATTCCTACTATGGTCCTACAATTTCATATAAAATTGATTCAAAATGAGCTATGGTCAAGTCCTACAGAGTCTAAAGTCAACATTCCTCATGTCCTATCCAACCGAAAGGATCCATTCTTAGTGTGCTTGAGAGAACTGCTCCTCAAGACCTTTTTGGAATATCAACTTCCATTAATATCACTATAGAGAATTAAAAAGTATCTGCCTCATCAAGAGGGTCCCAACACCACAAACAACTCATCGATCAGACACACAGTTTGTAAGATACGTGTGTTTCAGTAACCAGGGGGCCAGTTGCGATAGGGCACGGTCCACCCCGGTCAGAACGACCCAACAAACCGAACTAGGGTGTCCCACATAACCCAGTTTAAGATCGACCGACTCGACCTGAACCTTTTCGAGTCTAGGTCGGTCTTGTTAGGTTTTGCCAATGGGCCTCGCTACAGCCCGGTTTGGCCGAGGGTACTTCATGTCTTGTCACCCGGTGACCCGGTCAAGTCCAGCCCAACCCAAAGAGCATAGATCCTATCTGCTAGTGTGGGGCCAGCTCAGTGGGTGCGGGTCCAACCCGCAGGTGCAGATTCATCCCGACGGTGTGGGTCTGTCCCACTGGGCATGGGTTGGCCCAACCTACTTGGGGCTCGGCGTGCCAATAGAGGACTGGCCACTGGAGTAGCCGGTAGTGCGCTGCCTGGCCGGGACGCGACAATTTTCCCCATCCATCCCCCTCTGACCCACGAGATGTTGAGGGGCTGTCACCTCCAATTGCATTCGATGGACCATGGCCCATCCATCCATCCATGTGGCCCAGATTCGAGCCACCACCTTTCATATAAGGACACTCCTGGTGCCGCATCTTCTGCTACCACTGCCTAATGGTCGCAGACTCAAGCCTCTATGGCCTATCAATGGGCATACCTCTCCACTCGGCTGCCAGCTTAACCGGCGGACCTCCGTCCCACTAATCGGTACATGGTTGGATCATGACGCCGCCACCAACGTTGTATGCGCACGTGCGATAGTTAATCTTTGGGTAGACCACCAGACATGCATTGGTGGTCCATTCTTCACACCACCTACAACTATGGCCCCCTCACAAATTTCATTATGCACTTGGAAGGCCTTAAGTAACCATTATTGTCATTTTGAGAATTTGGCATCCAAGAACACACAAGCGGAGGTGATCAAGTGTTCGTGTCAGCCTGGGCCCTCCGTTTTAGAGGTTTAAATGAGGGGAATGTCTGGGTATTAGACGTTCAACCATTTCTGTGATGTATGAATCCCGAATAACAAAAACCCCAAATAATTTCACCCCCATAAATACACATATAGATCATGGATCAACCTGTTTTTTGGTTGATCTATGTTCATCATTTCATAGGAAAAGAAGAAATGGAATATCTTTGAACTAAAACTCAAACCCCTACCTCGTTGATGTTCAATGTTGAAATGTTCATCCTCAGGAGTTCAAGATGTCGACATCGTCACATCCGGCTCTGTTATTTGAGGTGTGTAGAAGATGATGAATATCCACCAACACTCATTGTTCTTAATTTTTTAGGAGATTCACTAGAGATTTGTTAGAGAATTCTCCATGTTTTATTTCCCAAAATTCAATCGTTGGATTATTAAAAGAAAAAAATAGTGCAGCGTCATTGCATCAATTAATCATTCTCATTAAATGTTCCAAATTTAATAAGTCATTATAAAATATGCATCATGGTTCCAAATGAGCCATTATTGGTGTTCCATTTATGTTCTTCGTCACCACCTCTTCTCTACACCATAGCGACGCCTTCTTCCACCCAAAGGTGAGAAAGAAATAAAATAATTAATTTAAATTAAATTATTATTTTTCTAAAAAAGTTTGAAAAATAAAATTTTTGATCAGCCATTTCCGGCCAATGTGAAATCATTTCTAAGAGAATATTGGTGTTTTGAATTCAATGGTGAAATCATATTTTCGATCCGACCACCGGATCGAAAGATAGAAAATCCCCTTTTCACCATTATGGAACATACCTCAAAAAAGGTCAAAATTCCATTCCGGGCTTTCGGGACCTCAGAAACACGTGCCGTCGAATTTCACGGTCTCAAAATATTTTCATATAACTATAAAAATTTAAAGTTAAATTTTGAGATGCTACATTCTCCCCACATTAGGACTTTCCATCCTCAAAATACAAAACAAAAACTATACAAAATTGTTGGGGTACTAAGCATGATTATGAGCTTCCAACTCTCAGGTGATCTTTTGGAGATTCATGTACTACCATTAGATGCACACTAGAGGAATCGACCGACTGCATATGACCAACTACTTTAGATCCTCTATCTCCACTAGGAACTCCACAAACATCACCCCATCATCAATGTACAACTCACCCCAATCAATGACATGGGATGGATCATGCACACAACTCATCAAATATGACACATTGAAAACATCACGCACACGATGCATTTGTTGGGGAAGAGCTAGGTCGTATGCCACCATGATAACTCTGATCAGGATCTAAAAAGGCCTAATGAACCTCGTAGATATCTTGTCACCCCGGCCAAATCTCTATAAACCTCGTCAGGGTGAGACCTGAAGGAAAACATGATCGCCCTTATTTAAATCAAAGGGTCTTCGTCTCTTATCAGCATAAGACTTATTCCAACTTTGTGCAGTACTAATCTGTTCCTGGATGATCTACACATTCTTGGTGGTATCATCAACCAAATATGGAACCAGGAATGCCAAACCCCTTGGGTCTATCCAGCATATGGGTGCTCTGCAAAGACTCCTACATGAGGCCTCAAATGGTGCCATGCCAATGGCGGAGTGATAGATGTATTTTATGAAAACTCCAATAGTGGAAATAGGTCCTCCAAACTATGACCAAAATCAAGGACACAAGAATGAATCATGTCTTCCTAGGTTAGTATGGTTCGCTTTGTCTGACCATCCATCGGGCGATGAAAATATGTTCTCAAGCACAGTCGCATTCCAAATGTGTTCTGTAATCCATTCCACTGCCATGATGTAAGGAATGCATCACAATCTGAGATTATTTTCAAAGGAATCCCGTGGAGCTACACAATATCATGGAAGTATAGGAATCCAAATCCTACTATTGGTCCCTACTCTTGGATGGGTAGGAAGTGAGCCGACATGGGGATTCAGTCAACAATCACCAAGATAGAGTTCTAGCCCTTGGATGTACGTGGTGTCCCCATCACGAATTCCATTGTGATACCATCCCACTTCCACTCTAGTACCTCAAGTGGTTGGTCAAATCCAGCTGGAACTTGATGCTCAGCTTTGACTTGATGAGAAGTGAAGAATTGTGAAATGAACTCGGCCATCATTTTCTTCATCACTATACACCTTTAGTAACATCGGAGGTCATGGTTCATCGTTTCCACTATATAATGTACCGCCAAGGGAGATGTATGAATCTACCTCAACACCTCCTCCCACAATTCCATTGGTACTATGGTGCGTCCTTTGAAAAGGATGACGTGCTCCCCACCTATCGAAAATCCATCAGGATCCTGTCGTGAGGATAATAGACCTCATTGGGCCTCACTATCAACATCCACCAATTGTGCCTCACTGACTTACAGTAAGAGCGGGGGGGTAACAGTCATCAACATAAGGTAATTTTCTTAACTATCATTCATGATGTATATCTCCATCACAAATAACTTCTATGTCACCTCACTCTATAGTTTAAACCCAATCCTCCGGCTAAGCACGTCTTCCAACATGTTTTATTTTCAAGGGGTATAGTATATCTCAAAGTCATATTCCTAGAATAATTCTATACATCACTGCTACATTAGGTTCAAGTCCTTATAAGAGAAGATATACCTGAGACTTTTGTGGTCAGAGTGAATTGTAAACCATTCACCCATCAAATAGTACTTCCACATCTTCAAGAAAAATACCATTGCTGCTAACTTCAGGTCATGGGTTGCGTAGTAATTCTCATGTTGTCTCAACTTTCGAGATCCATAGGTGAAAACTTCTCACTCATGCATTATGAAACATCCTAGTCTGGTCCTTGATGTGCCGAAGAAAACTACGTACTCAACACCCTCCTCTAGTAGTCTCAAGATGGTTTCACTAGTTAGTCTCGACCTTAGCTACATGAATTTCTATTGGAATTTCTCTGTCCACACAAAGGGTTTTTCATTCCATGTCAAAGATGATAAGGGTTATACTACCCTTTAAAAGTTAGTTATGAACCTCCTATTGTAACCATCCAACCCCAAGAATCTCTACACCTCATTCATGCTCCTCGGAAGCTCTAAAGTAAGAACCACCTCAATATTCTCTGGATCCACAACAACTCTATCCTATGAGATGACATGTCTAGAAAGTGGAATTTTGAATCCAAAACTGACACATTGAGGGCTTACCATAAAGATGGTGCTCTCGAAGTGTATCTAGGACTATCTACAGGTGTGTAGTGTGCTTCTCTTCTGATGTAGAGTAATCAAATATTTCATCATTGAATACCATGATGAATCGGTCAAGGTAAGGCTGGATGATCCTGTTCATAAGGCCTATGAACACTATTTGGGCATTGGTTATACCAAAAGTAATCACTAGGAACTTATAGTGGTAATACTGGAACCGAAAGGTTGTCTTCGGTTCATCCTCATCCCACACGAGAAGCTGGTGATAGCCTAATATATAGTCTATCATTGAGAACCACATCTCCCCCTTCAGCTAGTCGAAGATGTCATCAATTCTAGGAAGCATATACTTGTTCTACATGGTTTATTAGTTCAAGAACTATAATTCCATGCACAATTACAAAATTTTGTTTTCCTTCTTGGAAAAAATCACCGAGGCTACCCATTATGGAAGGATGGGTATTATGCACCCCTTCTTCTACAAGTACTCAAGTTGTACCTTCAACTCGTGAAGATCTGCAAGAGCCAACCAATATGCCCGTGTGGATATCAGTGTCGTCCCATGGAACTGGTCGATGTAGAAGTCTACCTCCTGGTTTAGAGGTAGTCCCGGAACATCCTCTCGAAAAAGATCCTCATACACATCCACCGCTATAGGAGATCATGGACACCTCTCATCCAATGAACTGAGGGTGTGGCTAGGAAACTAGTGAGTGATTTGTTTTACCCTTCTCTGAGAGAGTCTTTCCTACACTGTATGGGTTTCCTTTTTTCTAGTTAAGGAAAACATGGTCCCATCTCAGCGGACACACCACACTGTACGCCTAAAACAATCAATCTGAACATGGGATTTAGATACCCAGTCCATAACCACGATATCTTCGTAGGTCCTTGGCATCGCTAATAGGAGATCACATCCGAAGCTCTCACTTCCTATAGTAATCTCACACTGCTGGAACTAGTGTGTAATAATGGAATACCCTCACGTAGGAGTCCCTAGACATAGAGATTGAGCCAACATATCCACTAAACTCTTTGAGCTCCAAATGGTAGTTGGGGAAAGGAAGAAGTTACTATGATATATGTCCAAATGTACCAAAGCTGGGGAGGAGAATACATTGACCGTACCTCAGATCATCTCTAGAGCACTGGGGTCATAAGACACTTATTCCTAAAGTTGTGCTCGCCCCTTTCCGCCTTCTCCCTATGGTCGGGGTGGACCTCCTTGTGGTGGTGGTGGTAACATATCGAACCACCACCCACCGCCAGCTGCTCTCCCGGATCCCATGTTAGGTCTGCCGCCCAGTAGACCACCTTACTCGAACCACTACTATTGTCTTGGCGGACCTCGACTGTTTTATGGTCATCTGTATGGTGGGTCAGTAATTAACATACCATGTGTACCTACCCACAGCATTAGTAGTAAATCCGAGTTCTTGGCTGACTACCTCTAATCTGGGAACCTCTCACTATTGTCCCTAAGTCCCAGGGTCATCCTATGAAAGTCCTAGCCTGCCTGGGACAACACGTGTGATGTCTGCTACCTGCCAAAGACTCTATAACATGGGGAGTACTAGTAGTTATAGCTATCGAAGCCTTCTCTGTAAATAATCTCTCTACTATAAGGGCTCGCTTCAGCACCCCGACCTGGGTAGGGATGCTAGGAGACCACACTTATATCGGGACCTCCCACCTGAATCCATTACCAATGGCTCAAGCCCATAATAATGTGTCTCATACCATTTCTGTGGAGTAGTGAGGTAGCTTAGTGATCCTCGCTGTGTACATATCCACCGTCATGTTACCTTATGGTATGTGAAGAATTTTTTGAATGTGCACAGAGAACAAGTTCATGGTTTAAAACTCCTCCTAGAAAATCCACTCGATATCTACCTCGGTGAGGGTCTCCACATCATTCCTTTGGGTGTTCAAGATCTACCATCACCCTATAGAACCCTATATAAATCTTTCTGATAAGATTTCCTTCTAGTTAGTGGGTGTCCTCACTTTGTGGAAGACATGCACCATAACCTCAAGCCAGTCCTCAACGACCTGAGGATCTGTCTCTCCCCGAAACCTGGGAGGCCTCTGTCTCTGAAACTCATGTTGAACACTGAGCCTACGAACGTCATCTACCTGGAACTGTTGACTGTAGATATTGACCATAATGTGTTGGTATCCTTGGTGCACCACCATATGGGTTTATCTATAGAACTGGTCCCTAAATGGATACCTTGTCACTAGGTGGGCTATCCTCAGGACCTCGTATCAGGATCCTACATGGTCATCCATGTGGAGACATCCTGAGATAGGTTAATAAGTTCCATAGTAATAAGGATTTTAGAAAAAAATCCATCAAGGAATCATTTTAGAATTTTGGCGGTGATTGTGTTTGTTGACATTGAGGGCCTCTATGTTGTGTTTGTTAACAAAGCAGACCATGATGTCCAATTTGTTTTGACAAAATGGGTTTATATGATGAGTTGTAGAGTTCAATAAATGTTATCTAAAATCCATGATTGAAATAAGAACCTCAAAAATGGAAAATGAAATATGGGAAACCATGTTGTGGTTTGGTAACATAAGGTGACAAGGGCGAAAAAGTCTAGGGCTGCTGGGCTTGCGTGCCGAGAGGAGACTCGCGCGCCAGCGCATAGTGTACCCAAATTCTTATAAATAGAGGGATAAACTTCTTTATTTTTAATGGTGTTCCAAATCTAAGAGAAAATTAGAGCATTAGTCGTGTAGGAGGTTTGGGCGTGCAAGTGGTGGTGTGAGCGCGCAAGTATAAGGATATTCGGAAGTTTCACTCTAGTTGATTGTTTCATGCCAATATTGATTTTGTTGTAAAAGGGTGTGATTTTCATACATTTGGAGTTTGAAAATGGAGTTTTTCAAAAATGTTTAGGTGAAACATTCACACAAGGCATAAATAATCATGCCATGAATTAGAGATGCATTCGAGGAATAGAGAAGCGTGCCAGTCACTCTAGGACTGTGCGAAAGTCGGAATATTTCCTGGTACCTCTGTTGCAAAGTTTGATGCATCTACGGGTGAAAGTCAGACATCAATAGAGCATCTACATATAGAGAATGATGCATTCATTTTTGATAATGAAGAGACCAACAAGTTTATAAACTGTTAGTGGAACTTCTGAATAAGTGGTGAGCTCACTTTAGTTGAGAGAGTAGTGATTCCATATATTGTGAGTGGTTTTAAACCAAAAGGGACAATGATTCGTCTTTAAACATGTAAATAGTAGTACACTTATAGTAGATTTTGTAAATCGGCCATCATCGGTGTATGCTCTTTGGATGTAGCCCAGTGAGGGTCAAACAAGTAAAATTGGGGTGTCATGTGTATGATTTATGATTTATTCATACTCTACAATGCGAAGGAGAGTGAAGAGGGTTTTGTCTAACCAAAAAACAATATTAAAAGGGGTAGTTGTTTTAATTTGTAATACCCTGATTCACCACCTTCTTAGGGTATCTAGCCTAGTAAACCTAACAATGGTTATACTTGGTGAGCTGAAATTTATTCAAAAGTACAAAAGGAGACACTTATAGAACCATTTTTTCATGTATTGAACCAAAAAACAGAATTCAAGGTCATGGTGGATGGATATGTGGGCCATCACAAAATCACTGGACTCCCTAAATCTGACTGTTGTACTCACAAAACCTAACACTATTTCTCCAAAATAAAAAAATAAACTCCCTATATTTGTGGCAGAATTAACCACCATATATTACCACTTTTTCATGACACATCCCCTAGGGCCCGTTCCGTGACAACCCCATGCCTGCCTCCCAAAGTCCAAGGGCTGGAGACTAGCTCAGAAAGCATCAACCTATAAGTGGGAGGAATTTTCCTGAGTTCCTTTATGCACATAGATTCCCAGCCACATCTCAACAAAATGAAAGTGAGGAAACACGTACCACTAAAACTCGGATGAGTGCAAGTACTATTGATAGTATGTGGGCCAAAATACAAACCCATCAATGAACTGAAAACAACAAGTTAAAAAAGAAAAACGTGATTTCCATATTTAGAAAACCCCACCGGATCATGGGAGTAGTGATGCTACTGGAAGCCAATGTAGTATATCATGTCCACTTAGTCCTACATGGCCCTTCCTAGTCCTAGGCCACCCAGTCCACCGTTGTATTGTCCGTCAATCCCGTATCCCAGAGCACTCCTATCGAAATGTATGTCGTCTTCACCAAACACAACATGTGTGGGTGAATCCTGTTTAGTGGTGTGTAACATAGTACTCAGTAGGGACCCCAAAACAAAAAAGGAAATACCACACAAAAATTCCTCCATGTAAATCATGAAATACAAGACATCTCACACCCGGAATAAGTTTAGGGTATTGATAGAAGAATCATCAGTCACATCATTGAACACCTCAGTTGCGGGAGTAATCCTCCTCTAATGAGTATATTAGGCTTTCCATGTCATGAATAAGTGCTTCCCACTAACCATGGACTTCTTAGGTACACCTCCCCATCGGGTATCATGGGTATGCATAGTCCCAAAAGAGTTATTCCCACTAGTCGTGGCCAACTGAGGAAGTCCTCCTCATCACGTACCATGGGCATGGAAAGAAATAGAGAAGTGCTTTACACCATGGGCCAAAAAAGTCACAGAGAAGTGCTTCCCATTGGGCCATCATCAATTCATAAAGAGTCAAAAGTCTGTAGTCCTCTGGTCTCATCCAACCATAGTGTTCCTTACAAGGTGCGCCTGAGAGAAATTATCTTCAATCCCTTAGTCACATCTCTACATAAATTAAACTCAGCATAGATCATGAAAACAATTCTGTCTCGTCAAGAGGGTCCCAACACCACAAACAGCTCATCGATCGGACGTGTGGTTTGCAAGATACAAACATTTTAGTAACCAGGTGGCCGATTCCAACGGGGACCAGTCCGAACTGGTCGCTAGCCGCCGTGGGGTACGGACAAGCATGCCTCTCCACCCAGCCATAGGTGTGGCTGGTGGCCCTCCATGCAATTGACTAGACCATGGTTGGCACGTTCCACTACCCATGCAGCATGTGGTCGTTGTTGCTTCCACGGGGCACTAACAGGCACACCGCTCCATCCAGCTCTTGGCGTGGGTGGTGGCCCTTTGAGCAACTGACCAACACGTGGCTAGCGCATCCCGATGCCACCGTCATGTGCGTTGGTGTGGTTGTAAATCTTTTAGTGGACCACAGGATGTGCACCAGCTGTATTTTCTTCATGATGCCTATGTCTATGGACCCCAGTCTTCAACTTCTTCACTACGAATGCCTTAAATCACCATTGTAGTAATTTTCAGAATACAACCACCAAGAACACATGAGCGGAGGTGCTCATGCATTGTTCGTGTTGGCCTGGTCCCCCCACATTATACGTTTAAATGAGGGCAAGGTCCGTGGATTTAATGTTCAACCATTTGTTCCATGATTGAATCATAGCTAACAAAAACCCTAAATGAAGTCACCCTCCCACCTAAACGTACGAATCACAGATCAACCTGTTCGTTGGTTTATCCATGTTCATAGTTTCATAGGAAAAGAAGAACAAATACGAACATTGAACTAAAACTCAAACCCTTATCTCGTTGTGGTTCAATGTTTAAGCATTCAGATTCGGGAGTCCAAGGCGTCGACTTTTTCACTTCTGGCTCCATTCTTCAAGGTGTGTGGAAGATGATGAAGTTCCACCAGTGTTCGTCGTTCTTCATTTCAAAAAATATTCACTGCAGTTACGTCAGATAATCCTCCAGGTTTTAATTACCATACTCTACACAATAGAATATTAATAGAAAAAAATTGCAGCATTGTTGCATCAATTAATGATGATCATTAAATGGGACACATTTAATAACCCATATTTAAAGAGTCATTTTCAAACTAGCATCATAGTTTCAAACAAGCCATTATTGGATCTCAATTAATCTTCCTCTTCACCTTGTCATCATGGATATACCGCATCGGCATATACCACCCAACGTTGAGAATAAAATAAAATAATTCCTTTAAATTATTTTATTATTTTTTTCAAAATGTCTCAAAATTAACTTTTCCACTCAGCCCTTGCTGGTTGATGTTAAGTTATTTGTAGGAGAATCCTGGCATTTTGAATTCAATGGTGTACTCATATTTTTGATCCATGCACCATTTCAAATGATATAAAATCCCTCTCACAGGATTACTGAACGTACCTCATAAATGATCAAAATTCTGTTCTGGGCTCTATGAACTTCAGAATCATGTGCTGTCAAATTTCCCAGTCTTGAAATAATTCCATATAATTAAAAAAATACGAATATTATGACACGTTACAGTGGTTAAAACATGAATTTATGTTAATTTTTTTTAAAAACATACATTCTTATTCATTCCTTACATAAAACATTTATTGTTGGATATATTCCATAAATCTATATTTTTTGTAAACCCCGTTAATGATAGCATAAACCACTTTTTCCACAAATCATTAACCAGTTATAATGTAATCAGTACTATCCAATTTAATTTATCCTTATAAATCATCTCTTTATTCAAAATAAACACTATTTTCTCATACTCAAAAATATATAATGGTATAATTTCCCTTAATCATGTGTTTTCCTAGAATTTTACCATTTCATTTGATGACATTTTTTATTAATTAGTTTTATTCAGAAAATTCTTTCAAATTCTTGATGTAAATAATTTTAATGAATAATCCCAATATATTAAAATATTACTAAAACATAATTCTTCAATTATAATAAATAATCACTTCAATCTTCCCGCATCTATCTCAACACATTTCCAAGGCTTCATCATCTTCTTCATTAACACTTTTTTCCTTTCAGATTTTATTTGTAGTCTCTTCACCGCTATTAATTTAACCATTACTAATTCAAACTTCCTGATTCTATTAATGAGGTTCCCCCTATAGAAAATGATTTTCATTTTTTTCATACGTTCTACATTTAAATAATTCAATAGTCAATGTTACTTTAGGAAAACAACTATACTTATCCATTTTTTTAACTGAACATTTCATTTTTTTCATTGAATTTACATGTTTTGTTTCCTTCTTCTCCACACCCAATAGATATTCTCATCTGACTATGTCATTATCTTGATTGATTATTTCCACATTATAGGCATACATGAAACTGAATCTTCATTCCCTTTATGTTTTCTATTACCCAAACTCCCAATTAACTCTATCATTCTCTTTATTGGTCAGTATGAGGCATGGTTAAGGTGCACATTGTTAGTCACGAATCGTAATCAGATATTAGGAATACTCACATCATCAATCACTCTAGTCATCATCCCAATTGGACTCTCTTCATAAACTTGTTAATCAGATTCAATGTTAACCTATTTCTATCTGGTTCCCACCATTGACGAAAACCAAAATGCATCACGTCAATATTTATAGTGGTAAACCACATAATCATGATAAATAGCTTATAGGATGTCTAAATCATTAAACAATATTTTCAATCTCTTAAATGTAACTTTTATCATAAATAATTCTTAATAATTATCTATTTAAATGTTTAATGTTTATTAGTAATAGTTTTAGGGATTTCTAGAGAATGTCCCCTGGAAGTGTCAAGCTAGGTGTGCAGGAAGGACAATTTTCATGTACCAGGTGAGGAAAAACTGTAGTTCAATGCTATATTTTCGGAGTTATTACCCTTATGTACATCTATTCTAAATCCACATACACTTTTACTATCTACCAATGGATTTAATTACATGGAAACCACTCTATCTATCCATTAAAAAAATATTAGGATATTTTTATATACATTGACTCATCCTTATAATTTTCCTTATATGTATACCTAGAAGTTTCTCTAGGGATCTTGCTAAAATTTTATAAGATTATTTTTTGAAGGAGAAAAAAATTACTCAAATAAAAGCAATAGTGAACCAGGATTCTCATATATAGATATTACTTCTTTTTAGATGACTATTCAATACATTACCCAAACACATTCTCGGGGACAATAATAGTTTAATTTCTTTGGAGACTAGGTATACAATATTCAAATTTGGTGAATGATCATAAATATATCACCTAATTATCTCCACCCTTTAGTGATCTAAAAAAACCTAACCTATATAAAAATATTCCTCACAACCTGGGGAAAATAATATTAAGAAATGGTGATCATAGATGCTCATTACGGGAAAAAAGGGATATATTTAAGCCTAAATTAAACAAAAGTGTATAATAACATGATCATAAAATATTAAAACAATTCCACACTTATCAAATATCATAATATTGGGTCATGAAATAATTATTTGAAGTTCATTGGACATGACTCATATCAGAATCAAAGAACATGAGCCATGATAAAATTACATTTGAATAAAACCAAGGAGATTAGAATAAATATCATATTACAACATTTTGATCATATGTATATATAGACAGGTTAATAAATTATGTTAAGGACATGTAATCAGGCCTGATCATGAACTTATGGACATGAAATCAGGTTCTTTCTTAACATTATCGACAATAAAGATAGGTCAACCCATAACACTGTGAACAAGTAATCTGGTTCATGCAAAACATTTTGAACATGTAATGAAGTCCACAAATAAAATTGTGAAAATAAAATCTGGTTAATAATATTTAAGTAAATATCATTGTTATGAATCAATTTTAAATTTAAAACTAATAATCAAATATGGTTTACAGAATATAGCTATGTTATCATCTTGGAGATTGTAGGTCATATGTACGAATGTGTAACATTCCAAATTTTCATCGATCGTTATGGAAAAGTGGTAAGTAATATTTTATTTTTTCAAAATTATAATAATATCATAAATAAAATATTTTTACATTAAATAAACATATACATATCATTCATGTGTTGTGGAGAAGATAAGAGTGAGACACGTCACTTTTTGAATGTGGTAGTCCACAGGAACACGAATGATGTTTTCTTCCATCACTGAGTGAAAATGTATGAAATAAAATGATATATTATCATTTACGAATGGTAAATGTTTCATTAATATATTAATTATTTCATTTTTATCCCATATATTCATTAATTTTATCTTTATTATTATCCTTGTAAAGTGTTATTGAAAAACGAATCACATCACTTCATGAGGAGGTAGTCCACCATACACCAGAACAATGTTGTTGTATCCCCAGAGGAATACAAATTAAAATGTTATAGATGATATAATTATTATAGAGGTATAATTATTTAATAAACACATATATAAAATTTGTATCCATCACCACAGCCAAACATGATAGGTTGTAGTGAAAAAATTAATGACATCGGTTCATGAGGTAGTTGTCTACCGTACACCCACAGGATGTTTTTGTAACACCTATGTTGAAATTGGGTATTGTTGTAGGTTAAGGACAGTATATAAGAATATATAATTACATGAATTATTCTATGGTTATTATATCATAATTTTTTTATTATGAATTTGTTGAGTTTGAGGATGAAATAATATAGAAATGATCAATGAGGAACGTTATATCATCATCGGGTAGTCTCCTTAGGCTCACACGGAAAGGCTTCCATTATTAGATTTATACCAAAAAATAAGCCTTCTTGGATTTTAAGAGAGTTGTTTTTGAGATATTTGGGTAGGTATTTTGAAATAGAAATATGGTTTATGGTTTATGTAATAGAGGTGTGGGGTGTCCTTTTATATGTGAGGTGACTGAAACACTTTACTTTTTTCAAAAAAAAGTTTTACCCACATTTTTATCATGAAAAAAGGATTAAAAATAGATTATTACATATAAATCTAAATTCTAAGGTTGAAATGAGGCTACAAAAAATATTTTTTTATATGTAAATTGGTCATTTTAACCCTTATCATTATATATTAACACTAGGATAATTTCCGTTTTTTGATAACCGTAGAAATTAATTTTTACTAATTATCTACAAATTAAGGTAAAAATGTATTTTGAACTTATAATAAAATATAAAATATTAATATTACAAATATAGAAACCATTTCCAAAATTTTAGCAAACAAGTGCAAAATATTAATTTCAAATCAATCATGGAGATACGACGAGATAATGGGGTTTCAATGACAAAATATTCAAACTTTTATAAGGTTATAAAATCAAAATTTAAAATAAAAATGATGAAAATGAGTCAAATTTGATAAAAAAAATTAATATGGAAAAAAATTGTAATTTAAAGACATTTTAAAATTCAATTTAAGTAAATAATTTATTTAAAAGGAAATAGAGTTTGTAATTTAAATTTAGTATTTTTCACTATTCATCAAAAAAATTAATCTTTTCATAAAATTTAAAAAAGTAATCCTTATAGAATTTTGACTTGAATATGTATAAAATAAGATTTAATTTTTCAAATAAATTTTCTTATAGTGTAAAAATAAATTTAATCTAACTGTGAAAAATAGAATATGAGTCTACTTTTTTGAAAAAACATTGTCTTCATGCATAAAATTTTATTTATTCTTATCAATTGTATAGAAAACAAATAAATTTATTTTTTTATAGATTATTGCATATTTTTTTATATAAATTTCATTATAATAATTCATAAAAGTGATTCATTTAATTTATTGAGGTAAAAAATGTTTGTGTGCATACAATGTTTTTTTTTTCTAAATAAGATTCCTCTTATTTACATATGGTTTTTTTCATTTCTAATTAAATTTTCAACAAGTAATTAATTATTTATACATAGAAAAACAATATATTTTTATAATTATGTTAATTTTATTCTTATCCACCATTCATATATCTATGTGATTACTATAATATTATATTATAATTTCATAATAGTAAGTCATGTTTCTTTTAAAATAAGCATTGCGTAAAATAGAATCTAAACATGGTGTTGTGTGTAACAAAATTTAAACCTGGTGATACATTTAAAAAAATATCAAAAATAATAATTTTATTTGAAATTAAATATTTCACAAAATATCTAGGTGTTACATTCTACCCTACAAAAAACGAATTTCTCCCCCCAAAATTAATCTGAGTTATCAATGGTTTTATCACATAGGAATTATTTCATTGAAACCATAATCATAAAAAGGGATAATAAAACACTATATTTAAAAATAGAGATGGATGTGTTAAATTCATTTGTAATAACAGATACTGTGTTTCCAAATTGGAGAATATTGTTTTGAAGTGAAAACATAAACATAGAATAAAAATTAAAAAAAATATTGATGAAGAGATATAGAGAAAATGGTTTAGATAATGTTAATGACCCCGAATGAATAAATCAAATAGGTGTGAAAAAGGTCATTGATATCATAAGAAATGAATATAATGGGAAAAAAATTTATTTTTTAGTTCCTTTTTCTAATGTTAGGTAATTAATTCTTAATAATGCCTCATAACATACGGAATTATAATTACATGATATTGTTTTATTTCATTGGAACTATCTCATACGTGGGTTATGCCTTAATCAATATCCACTTAATCTCATACTATAAGAGATGGTTTTTTAGTTATGAAACAGTAAATACGATCCATAATATTATGATAATTTATTTCATCTACTTATAGAAAATAAGGATAACATTGGTTATCTAATATTTTAATGACATCATATGGTGGAGTAACTTTTTAATCTATAATGCCTAATCCAATATCCAACATAAAAAAATATATACATTGTTAACCTTATAACCCTTCAAAAATTAAAATTTTATAAAGAGTTTAGGTACATTTCACAAAATCATCTTAACATTAATTCATTATATATCAATATGTATCTCATGATTATCACATACTAAACTTGTGAATACCATCATCAGGTATTCTCTTGAAACGTTGTAATGACATGAATTCATATAAAACCTTATTGAAAATAAACATGCTTCCACATTCCATACATAAAAAAAGATAATTTGATATATTCCTTGAATAAAAAAAAATTAATCTCATTCAATATTGTGTAAACCACTTTGTCAACAATGGAAATAAATAGATCAAAAGGAAATGAGTACATTCCAACTTATATTATCCATATCAGTCATCCCATTATCCGTGATAAAAAACAGTTTTCTCAACCTCATAAATATATTAAGGGATATCTTCCAGAATCATATTATTTTTATAAAATATTATATTTCCCTTAAATAACTTTCCTTGGTAATTGGTATGATTCAGAATATTCACAAATATCCTTAATGTGAAATTTGCATTGAAAATATTTTATATATTTCATGATTTATATAAAAAAATCAATAATTCCAATTAAAAATCACATTAATCATCCCATTTACTTATCAAACCATTAACTATACTTCATTGTCTTATTCCTTAACACTTCATTCATTTCAAATGTTATTCATAGTCTCTTAATCATAAGAAATATAACCATTAGACATACAAAATTTATGATTATCTTAATGATACATCTACTTACGATATACATTTCCATAATACCTATACGTTACACATTTAAAAATTTCAACAATTAATGTTGAAGTAGAGAAACCGTTATTCTTATCCATTTCAATAACCAAAATTTTCAGTTTTCATTTTCAGTTACTTTCTTGGTGTCCTATTTTTCCACACACAAAACATTTTCTCACCCCTCTAAGAAAGTTTCTTAACTTCTTCCTTCCACATTAAAAACATATATTAAAACTTAATATTCATTTTACCATGGTCTCTACGACCCAAATTCTTAGCAAACATGATTCTTCTATCCTTTAGGGAGTCTGGGAGTTGGTAAAGGTGCATGTTGTTAGTCAATTTTCATGATACCTGATTAGGTATAACAAAAAAATTCTTCACTCCAATCGTTACATTATTTGGATAGTTATCATTATATTTCCCATCACATTTAATGTTAATCTAGTACATTATGATTCCCTCAATTGACTAAACCCAATCATCAGAGTGAAAATATTTATAGCTTCAATCCATATAACCATGAAAAATATTATATAAGATTTATACATTATAAAAAAATATTTTTAATATATGAATTATTAGGCTTATCTAAGGCCACTCTAATTAATGATCTATTGACATAAATCATTACATTCTGCAAAAATATTTGGATTTCTAAAGAATATCCCAGGGGACAGTTAAACCAGGCATGCGACAAAACCCTTTCACAAGCACTAATAGGTGATCGAGTTGAGATCAATGTGACCTTTTTGGTATAATTACACCTAGGTACCTCCATACCATATCCAAACCCACATGTAGTATCTAGACATGTATTTAATTTCCTAGAAACCAATCACTCTATCTGTTTCCAAAATTCTAGGACATTTTCCTTTAATTTGACTCATCCTTAGAATTATCCTTATACTTATCCGTACACATATCCAAAGAAATAGACCTACGGATATCACTAAATTTTCTCATCCTAATTTTCAAAAGTAATATATCTCTTTCCCCTGACACCTACTATAGAGACACGTGATTATTAAACATATATATTACATATTTTTTATGAATATTCAATACATTAAAAAACATCTTTAATGGACATAATAGTTTAGTGTATATGGATAATAGGTACAAAATATTCTAATTTTGTGGAAATATCTTAAAAATCATTCATAAAAATAATCCCCATTATTTATTATTCACCAAACACCCAAAATAAAACGCTTTTTTATACCTTGGGAAAGGAAAGTATAAGAAACGTTGACCATAAATTATTATAAAGGTTAAGGAATGGAGACAAAATAGTATAACATTAACACATGTGTATGAGAACACAAAAAAAAAAATTAAAAACCATAACCTTCCTATCAATGATCATAACATTTAGCCATGGAATAAAGAATGGAAGTTTAGAAGACATAAATTTAAAGGTAATGAAATACCATGACCCATGAGGGAATAACAATAAGAAAATACCTATGTTTTTGGAATACACGTTTTCTTATAACACTATTAACATCTATAAATTGGGGAATGATAACTTGTTTTGTCAATGACCTGAAATTAGGCCCTCGTGTAAAATTATGGACAAGAATCCAAGTCTATGAAAAACATTAGGGTCATCAAAGATAGTTATATTTACAAAACTATGAAGATATAATTAGTTACATGCATAAAATTGGGAACAAATAATTAGGTTCACGTATAATGTTGTGAAAATGTAACTAAATTCAAACATAAAATTATGAACATGTAATGAGGTTCAGGTAGAAAATATATACTCATGAGTTATCTATCCTTACCATGTTCATTATAGATAGATATAGGTCCCACCAATCATATTACTCAAATCATAAGTATGAGTGACATAATACTATAAAACATTAATCATTTCATTATCCCTGAAATAAATTGGTTTCATAAAAATTTCATCATATCGTAACATATGTCATAAATTCAAGTTTCATAATCATTTCATAATTTCATCATAATAACACCAATGTAAAATAATCTCATTTTATAATAATTTTATTTTGGAAAAACATATGGAAGAGAAACATGTCTTATAAACATAATGTCATTATTAGCATAAACCACATAGAGAAAAAATAATAATCGTATACTTGGTTTTCATCCATAGTAATTAATAAGTATCATTAATGGATGTTATCATAGATGGAAAATGATTTAAAAAGATCAATTTAACCATTTATTGACGAAAATAAATTTTATTTGAAAATGTCATTCTAAAACTAAAATTGCATAAAATATTATGGAAATCATTTTCTTTGAAAATATCCTTGAAAACATATATTAGAAGACTCAAAATATATAATATTCACATAGATCAAGGAATGGAGGATCGTAATTCATTGAGGTAGGTACATTTTGTGACTGATATCATTATGAGGAAAATGATCTCAGGTGATAGACTTACTATTTATCTTTGTACGGTCTCTTTTTCTTTTGACTATCTATCAGTTATTTGTGGTGATTCTGTTGGCCTGAATTAATTTCACCCTATTTGTGGATCATGTCCCTTGAATAAAATGTATATTTTGAGTGATTGAGTAATAATATGATTAATAAATCCTTAATATAATGTAAAAAAATAGAAAATATTTTTTAGAAAACATGGCTTTGGAAGAAAAAGGTTCTTCAACATAAAAGGGAAAATTTATAAAAAATATTTTTGAAATATAGAGTACATAAAAAGAGGAAAATTAAGGAAAAAAATTTATTCTCATTTCATAAATATCAGAGATGTAATTTCACTATTTTCATGACATAAATCTTGTAATATTTCATCGTTGGCAAAATAATTATAATCAGTCCTGTTAAATGGAGAGCTTGTAACATCAATCTCTTCAAAAATTGGTAAATTTGAGTTGTAATACCCATTCAATAAAAAATCAATGGAATATTAAAATATAATGAAAAATAATTGTATTAATGCTATAAAATATCAACTGGGTAGAATGTAAACCTCATAGAAGAAGAACAATCTATAATATAACTTATATCTCAAAGAATGAAAATTTTCACTAAAATCCTTTATAGATTTGTTAACATTTGAATCATAACCCCATGAATGTGATGTCCTAAAATGGATATTTAAACTTTATTAATTTCTAAAATAATATTAAAAAAATTCACGAAATATATAAAAACTATATAAAATAAATAGTTTATTAATATAGAATAATTCTCCATTAAATTAATGAGAAACTATAAATCCCTTACCATAAGTCCAAAATTAATTTTTACACATTCGAACCAAATGTATAAAAAATATATGAATATAATAAAAATATTATGGAAACAAAGAGATAAATATGGTGCCATATATTATCTAATTACTCCCATTCAATACCTGCTCATTTGTAATTCCACATTACTACCACATTTCAGGTAATCACAATATTGCATTTCAAATATGATATGATTTTTTATTTTTCATCCACTTAATTTGTTCTTGATTCATTAATATATAAAATAAATATCATGATATTATTAAAATATTTATACATCAATTATTCTTTTATGAATTGTCATGAAATGTGGTGTCGATAAATTAATAATGATTACATCATGGAGATGGTAGGTCGTACGTACGCATGAGTAACATTTCCATTTCCCATAGATAATTATAGAAAAGAGATAAGTAGTATTTTATCCTTACATAATGATCATAATATAATATATAATGTGGCATTACTTCATATATTATTAAAATATCATCATTATGGTGTGGTGATGAGAATTGTGAATCACATTACTTCGTGAAGGTTTAAGTCCACATATTCATGAACCACATTATCATCATTCACTAAGTGACAAGGTAATAATGAAAATGATATGTTATATTATACCAGGATAAATATGGTATTAATATCATAATTATTTCATATATATTTCATATATTCATTAATAGTCTCATTATTATCTTCATCATAAATCATTAGTGAAAAATATCTCTCATCGCTTCGCAAGTTGGTGGTCCACCTTACACATGAACGATGATATCTTATCCACTATAGGATATAATGTAAAATGGTATAAAATATTTAATGAATCCATATCTATAAATATTTTATTAATACAATATTTATATATACCTTATATTCATCATCATATCCAAATGTGATAGGTGGTAATTGAAAATTTAATGCCGTCATTTCATATGGTGGTAGTCTGTCGTACACAAAAATAATGATTTCATAAGGGATTTGATGAAATTGTAGATGTTTTTAGTTCATAAAAATAAAACAAAAACGAATAATAATATGGAATATACTATGGTTACCATTTCATCATGTTCTAATAAGAACTTATGGAGTTGGAGCAAAAAATAAAATAAAAACCCTCCTTGAATATGTTACATATTCTCCAAGTATCCTTTATTGGGTTTCCCCAAAATCCTTCTTAGGATAGATTTATGAAAAAATAAGACTCATTGGATGATATTGGAGATTGGGGATGGTATTTCTAATTAAAAATTGTTTTATAGGTGTGAAGAATATATGAGTATGGGTGACCATTTATAAGTGAGGTGAGTCATACACTTGTAATTTATTGAAAAGAAAAAGGGATAACAATATTTTTCTACTAAAAAATTACCAAAATGAATTATTAGTATTAATTAGACATCATATGGTCAAAATAGGGCCATAAAATATATTTATGAGTAGTTTTTATGTCATTTTAATAATTATAATTTTAGTTTTACCCATTTAAACCCATTTTTACCTTAATCGCCGTAAATAGTTTTTATTACTCACTATGGTAAAAAACAATGTTGAACTTATTTAACATTATAAAAAATTATTAATGAAAATATGGAATCCATTTAGAAAAAATATATTCATAAATGTGAAAATTTTTAATTTAAAATTAATCTCGTGGATTCAACGAGAAATTGGGTTATTAAATAAAAAATATGTAACAGTTTAGAAGATTTTTATATAGAAATTCTACCTAAAACTTATCCCAATGATCTAAATTTGAATAATAGATTTAAAATTTAATAAAATTAATTTTTAACCATTTAATATATAATTTACTATTTTAAAAAATTCTAAAAAGATCCGTCTTCAATTTAAAATTTACTATTGATCAAGATTCATCAAAAAAATTAGATTTTTTGAAAATTCATAAAAATTTATTATAATATATTTTTTATATTATTATTTTAAAATAATATTTACCTTTAAAAATAAAATATATAAAATTGGAAAAATAGTTTTAAAATAATCTTACAAAAAAATAATACGGGTTTTTATAAAAGTATAACTTTTAATCGTGACATTGGATTTATTCTTTTATATTTTCATAAAAAACCAGATTAATGTTAAACAATTGATTGAAAATAAAATATATAAATATCATTATCAACATTGAAAAAAAAAAATTATTTTTTATATTGAAAAAATATATGTTTGGGCTCATAAAAGTAGTTTTTTGGATAAAGATCTAATTTAATAAAAAATGGATTTTATTTTCATTTTTAATTAATAGGTAACCATGGAATTAATTATATATACATGTGTAAACCATATATTTTTATAATTTTTTAAATACTATTCATACTATTCATTCTAGTGTATACGTGGTAACAATCATATTAAAGATTAATTTCATAATAGTGACTAATGTTCTATTTAAACAGAGATTGTGTGAACTATAAGTTAAAATATGTGTTGAGTGTAATAGAACCTAAATTAGGTATTGTGTTCAACTGAAATATTTAAAAAAATTAAATTCATTTGGAAAAATAATATTTGATAAATATTAGGGATATATTGTTATCATTGAGTATTTATGAGAAAATGAATGACTGACATGTGTCTCTTAGAGGTTAGTGGGTGGGATATATGTTTCCATGATAGATATGCGGAAAAAATAAAAAAAAATGAATGGTATATATTACCAATTTTTTATGAATATGGAATAAATTTCACCATGTATCACTTAATATATAAATTATTTTCTTAGGATCAATAAATATATAAATAGATCTTTTCGTATGATGGATAAAGATAAAACGAATATACATAAAAATTATTGAAAATTAATAACAATTAAAATCCAAATTGTAGTTGGCATATAATCCTACATGTATAACATTAATCAACAAAAGATGATAATATTTAGGGTAAATAAATCACACAAGCCTAAATTATAGGAATTTATCTCAAACATCATGATATGAAATGACATTTGATATCACTAATTCATGATTTATAGTAGATGAATATCAAAATAATCCCACATGAAAACATTATCTTGAAATAGAAAAATTCAACAGTACATGGAAAAGTAGAACTAGATTATTCCCTAGTTTCATCAAAATTAGTAATACTATTTATCCATGGAATTGAAAACCTATCATAATTTATATTAATTTGATCTATAATTGAAGTAATTCTAAGGTAATATGCCTGAAAAACGAATTATATCCAATTGTTTCCTTATATAATATATCTGTGTATGTTGTGGATTATGATATAGCTTATCAAGTGGTTTATAAATTTCATGTTCCTATTTTGGGTTATAATAAAAATTTTGATTTACATCATAATTTTGATAAATTTTTACTCTCTTTTGAACTAAGATGTCTGATTTGTCAAATGATAAAAAGAAGTTGATATTCAAAAATATCACTACATGATGGATTTTCATTAATTATTAATGTTTTAGTGTGTATATTCACCACAAATTTTTTTTCAAAAATAAATCCAACTTAAGAAAACATTGTATACCTAAAATCTATGGCCATACCTAGTTAAACAATTGCCAACATTTTATAAATAACCTGTCATTAATAGTTTTCTCTGGTGAAAGTTAGAGTCTCTCAAATTAGGTCTACTAGAATAAAAAAAAGCATACTTTTGAATATATGTATATTCAGTGATGGAAATATTAATTAATAGTTATTATTTTGTGTCATTCATAACTGTATGTGACTATAAGGAAATAATTTCTTATATGTGTCAAATGTACTAAAAATTCAATGTAGTTATCCACATGATGATAACTTTGAAGTATTTTAATAGTTGTCCTAAATATTTGTTCTATAGCTTAATGAAATCATATGGGGGACACATATAATATAAGACATTGGGTGTAATAGAATTTTAAGACATTAATTGTTATTTTCAATAATCTTCCCTTGTAAATCACCAATATAGGGGATTATGAGAACATGCCCTCCTATAGGAATTCTTAAGGTCTATGTGTCAGCACATATTGAATCAGGTGGGTGTGTATACTATTGTAAATAATTAATAGATATTATTAATACATTCCATGACTGAAATTATTTGATGTATTCTATAATCAAGGAAAATAATGTTTATGGTGAAGATAGGTACATTGGATGCAGTATTGTGTAATGTCTTTTTAATTAATATATCGAGCCAAAATTTATCCCTTTCATGTTTGTGGATGTTAAAATATTTTTCCTTTTATTTAAATCAATCCATTTCATTAAATTCCATATCTAATGGGTTATTTTCTGTTTACATTATATGGTAAAACAAAATTTTATCATGGACATAGTTTAATGGCAAGATTTTTTAAACTACTTAATGAGATGTTTTGGTAAAGAGATTGTTTTACTTCGTGAGTCTTTGTATATGAATTTTATCATTAAAAAATTACTTCTTCATATATGGGTTCATAAACCATTACTAGATAGTAATCATGGACATTATGAAATTTGTCATTATTTTTCTAATGAATATGCCAACATGTTCAGAAATAAAATGATTCCATTGATCTCAATTAAATATTAACTTTATTTAATAAATAGAATAAATATAATCCTCCCAATGGAGAGTTAATATATATTTATGATTTATTAAATTATTATAAATATTAAATAAATATTTATTCACAAGGTATTTGTTTAATTAGATGAATACATAATATATTTTTCTCCTAATTTTTCACGCCATAACAATGGAATATTTTTTAAAATAACTTATTTATTTTGAAATGATAATATTATTAAAATATTAATTCTATTGTATATCAATATAATATTTTTTTGTAAATAAATATAAATTTAAATATATATTTTTAGCTTCAATAAATGTTGAAAAGGAAGAGCAGACCAAGACTATGTCCATAAATAAATATTAACTTATAAGACCATAAAATAATATTTATTATTCTTCCAATTATCTCATTCCATCAAATTATTATTAACATTATTCTATGGTGTGGGATTCAATACTATTTATTATATTATTCAAGGAAAATTATGAAATAAAATAATATTTTAACCCAAACCCTTACTCTATAAATAAATTTCTATATATATTGTGTTGGGATTATTGAAATTGATTAAGAAAGATTAAAGGATAGAATAATTCTTCACAACATATTCTATAGGTATATCTTAAGAATAAATAATAACATATAGATTATACTTCCTCATCCATCCCCTCAATAATGAGAGTTCAAGGAAGATTATTTATTCTCAATGGAATCATCACACCAATTAAGATAAAAAAAATCAAGATAAGTATCCATCAAAAAATCACCAACAATCCATAAACATTATCTAGAGATCATAAGAACACCTGTGGATCACCACTAAAGGGATTTTACATCATATACTTCAAATTAAATTATTATAAAATCAAATGTGTTTTAGGTAATCAAAAACATAGTTTAATAAATAACCAAAGATTATGTACTATTTATTCTGATAAATTTAAATTAATTATAAATTTAATGTGAAAGGTTGTTCTCCTGATCAATCCTATATTTGTAAATATTATTTGAAAATATATCATTGGTCATGAAATTATTATTTAAAACAAATATGAATGATTAAAAAACATATGACCAAAAGAGTAATGTATATGTTCCAAAAAATTCATGTTTTCTATGAAAAACCCCTAATAATCACCACATATAAAAAACATGTTCTAGTCCTCTACCCTTTATTTCATCTAGTCAACAGCCAATTAAAACAAGTTTTATGTATAGCGGTTCCTTTTCCTCACTCATATAATAGCTCATTTTTTAGGAGAAGCCTTGGAATATTAAAGAACATTCGTAGTGGTGAACTCCCCCTATGGGGAATCATCGTTTACATGATGAAATTTGGGATGCATATAAGTTTTAAACCCTTATAATCAAGTAATTATATATTTTGGAAAAATGATTTGGAATATTATATTATGATAAAATTTCAATGTCATATTATAGAAGGGTATCTGATGCTGGTTAATTCCATTGGTGATTTTTAATTATTTTTAACTTGCTGGAATTTTTGGCCAATAATGGTAGGAATATCCTTTTTTACATGTAGAAATATTTATTCAATTAAGGAGAAAAATATAATCCTTGAATATTTTTCAAATAATAGGAAATATCATTCTAGGATAATAAAATATAAAAATTATTAGAAGATGATGTATAATGTAAATAAGAAGGATAAATCTTCTTGTGAACCAAGACAAGAATGAACACAATTTGGAAAAAATATATCAAGGGAAAAAATATCACTAAGGTGTTTCTCTCAGGTGTTTCACCAAATTTATTCACTAAATAATCTTTACACTAAAACTTCTCCCTAAGTTTTTTCCAAGGTAATGGTGCATTCATCAACATAATGTGCTCAATGAAATATATAATGGGAATTGAAAATTAGATCCAAGATTATATTATTTTTCACATTATAATTGGGTGAATAAAGCATAATATGATATAGGGTCTGGTCAAATTGAAAGAAAAAATATCCAAAAAAGATCCCTCCCTCTATTTATAGATACATACTTCTTTTTCCCAATCAATATCACCCATAATCGTTCACTTTTCCCACTATGAACTATGCATTATTCATAAAACATAACCCATTGAGCCTTCACTTAATAAAAATGATTGCACCAATAAAAAAATTACTTCATAATTTATCCATCTTCTTTTCAATTAGATCAAATTTGTAGGGTAGTCTAATTTTTGGAACTCCATTTTGAAATTTAAAATAAATGAAATAATTATAGATATAGATCATCAGAGGAGTCAAAAAAATATCCCATGTCCATATGACCGAATCGTCATGCCCTAATCATGTACCATGGACAGGATCTTAGGCACCCTATGAGAAATCCAAGCACCCAGGTCACAAAAGTATCTTATAAAGAGATACATATTTTTTCAATTTGGATAATAAATTTTCATACTAATGGATTCCACAAATAACTCATCATCGGGATCCTCACTTCTTCATTCATGTTTTCCACAATACATAATGTTAATGATAAATAAATAGGATATTAAGTTAATTTTTTTATATGAGTATTTAATACACCCAAACCTTCATATGTGACTTTTTCACCATTAATCCAGTAGAAATAGGTTTATGGGACTATCTAAAATGAGAAATAGGGAGATATATTCCCATGTAACTTCACTACTATTGTACTAAGGTGCCACTCAAGTAGTTGACAATATGAGCTTTGTGATATGTTTAACCCTTCACCTTAATCTCATATTAGGGATCAAATTCTACCAAATACTGAACTAGGTTGAGTTTTCTATATTATATCTACTTATTGTTCCACTTCCACTATTTCTAATAACAGGGTCACCCTTTTCCATGGTCTCTATTTAGGGTTCCACATTAACTATATTCTATAAGTGGGTGAACCCCACTCCCCATTCTTTTATTAAGGCACACATATCCCAATAATAATACTAGGTTGAACCTTTCACCTTATTCTACTATTATTGTTCCTCATCAGCCAATATTTTTTTGTAAAATAGAGAATTTACAATATCTTCATATTAATGAAAGAATTCCTCTAAGGAAAATAAGAGGGTGAATTTTTTTTCCTAATATCCTACTAGGATTACTCTTCATTAAATGTTCATAATAATGTGAACCATTTTCCATTTTTTCAAATTTTGGAGCCACTAATCATAGGTATCCTTAATAAAGTTCCAAACCTATATGAATTATTCCCATAAATAGCAGTTTATTAGTTTCCCAAAATTTTCCAACATTATTGACCAATATAATTTTCAAATAATTATTATAATTGATTAAATCATCACTAGGGGTACTATATCTGGATTCCTTTTTGGCCTCTAAAATTTCATGACATGTTTTTAAACTCCAGTATCATGACCCTTCCACTAAATGTTTAACCCTCATAATTTGGAAATAAGATAACCGAGATTATGACACCTCCAGTCTCGCCTATAGTTGGCCCTGGGTTGGTGACTAGCACTGATGGTATAATGTTCATTCAATAGTATTCATTACACTATAATAAAACATGTATAATGGAAAAATAATATTCATGAACCAATAGAAACTTGCTTATTAGTATATATAATTAGGTCCAAAGTGAATTAATGCAATTTCACAAATTTACATAACAACTAAAATGAGAAATACAAGTACCAAATGGTAATGATGGAAGTAACTTCTAATCAAAAATATATCATGAAAAACCAAAAGCTATTAATATCTAGCCTTATCTAAAACCTTATATTGATGATCAAGGATGTACATATATACGTAGGGTGTGAAAATAGTATACTATGAATTATCCTCCCCAAAGACTCTCTTGAGAAAGAAAATGAAATCAAGTTAAGGAACTATAAATAATAGGGAAACAAAATCATCACATAAATAGTTATACAGTGTTCCCTACATCACCACATTAAAATCAAACCAAATATTACATAAAAGACAGGATATATTCTAATAATTAAACATAATGGGTACACCTATCCCTCTTCCACATTGTTTTGTCACTCTTCCCCAACATCACACATCTTGATCCATCCCTCTCCAAAATAAGGATTATCACAGAAAACTAAGGAAGGAATAAAAACAACATCTTAGTGAATCTATTTATCACATAATATCATCCAAATATTTATATATATTAAACATATTGTTTTTTGGATCTACCAAAACACATATGATTTGTATCATACTTTAATTATTACAACTCAAGCCATTAAAAACCATACACTGAGTTAGTACCTCAAGACATCATATCTGATACATGGTATAACTATAATAATCATTTATATACTATATCTGGTGATATATGCATGTGAAATTAAAAAAAGACATCATAACCCTCAACATAATTTAATGGGGAAACTATCCTCCATGAATATAATCACAAGTAAAACCCAAGAAAATATGGTGGGTCCAGAGGGGGTGGTTAGCAATCTGTCTTCCCATAGAGCTGTTGGGGAAAAGACCCTCCCAATATCTACTAGGTTTTATACAACCTAACAAAAATGGGTGGTAAGTGTATAAAATCAAAGAATATACAATATATATATATATGATATTTTATAACCACAATATGGTCATATCCTAGTGCTAATATCATCTTATTCTATCATCACTCAGAAACCCATATTCCACTGCTAGGGACAAGATATCCTATATGAAAATAAAAATTTAATGAGATACATTAATTACTTATTTTTTTTATAATTTCCATTAATCAGTTAATTTATTTTATATTAACCAACCCTTGTCCTGAAGTCCATTCCCTCTATGTATAATCGAAACTGATTCCATTGATTTTCATTATTGACATCTATACAATATTTTCCTTCCATAAAAATCAAACCCATTGGATATGTAATGTATTATGAATTATTACATTAAATAATCTAGGTACTCTAGGAAAACCATCCTATGACACCAACATGAGGAGACATTTAACCATGAACATCCATTATCCTGAACATGTGGGGAATATAATTCATAGAAATCAATCACCCCAACTAAATGATCATTAAACAAATTCATTTGAAGAAATCATCTTGCATTATCACATAAATGGGTAATCACAGCATTAAAACATTCTATTTTCTCTATTATTATCCACAAAACCAACATGTATATCCAAATTCATGTATCTAACACTTGAATCAATTGTTTTCAAATCATTCAGGCCTACCAACCCCATATCAAGTCATTCATACCATGTTTATCTATATTAGGCTCATAAAAAATTTTGATAGAAAAGTTCACATATTTAGTACATTAGAAGGAATCAATAAAAAAATATAATAAATTGGGTAATTTAGTCCCTATGGAAAGGAATAAAAATTTCACACATAAAGAATCATGCATGGATCCAAAATTAAGGCATTCGGTCTTCTGAAGTAGTTGGGAAACTCACACCCAATAAATTATCTCTATAAAACAACTATTTTTTATTCCATATCAAATTAATTTACTAACTATTAATAGATTCCATCTATGAAAAACCTAAGGTATCCAATAATAACAATATATGAAAATGTAAACATGCACATAGAATTAAAAATATTTTCTTCAAACATAGAGACAATTTTTTAATATTTAGAATTCCTTTATTGATCAATCTCAATAAGAATTAACATGATTACTATTTTTTTAAATCGCATTTTAATTGAAGAAAATATTTAGTTAATTATTTTCATTCCATCATTTTGAATTAACAATAAATTTTAAGAAACACTATATTCATTTAACATTCCTCTTATTTAATTCTTTTTAAAACCAATTATCAATTAGTATTTCAATTTTCATTTCCATTTTTCATTAACAAAAACATGATAATCTAAAATACTACAGAACATAATAACAAGCATATCATAGGTAGAATAATTTCTTGAAAACTAAGAGGTGAACCATTATAATTGTATAAAACCTTATTAGGTGATCATAATCCAATTAATTATTAATTTGGTTAAATAATTATTATGATATATCCATTCCCATCCATAAGAAAAAAAGATGATAAATTTATTATTTCATATAAATAGAAATAATATGCAACAAATCAACTTACACATAGGATAAAACATTCAACGCATGAAAACGGACCACCAACCAAAGTTCAGGTCACCCCCTACAATAGATTCATCCATCCATGTACGTAGCACCAAAACTCATATAACCATGGACCGAACATGGGATGACAAGAATCAAGCCATGTTAAAGGTATCCCAAAAAATCAGAAGATACAACCTCAAATCACATGATAATTGATAGAAAAGACATATGTTTTGAGAAAACAAAAGGTGGTTCAATTTATAATTGCATTATGTAAACCATATTATCCAAGTGTGAAATGCTATCAAATTATGAAAGTATCATATTTTTAGATCCTTCTAAAATATTTCTTGCCTTAGATTATTCAGCCCTGATTCATTTCTTGTAAGGAGGGACCGTATGAACTAGACATACCTAAGCCATTATCAGCATTCAAGATGTAAAATTGGATATCTCCCAAGATGTAAAATAGGAATTCCCACTATAATTACTTTACATAATATTAATTCTCTGTTGTAATATATTATAGCTTTCAAACACCAACATACCTACTATATGACTTCTACGAGTACCACAAACAATAGAGACACACAATGGTCCAAACTGGAAAGATATGTGACATTACATGAGATTCCACGAAAATCCAGTACAATGGAATTACTAACTCTCAAACCCAAATCCAGTATAATGGATAATGTAAATGGATTCCAAATAAATAATTGAATGGTGGTATACTGATGGTGGAATGGAAATAATTATTGTACGAGAACTTGACCAAAAGAAATCCTTCATCCAAAAAATCCAAATTCAAGAACATAACAGAATATCTTGTATTCCATAATATGGATGGTCTTTCCTATCTGACCTTTTTCTTTACGAAGGTAAATAAGTGATATATATAAATTTAGATAGAGACTAATTCTAGAAACCTCTATACACATTGGTGGTATAAATAGGATCTTGATCACTGATGATCTTCATCTGGAAACCATTGATGTGCACCACTTCCTCCAGATACTATGTTGAAAAACATCCACTAAGATCGAACAATATAGTATAACCTAAATATTATCATAACATCCATAATATTGTGGTAAAATGGAAATGAAGTCCTTTTATATGTCCTCCCACTTGAACTAAGTAACTTCTATTATATTGTGAAAACAACTAATAGTATGGTTCTCAGCCTTCAACTTTTGGAAGACCAAGCATCATGAAACAAACTCCATAGCTACATACTTCAACATAGGCTACCAAAACCAAAATATTAGAAAAATTTACATCTTTTACACATCTGGATATATGTCTATGTGTTAGCTATGAAACTCATGTAGAACTATCTCACACATCATTTTAGGGATGCAAATCCTCTTCTAAAACCACACCTGTTAAAGGTCCATCATTAGACCAACCATCTGGGGAATCACTAAAGACAATTCAGTCCCTCCAGACATCCACCAATGAACCCCTAGACTGGAATCCTCCACCTAATACACCAATGATTACTACACCATTATCGGGAAAATAAATCCTCTAACTCTAACCTATCCCATTTCTATTTGCATCATTGGGGGGTTTTCCATCACCCAAACAGAGTAACTAGAGACAAAAATGAATCGATAAATTAATAATTACTCTATGAATCTAATAAAAAATTTCCTTTTCCTGAATATATGAAATAATAATGTTGTAATCCTATATCAATTCTATACATTTACACTCACATGAGTTCCGTTCACACTTTTATAATATATACGTTAGGCTCTTATGATTGGTAAAACAAAAAAACACCCACTGATGGGGTAATGTCTCCAAAACATCATTGAAAACCCAACTGCCATAAACTAAATATCATGGGTGGAATAGTTACTCCCATGGAGATGTAACTACAAAGAGCAATATGAAACAATGGATATTTACTATATCAGAACACATACAAAACCAAGATACAATGAATAACAATTTTTTTTAACATAACTCCCCCCTCTAAAAAATAAGGATATGAGTAATGAACAATATATTCTTCATGTGCTCAAAAGATGCATGAAAATTTTAAGTCCATTAGAACACATGATACTTTTTGGACAAACTATCAGAGGATTTTGACCTGAGATAAATCTGATTCCAACATCCTATAATATCTAAATAGACCAAGGAGACTTTGTACCTATAAAACATTATTGGGGGATGCCTGATGAATATCCACCTCAATATTTGATGGATCTACATCTACTGCATACTGGGATAACACATGTACCATGAAATGAATATCACAAGTCCAAAACACACACTTTAAAAAAATCCCAAAAAACTATTGATGAAGAAGATATCCTAAAATGTCGTTGCAATGATCTTTATTTTCATCCTCATATGTTTTTACATAATTATTTCATCTATGAAATCCACCATGAACTAATCTAGGAACTCCTTGAACATTTTTTTCATCATCCCCATGAACCCTACTATAGAAGTTATGACATTAAATGTCATCCAAATTAACTCATTATTCTTATGATCACAACAAAAAGTAGTCTATTAAATATCATCACCCTTTACATGAACTTCATGATTCAATAAGCCTAAACCTATTTCCAAAAACAATCTTCCTACCTTCCACTAATCAAATAAATCCTTAATATACAAAAAATGATATTAGTTATTAAACATCACACTCTTCAAGAAAAAAAATCAATACATATCTACAAACTATCATAATACTTTATCTTATGAAAAACTAGTACACCCCTAGGTGACACACTCACCTGAAAAACCTTTCAACATGAAATCATTGAACTATACTCAAATATCCTACACCATAGAAGGAATAGCCTTATATGGAGACATCAAGATATGATACATGCCTATTTGTACATCAATCCTAAACTCAATATCCCTTCTTGGGGGTAACACTATAAAATCCTCTAGAAAGATATCAAGATATTGTTTCACATCCCAAATAAACACCATATGAAAAACCACCATCAAACTAAGCATCTTGTCTTCCATCAATGATGATAAGATCAGAACAATACTCAGACCTATCAAAGGGTCTCACTCACCAACCAACATTGTCATGTCTATTCCACCCTCATTGAACATAGCCTGAATCCTAAATTAATATGTGATATGAATTTTTGAATATAGCTGATCCATGAAAATGATGAAATCATATAAATGTATTTGTAAACATAGGAAATTTCCCCAAGAGCAGTGATACCCCATCACTATCTATCAATCTTTGTATATGACTTACAAGTAATCTTGACCTTTAATTAGAATAGTTATTTCATTGGGAACAAGAAACCTCTTTACCTGAACACGCTAAACATGGAAAATAAATTTGTTATAAAGGAAAGTGTTGCTCTCAAATCAAACATAAAAAACATGCATGTAAAAAAACATCAAAGGGTACCTCAAATGACATATAGAAAAACCATAACATGAAACCATCAATAATTATGCTAACCAATACAATCACCATTTCTTGTCTAAACCTACTGAATACCTCCTCAATGATTTTTCTCCACTCTCTAAGGATGATAATTTTCTCAAGGATTTAATTTACCTAAACCATATCCTCTATATTGATATAAAATATGAACACTATGATGCACCAAACTTAGTATAAAATTCCTTAATAGAGGAACTCGAAGCGGATCACCTAGCACCTACTGACTTCTTAGAAAGGCCAACCTCTCTCACTATTTACGACCTCATCCCCCTCAATAAAAACATTAATATGATCTCATGGAATAAGTCTACGAGTCACTTCCCCAAGAGAAATGAGATTATGAGTGGTGTGACATACCCCTGATGGGCCAAATTATCTTTTTTCTAGGGAAATGAGAAACTCAAACCATAACTCTTTCTCATAAGTAATCCCAATATGATCCCTCCCATGAAAATACAATTCATGCTAGGGTCCTCCCAATAACCTCTATACTCGCCTACACAACAATAAATGACTTCAACATAAATAGGGTGACATGAAATAGGATCTATGGATGTAAATCCTCCTCAAAATTCCTAAATTTGGCCTCATCATTTAGAAATAGGTATGAATCATATCAAAAAATGAACTTGAAATGGGTCCCGAACTATCACAAGATAGAATTACACTATTTATGGGTAAGAAGCTCTTGGATACTTTCCGCCTACATTGTTGGATAAATGAACTCAACTTAGAACATCCCTCAGAACATCTCCCATGATACAGATGAAACCTTGTGATCCCCAAGGGATAATAACCTCAACTACCTCACTAATCCATGTAGCATAATCATATCCAATGAAACCTATTTCTCCATCCTGGAATACATTGAAACTGAAATCTACCTCAATATTATCCAAAAAATATTTTTGGAATGATACTCATAAGGATGCCCCATTATTTTATATACTCAAGAACTAAAACTCTTGTATTATCACCATCCATGTGTCGTTTCCATCATTATCAACACTATGATTGTCTTTTTTTACATCCTTCTAAATATTTTTTATGTGAACCTTATGAGTATGTCGAACTAGAGCCATTCTTGAAAAAAATATTAAATAGTTAGAGCACTTATAATTAGAATACAAAATATTTTACATTAATATTTAAATAATTTTATTATCTTGTTACGATTTTAACCTATCCTGAAGTCTACCCATTTCAATTAGAGGAGTAATGAAGAGTGATTCATGATCCTTTCGAGGGTAAATATTATACCACTGGTTTTAATTAATGTAGTAGTCTTAGTTGAAATAATGGTATTGGAAGTAGTTCATATAGGGCCCTAAATACCCAACTCTCAGTCAGTCTCCTGTATTTTACATTTTTTACTAAACATAGGTAACATGTTTCCCTATAAACCCATAAAAACTCACCATGTCCAAACACTAATGCCCATACTATACCTAAAATGGATCCTTTTACTCCAACACTTTCAAAAACTCCTCCACACAAATTGTTACCCCTCATGGGATGAAAATAAGGGAAGGGAGATGGGGACCACTAGAGTTCCTTCTTCAGTAAACCAATGGTTGGAGACTAGCAATGACGGTATAAAAATCATACAATGGGATGAATTTTCATCACATATAACTTTTATAATGGCGTGATAATATGGATACGTCATGAAATAGATACTCTAAAATATGAATAAATAAACCCTAATTGAAAACATACAATGTCTTATAGTACTTCAAAAACTAAATAGATTACTATAGGTTCTAAAAGGTAATGATGACAGTGACCATGAATACAAAAAAAAACACTTTATAACCACATATTAGTAATAAAAATCCTGATTTCTAGCCTAATATGGATAACCTAACAAGATTATACATGTGTAGGATGAGTACAAGAGTATGCTCTGTTGGATACTCTCACGAAAAATATATAGAAATCGTGAAAATGCATAGTGAACTATATTGAAGATAAATCATATCCTAAATATGTAAATAATGTTCCCAGACTCTGCATGGATAAATATCACAAAGTATCACATGATGAGATTATAAAATATAACAATTAAACATTAGTTTTACTTCTCTCCCACTTTCCAATTATTTTTCACTCTTCCCCCATGTCAGGTGTCTCGATCCATCTCTCTCCAAAATAATCCATTATGTAAAAAACAAAGCAAGGAATCACAACATACACCTCATGAATCACATCATCACATCATCCAATTAATATATCCATATGTTGAAATAAATTAGTTTATATAATCCACCATATCTCATATGACATTTATCATACATCTGGGAATTTACCTCTAGCCATCACAACCCCTACACAAAGTAATTACCACAAGACATCATTACATATACTTGTCACAAATAATATAATTATTTGTATAATATATCTAAAAACACATTTTTTTGGAATAAACACAATCCATCATTGCCCATTACACACATATATGGTGAATGTAACCTCTATTCATACCTGAGCAAGTAACTACCCAGAAAATATAGAGGATCTAGATCGGGATGTTAGCAATCTGTATTCCCACAAGGATGTTGGGGAAAACACCCTCCTAAATTCCACTAGGTGTTAGTCTCTCAAATAAAAAAGGTATAGGTAGTATGATATTTCACAAAATATGCTGGCTATAATATTTATGAGAACAACACTATGGGAATAACCTACTCGAATGATGAACAACAACATTTTTCACATGGTTACCCTTCTACCAGAGCTAGAGACTTTATATCATACAAGTTGATAAGAATATAAAGATAAAAATTAATTAATTATTTTATTATTAAAATTTACATTCATTAATTAATTGATTTTCCATTAAATAAACAACAATAAGAATTTCATTCTATCCATAGATATTCGAAACAGAGTCCACGATATCTAAATATGAACATCATTTGAGCATTTTCATTATATAAAATTGAACCCATGGGTTAAGTCATGTATTAATAAAATTCAATTCATATAATATAGTAACTATAGGTAAATCATCTAAAGACACCCCAAAGAGGAAACATGAAACCAAGAACATCCAGCTGCCTAAAATAGTGGGGAATGAAATGCTGATAAAACAGGCAACCCATCTATTTGGAATAAAAAAATTTCATTTTAACCAAGAAGTAAACATTACCAAATCAATGGGTATGAAACAAATTCCACCTATTTCATAATCTTTGATTTCATTTATGACCCCCACATGCATATCCCAATGCATATCTCCTTCATTATCATTAACTACTATAACATCATCTGGGAATCCCCACCCCGTATCTAGTTATACATCCTATGCTCCGCCATATCTGGATCATAACACATAGCATAATAAAGCTCACCTGATAGAACATCCCAAGTCATTTTGAAAAATAATAATTAATTGGTAAATATTGGCCAATAAACAAGGCTTATATCGTTCAAAAATAAATGAGTTTCCATGTATTAAAACTCAAGGCACTCGGCCTTCTCAAACAGATGGGAAACTCCCTCACAAACAATTATCTTTAAAAAAACTCTTTTTTTACAAAATTAATTAACTGATTCATTATTCATAGGCTCTAACTATGGGAAACATAAAGAAACAAGGTATAACAAGATATGAAAGGTTAAATATGCACTTACTATTAAAACCATATTCAACAAACATAGAGAAGTATTATTCTCATTTAAAATTATTTTTTATTTTAGAATTATCAATAAGAATTAAAATTCATGAAATTCATTATAAATTCTACTATCATGGAATAAATCCTTTAATAATGAATTCAAATATCATCAATTTGAATTACCGAAAAATTTCATGAAACATTGAATTCATATGACATGCCTCTTACTTAATTATATATCCAAAAAATTAACTATTAAAAGATCTATGTTATTTACAATTTTTCCTCATGAATGACATGCTAATACATATCACCGAAATACAGTCTTACAAATATGTAATATGTATCCCAAATTCTATAAAATCAAGAGGAAAATCGTTATCATAGTATCAAACATCAAAATGTGATTGTAATCCAATTCATCATAAACCTATTTAAATATTTTCTAAGAAAATCTTATTTCCATCCAAAGCGATAAACCATGATATTATTTTTATTTCATGTAAATAAATAAATGAAGTAATGAATCTTGTTCCTTAATTGGGGAAACATTTTTTACTCGATAATGCACCAACATCATATATCATGATCACCCCTCCTATAAGTGATGCATCTCACTATGGTGTCCATTCCATAAATAAGATCACCACAAACTGAACAAGTGAAGATGAGAATTGACCCCTATCAAAGGGATACCAAAATTCATTAACAGAGAACAAAAAATATCTTGGAAATAGGGAGAAAAATAATAGGGTCTAAGAAATCCCAAGGAACTATAATTTAAAATGGTACATTGTACATTTAATTTTGATGATGTCTAACCCTATGAGGTGATGAAAGTTTCTACTTCTAATATCATAATGAAAATAATTCTTCCTCAGATTATTCAGTCCCATTTTATTTCATATTATGAACTCTCTGAACCATCTCTACACATGGTGTGGAAGTCTGTTCCATTGTGAATCGGTCTCTCACGCAAGTTGTAAACTGCACATTCATGATGTCAGCCCCTAACACCTCAAGAATTATCCATACTTATAGATTTTAGAATCCAAACACCTACATCACTAATATAGGAATCCTCTAAGTACCTCATACTTGAGAAACACACAAAGGGTCATTATATATTGATATGAGAACATACAATAAAGGTTTACCCCCTTGATCATGTCTTCCCTTGATAAAAGGTATAACTTTTTGTTGTCTCATACATTTGGTCAATGGGTATTAATATATAAAGAAAAATTACCATTGAATGAAGATGAAGACCCCAAACCTAATTGAGAGATGATTGGATTACCCATGAAACGTAATATGATTTCTAGATAGTTATAGGTAAACCATTCAACATGGATGTTGGGTCCTTCTAAGATTTTTAATGTATAAAATAATAGTTCCCAAGTCTATAAGATTATATAAACTGAGAAATGAAAGCATGGATGAATTAGTATTTTTTATCATATTTATATAAAAATGGAAGTGTTACTGTAGAATTTTACAAAATAATACATCACATGATGAAAATTATGGCCTGATGATGTTTATACTTTGAATTTCATAAGTATATTTTATATGATTAAATTCACTCAATAGAGTATGTTCCATGCACATTAAAATATACATGGATGAAGTGAGAATAATTATGATGTTCAATAAAATTCTTTTCATATAAGAGGCATGTAATAATATCTTAAATTCTATATATATAATATATTTTATAATTTTCATTCATTCATGTATATGATGTAGGTGGACAAGACCTAATGGTTCCATCCATATTTCCTTCACACTAAATCTAATAGAAATATGTCATAAAGATATTTTGAACAAATTTCTATGATGTTCTGTCATATTATTGGGATTCTATTTTATTTTTAAAAATTAGCTATAATGTTTTATGATTCCCACTTTTTAAATGTGTGAATTCATGAATTTCCATACAAATAAACTAAAAATGTACATGTAGTTGGTTCACTCATAGTTGATCTAGGTGGTGTAGTTTATTGATTTAATACATGCGGTTGACCAATATTGTTCATGATGTCATAACTCAGGGTAAATTCAATGAAGGTTTTGTGGTTCTAGGGTCTCTACATATGGCAGATTTGAACAAATTGATATTTTACATGGTCGATTGTATATTAATTTGTGGTCAAAATACATGGTCCATCTAGGTTATAGATAACATCTTCATCTGGTCATATGAGTAATAGACGGTGTGTTTCAACTTATGACTTTAGATGAAGTGTGAAATACTTTGTATTGTGGGTCATTTATTTCCACCATAATTATTTATCCACAAAAATAATCCTTTGAGATTTCGTCGATTGTTATAATTTTTTGAAAATGTATGTGTTCATCCACAGAATATTCAATTGTAAGACATTGGATGTTCTCAGCTCATGGATTTTACACAATCAAAATATGGTGTTCATGTGGATAATAATATTTGATTTTCCTTATTTAATATTATGATAAAATTATGTGAAAATGTAATGATGAAAGTCTGATGTTCTTTATGGATAAAACATCCTTATCATAAGTAGATCATGAAACATTATTAGAAGAAACTATATATATTAAATGGTGATGAATCTGATTTTATGGGTGTTTAATGCTGTATAATGATGTTACACAATACAATAGCATACATCCACGTATATATGGATTATTTTAAAATTATTTAATAGTGATAAATGTTTTCCATTCTTATAATGAATAAAAATACCATTATAATTCAAATATTTTCTAATAAATGAATGATAAGTCTTCATCCAGACATTCAAAATTAATTTGTATAACACTTTTTCATAAATATTATGATATTAGAATGATGATATTTCTAGGAACATGAAAAAAACACATACAAAGGTTCTGTTAATTTAAGACCACAATTTTATGGAGGTGAATATAATAAAGACCAAATTATTCTGCAAATACGGTTTAGGTATGTAAATATAATTTCAGATCAAAGAAAAAAATGTTAATATTATTATCTGTGTGAGAACCAAAAATATTATTCATGTCAAATGGAATTAGAAGATTTCCTATTTTTATTCCTATAAACTATAAATTAATTTCTTTAAAGAGAAAAATAAATATGACAATAGTTTACATATCTTGAGAGTCAATGAAAATATCATAGTGTGCCAGAGATATTCCTATGCATTGAATAAGAGGAATAGATTTTGATTTCTATACATTAATAGATCACACGCAGGTTAATGTATTGACAGCTCCATCCTACAACATTCTCTATAATCAACCCTAAGGAGAAATTATTTTATATGTGATTTTGAAAATCATATTTCAAGACAATAAGATGGAAAATCCATCTTATAAAAAACATCTAAAGATGTTCGAGGAATATTGAGGTAGATCATCTAATTTCTTAAAGTGAGAAAGTATATATATCCATACATTCATGGAAAGGACTCAATCCAACACTAGGGAACTTTATTCCACAATTTTCTTAATTAAAGCGACCTTAAAATAACACATTCATTTTACTTAGTCATTGTCTGGATTAAAATTTCAAACAATTTCTATTTTTTTCTTGGATAATAGAAATGTAGATTCACATGTGGGGGTAATAACCATAATATAACATACATGTATTCATTCATAGGGTGGTAAATAATTTTAAGAAAACTTCAATGTTATATTATGTTTCATTTTATTTGCACACAAGATTATTGAACAAAGGATATAAATAGAATGAGTGGTCCTCTCACTGAATAACTGATGAGTTGATAATTGGATAAATTTAAAATATGAATACATTTTACTCCAAGTTGATTCAACAACCCCACTCAATGTGTGAATATCCCAATGTAATTTTAATTATTCATATCACATTATGGATACACTATTATTGGATTCTCTTATTTGAAGTGTTATGTAGTTTTTTTTAAAGGAAGTATATAGATAATATTTAATGAAGCCTAGGAATTTTGTATCAATGTAACTAGGGAATATATTTTTTCAATGATACTAAATAATATAAAAATAATTCAGGAAACAATCTGATTATTCTCTTGTCTTAGAAATTAGGTAATATTGACTAGATGGTAATTGAAGGTACTAAAAGTAAAGTTCATTCTAATAATTAATTTTTAATCATTATCATAAATAAATCTGTGATGATAATAAATAAATCTTATGTAATGAGTAATAAATACTATTTTGCCTATGCACCAATACATATTTTGGGAAATTAGCTATGGAAGATAATGAAATGGTGGAATAATTCCCCACCAAGAAGTCAAAAAATAGTCTGGCCTCATATTTGTTTCTTCGTTAGATGAAAAATGTGTATAGAAAATAACTACTCAAAATTATCTTACAAAATAACCTAATAATAGAGGGAAACATCATATATCTATAAAATCTTGTGATAAACCATATGATGTTTCTTTTAGCCATTTGAATAAGAACATGTTTAATGATACAAATGAAATAATATCTTTTATTTATTTTATCATTAGAGTTTTGTAGGTAGAGGTCACCAATATTTAATACGAGATCACAATTTTAATGAAATACAAGGAACTGATAATTATAATGTATTTAAATACCTCCAAATATGTAAGAGCCTAATAAATAATGATGGCCTTGAAGAAAAATTACCATTTTTTAAATAAATTGATTACTATAATTATAAAAATAGAATAATAAAATAAATATAATGAATAAAATAACCATTCATTATAAGAAGTGACCCCTGTTATGATTCCCTTACTCGAGGCCAATGTAAAGGTGATTAAAGATCTTGACCATCGACTGAAATAAATAGCCAAAATTCATGAAGAGTATATTAAATATTTGAGGAAATAATGTGATAAAATTTTAAATCATTATAGTATTATAAAGGAATACATAATAATAATTAATTAGTTCTTGTAATTAAATTGAAAAATCATGGAAAAACACATGATGGATCTTCAAGAAAAGATAAAAGAAGAGTTTATTCAATAAAAAAATAGTAAAGTGAATTATTATAATTGAATAAATCCATCATGTTCAAATAAAAACATAAAATTTTAGAGTGATCAGTATTAAGAGTCTAAATAAATAAATGAACTATCTATTAAAAATATATTTACTCTTATAATTATATTTATGTACATACTTCTTATTAAACTCAAAATTTATATAATTATTGATGAAAAAAACTGATTATAATCCAACTATCATTTAAAGGATGGATAGAAAAATATTTTTGAATGCTGGATCCCAAAATAAACTCCATCTAGATTATTAATGCTAAAAAATAGTAATATACAAGTCCTCAAATATCCAAAAAACTATGTAGATCAACAAAAAAACTCATTCCATATTGGTTATTGTATTTTTTATAATACATCTAGGAATATATAAATGGACTTATTTTTTAAAACATCATACTATAGAGGAATATGATATACCATATTAAGGGAGATAAAACATGAGAAGCTATAACATATGAAAACATTGACGAATAATTTGTACACAATAATTAATTTTGAAATTCCTAGAGAACCCTATAATGTTTTCCATGTAATTTTGATTGTGAGGATGAATGAGTGTATTAATCATCAAACCTTGCAACTAATAATTTAGAATAAAATGCCTTATAAGATGAACAATATGGATAAGCCAACCATAGGAACAAATCATTTAATATATGATAAAAATAAAATTCAAAACAAGTTTTTGAGGACGACTGGTGAGTTATCCTTAAGTAACAAGAAGAAGAAAAATGGTGGTGTTCAAAAAAATCATAAGAAGTCAAATATTGATGTTTCAAAAAAATAATGAATTTTTTCTTTTGTGGAATAAGAGGACCCATCCAAGAATATTTTTGAAACATTCTATAAATCTGAGAGTTGAACAGAACATGATAGAATTGAATGATAGAATATTCTAAGGGACAAATGAAAGGGGTAATATTGTAAATATAACATCTGAAAATAAATATGGGAACCCCAACGAACTAAAATATGTTTGTTAGTATGGATTCCTAGTTCAGATAACTAATGAGAAATTGAATCCCAAGAGAAAAAAATATCTGAAACGGAAGGGATGATTCCACATTCATAAAAAAATGAAATCTTTTGACAAGATGTTAAAAAATGAAAACCTAATTATTTCATATGTTTTTTCTAGGTTGTTGAGTTTTGTAGGAATCAATTAAATTGATCTCATCATAGATATTCCTACTCAATAATAAATATATAAAAAATAAAATTTTATTACAAGATAAATCATACACATTAATAGTTCATACTTAAAATGGGTCTACACACAATGTAAGAGTAAACGAAACCATGATTCCAAATGAAAACATTGTTTTTATGAATTATTTCACTGGTATCAGGTGTCCATCTAGACATGGAGAGAATTTGAAAAATGAAAATGGCTTAGAATAAATTCAAAATCTAACTACAAACATTGGGGACTCAAGAGGATCCACCCTTCTCCATTATTATTAATTTTTTATTATATTATAATAAGGTATGTGATTTAAGGTTTTTTTGGTTGTTTAAAAGAGAACTAATTAAAGGGTGTAGTTTGTATTAACTATTTTAGATCATAACATGTCATTATCTTTTAATGAATGGTAAAATTTTATTTGGAAGGAAATTTAGATGAAATAATAAACCAGATGAAGTTGAATATCCTGTCAAAACTCTATAGTATAGAGATAGAATAATCCAAATTTGATTAAATGAAACCCATAATATTCTAAATATTATTTAATGTGTCATAACTTCCATTATTGAGATATAATTATCTCTTCCATCGTGGATTCATCTTAACAAGTTGAATCATAAATCATATTTATGATAAATCACTCTAGATTAATTGAATAATAATATCATCCCTTAAGTGTGAGTTTATTTTTAGAAGCTTCAATATTCTTGAAATCTTCATAAATATTAAATATTTGGATGGTTCTTGAAATTCTATTTTTGAAATTATACTAATTCATATTCTCTTATTCTTGATTATTACGAGTTTATCCAAACATGAAAGGGATAAATTAATTTTCATTAATGATAAGAATATAATAAAATTTGAGGTGTTATAGGTTTTCTAAAAATAAAAACATGTCGTTTTTACTGGAATGATTATAATATATGGGTTTGAGTGAACGAGGAAAATTCTGGTTGAAAATGTTTGAGAATATTTGTAAAAAAATTATACCAACAATTAGTATCATCCTACATACATTTTATCATCCCTTGGAATAAAGGATGTAAAATGTTAATTTTTTGAACAATATTATATTTTTTATTTATAAATTTGTTTTATAAATAAACCCCACTTATTTTTTATTATAGATATGGATCATTAATCCATAGAGTAGAATGATTTATGTCCTATTTCAAACTAATGAGGTGATATCATATTATCTATAGAATTCCTTTTATTTTTTATAAATAAAGTTGATATAAAAAAAGGAAGATACAAATGGTAAATAGATATTGAATAATTCACATATGTCCAAAAAGGCTGAACATATTGAAATGATATTTTCCAATTAGTATTGTCAAAAAATATTAAGGGGGTTGTAGATCATACATTATGAAGTGTTGTATTTTTTTCAATGTGTTTCAATATGTAAAGAAGAAAATTTATTGGAAGGATTTTTAATACCACAATTCTAATATCAATATTACTGTAGATCCTTTGAAACATGATAATTAGATAGTTTAAGAATAACTTTGAAGTAAGGTTGATTTTTTATCACATGGTTAAAATGGTAAATATGAATAGTTATTAAGTATGAATTCTTTTATGTTTTGAACTATGAAAAATATACATGGATTAGAGATGTGAATATTGGTGTAAATGGTATTTTTTCATATTTATTTGAATGTTGAAGCACTTAAATTGATTTTTCCTAAAGAACTATTCAAATGATTAAAATGGTAGTATGGATATTTTACTTCTTGATATGTCATACATATAACTAGTTCAAACAAATTTGGTGGAAGGATGATGATCCATACTTATAAAAATATACTTAGTAGAAGTTATAATATGTGTGATAATTTTTTAACAGATCTTTATGTTAAAAAAATATACTAATATCGTGTATTTGTTTCTATAAAATATTATAAAAGTTAGTGCTACCTTGTAAATAAAGTTGTTCTGTTAGGCATAACAAATGCATCCATCTAATAAATACATTTATAGTGTTGTGAACAGGTTTTAAAGATCTTCTTGATGAAGTTCTCATATGGTTTAACATTATTGTTCGATGATTTTTAGTGTTTAGAATTCCATATGATGGTTTGAATATTACCTCGTTTTAAATGAGTGAGAAATAATATTTACAATCTCTGATATGAAAAATATTAACGTGACAGCTTTAATCACAGATAATCAAGAGGGTGTAGTCAATTAAATTTTTTATGCATTAACTTTATTAGTTTCCATGTGGTCGATCCTCATAGTAAATCCAATCAAAGTGTTATCAATATATGATCTCCATGCATGTTCGGTTAGAGGGAATGATTATTTTAGAATGGTGAAAGTGATATCCATGTGTAGTCGGTGGTTCTGGTTAATAATGTGATAAGAGATCATGGTATGATTGGATGACTCACATTATGACCACATGTCTTTATATATCATATAAAATTAGAGGTAAAACATAAGCCTTTGGATTTTAAGTATAACACCCCAAGATTTTGTGAATTTCTTTTTCTTTTAATATTATTACTTCACACAACCCACAGTAGAGTTTTTCTAATTATATAATGTCACTATGTTTGGATTATGTTATTCGAAACACTAAGGTACTCTTTCACTACTCGCAACACCGACTTGGCTTGCGTTACACAAAACATCGAGTTTCTGTGAAACAAAAATATGCTATTATAATTATTTATACAAGATAGTTATAACCAAAATGTTAAACATTTAATATGAATAGTAATAAATACTTTTTAATATTAGTTATAATGGTTTATTAATGAAAGATATATATTTTTTTTAAATCATTATATGTTTAGACAAACTATTTTCTAAAATCAACTATTTTGCATATCCTTCTCTGTAAAATAATAAAATATATTTTTGAAACTCATAGAAATTGAGTATAAAAAAAACAATTATTTTTGAAATCATTATATCAAAATTATCATGGGGTGTTTTTTTAGTATTTTTCTAAAAAGATCTAATTTTTTATGAATAATGAAAAATAATACATAGTAGTTAAAGAACGAATTTTTCATAAAAATAATTATTTAACATTAATTTATTTTAATGTCAGAATAAGTAAATAACACATATATCAATATAATTTAATTCACTAGAATCATTTTTGTAATATAATTATATATAAAAAATTATTTAACTTTTGAAAGTCTCTTTTACCTACCTTCTAGCCCCATTTGTAGGATTAAAATAGAACCTAATTTTACCACTTATGTGAATTCAAATTAAAAAAATTGATATATATGGTTGTAATCAGTATGAAACTTATTTCTAATAGGATCAAAATAATATTTTCGTGATTAGTAAATTTTTTATTTTATTTAACACACTTAAAGGTAAAAAGGGTAATTAAAGGTGAAAATAATATTATAATAATATAAAAATACCCTAAAAATTGTAATATTTTCATTATATAAGTTTTTCAAACAAAAATCATTATTAGGTAAAAAATATGATCATTTTTCAGCCACTTGTGTAAGATTAAGACAATTATTATATTTTATTTAAAAAAGAGATAAAATGTCATATTAAAAAATTAATAAATAAATAATTTTTAATATAGGGTTAAACATAAGATAAAATCCACTGTAACTATAATTTTCAAATATATTAAATTTATCTTTATCATTTTATTTTATTTTTGATTTTTTGATAATAAATAACTTAATTTTATTCTTTTATAATAATGATTAAATTATTGTTTAATTAATTGCGATATCAAATAAATGATATTAAAAATATGAAAATTAAAATAAGTTAACATAATTAATGACATAAAAAATTTTATAGATATATTAGACATGTTAGTGACATATTCGGAATATTTTTTTTGAATTTATCATTATGGTTTGATATTTTAAAAAATGAAAATATTTAATAATATCAAAATTGATGTAAATGATCCTTAAAAATAAATAATATTTTATGAAATGTTATAAAATTCATAAAATTCCAAGGTTAATTAAAATAACATTTATAGTTTCAAATATGTCATAAATGATCTATTTTTTGGTTTTTTTCATATGATAGTAACTATATTTACCCAATAATAAAGAACAATAAATTGTAACGATAAAAGGTAAAAGATTTAACTAAGGGATAAAGCTAAATGATAAGGTAAATTTTGTAACCTAAACATGTATAAAATTAATTGGTTAACGTTATTTCTACCCATCGCCAACTAATAAACTAAATAACCCAAATTTGATATATTTTAAATAAAAAATCATTTTATAAAAATTAATAGTTTTGGAGTTTAAAAAACCGCCTCTCCTACCACTTATAAAAGGGAACCTATATTTATCTTTTATTCACACCTCTAAAGTGAATTGGATCCACCTACCCCTACCCATTTATTCTCCAAACATCCCTACCTTCCTAAGAGAAGCCCCTAATTTTACTGAAGTCATCCTAGTGAAGCCTTTTCACAGGAACCAAAATGAGTTAACTAATTTAGAGTTAACATCTTCTCTCAACCTCCTTTCCATTATTTTCCTTCTCCACAAATAATCAACCATTTTTCCATTATTTTATGAAATAACCCATATCATAATATACTAAGATGTTTTTATGATAATATTTATACCTACACTTACAAACAACTCCATCTAATTGATATCGAGCATGCAGTTTATGTGTATGGGGAACCATTACATCATGAAATGATAGTTGTTCATTTTATTCCATTACAACCAATCACAGTGGCCATTATGATTGAAAATATATCCATATAAGTTATATATAATATTGAATATGTATTTAATCTTATTTTCCCCATTTTAAATATCTTACCTTTTTACTCTCCATTTGATGTTAATATGATAATCTCGTTTGAGGAAGTGTGGACTACTTCCCCCTCAAAGAGATGTGATTTGTTCACACACTGCAGAGAATGTATTAAGGATGGGTGTAGTGAAATTATATGGTTAATATGATATAATAAATGTACTTTAATAATGATATATATACATATATATATATATACATATTTATTTTATATATTTGTTTTTAATAAGTAATTAAAGAATATATAATGTTCATGCATACGTACGGCTTACCGTCTACATAAATAATGTTTTCTATTTCAAACTTATTTATGAAATAGATTGAAGTAATATAAATATAATGGATATATATGATATTTATGTAATTTTTTATATTATGGAATCATTATATAATTATAAGGACTAATGGTATAATAAATTTAGACACATGTGAAGAACAAATAAATTATTAACTGAAGTGAAACCTTAACTTAAGATCGTTAACACATGGGTAATATAAGGTCATTATAAAACCATATTTGTTAGTAGATATAATAATAAAATTATTTAAAATATTTATAATAAACTTTAATTTATTATACTATAATATTGTTTGAGTACAAAGAGTGTCAGGACACATTGTAATGGATTATTTTTCTGTCACCTTTATGTCTTTGATATAAATGCATTATTCTCTACCTATTTATTATGCATTGTGTATATATTTCCAAAGAATGTATTTTATGATTCTTATCTGAAAACTTATGAAATTTTCATGTTTTTTTAATTTTAATTTTTACAAGGGGCATACAATTCAATAGATTTTAAAGTAATGAGTTTTTATTTAACAATATATTTGATATTTGGAATTGTTTTTTAAGTCTTTATTTGGTAATATTTATCTTCTATAACCATGTTTTCAAAAAAATCATTAAATGTTAAATTTTTCTGCTATGGCTGTTTAAAGTCATTTTTACCCATTTTTAGAATTTTTACTACACACATTCAACAAAGAATGAATATTTTCTTCAATAACCATTTCAAATTACTTTCATGATTGATTTTTATGATTTAAATAAATATAATAGTAAATTTTTTTTAATGTGTTTTATTTTGGAAATCATTTTTTTAGTGAAAATTCATGTTCCGAGTTATCTTTAAAAATAATTCCCTACCTAGGATGACATAATTTGTTACTATTCAAGAATACAATTCATATTACTTCTCTGAATGGTTTATTTTTTTGATGGAATGATGTTTAAGAAACACACATAATTTAATATTTTATTCTTGTAATGTAAAAATTATGAATACTACCGCTTTTTCACTAGTTATCATATGATAACATGTTTATGACACCCATTACATTACATTGGTTATGATATTATTGCTTCTGAACTTTTAAAACATGAATGCATGATTTCATTATGAGATGGGTGGGACCTATATCTCTCTTTAATTCATTGGGTATGGATTGAAAAATCATGAGGTATATATGTTTTGCGTGAACCTTATTTCATGTTCACAATTCTATTCATGGACCTGGTTTTTATATCCACAATTCTATATGTGGACCTTGTTTTCGTGTTCATAATTCTAGGCATGGACCTAGTTTTCATGTCCATAATTTTGTGTGTTGACCTGGTTTTCATGTTCATAATTCTATGTGTGGGTGTAGTTTTCATGTCCATAATTCTATTCATGGTCCAGGTTTTCATGTCCACAGTTTTATGTGTGGGCTTCATTTTCATGTCCATGGTTCTATGTGTGGGTATAGTTTCTATTCCATACTTATATGTAGGGATCTAGTTTTCATGTCCACGATTCTATGCATGGGCCTAGTTTTCATGTCCATAATTTTTTTTGTGGACCTGGTTTTATGTCTATATATTTATTCAAGGGTTTTATTTCATGTCCTTAATGAGTGAACCTGTCACTATTTATACATATTCACAAATTTATAAGTTGTTTTATATGCCACAATTTCATGAATTATGTAAATTTTTTGTTCTTATTGATTATGTTGGTTTATTTCCTTATGATTAATGTCATATGAATTTCTAATACCTTTATTCTATGTCTAGTGATTATGATATTTGATATTTAGGATATGATCACCTATTGTTTGGATTATCTTCTCATACACTTATGCACATGATTATTCTTACATATCTCCCTTGTTTACCCTTACTGGGCATTTGATCTATCCACATTCATATGTTTCCTTTTTGTAGGTTATGAAGAATTTTTTTGGGTAGAATTTCAAATGATGGATATCTTTATGTCAGATGTTGAAGATCTGTCAATAGAATAGAAGAATTTTATTCCATGTTTCTAAAGACACTAAATTGTTACAGTCCTCGGGCATATATTATTTTAACATACTGAATATTCATCTAAAATCATCTAATATCGATGTATGTTATATTTGGTATCAATGGAATGGGTTTTTCAATATTTTGAAACTAGGATTTGAAAATTTTAGTGAGATCCCTAGAGCCATTTCAAAGGATATATCTAGGGATGTCATGAGGTTAATTATAAGCATAGGTCATAGTCCTAGAGTTTTTTTGTGATAATAATGAATAAACTAAGAATATACTTAATATTTCATAGATTGAAATATTTTAATCAATTTACCTTACATATGTGTTTTTGATCTCTGATATGTATTTGTCACACATTACTTTCAATTATTAGTCATCAAAACAGAAAAGGTAGTATATAGGTAACCAGGAATGATTTAGATGTGGAAAGTATTGGAATTTTGAAAACTGTTTTGCTATGTTGAAAATAGCATAATGTGAATCCTGAAGTGTGTACAAGTATTGGTAATAATACTATGGATAAAGTTACATTAAACAATATGTGAATGTTATGCGATGTTCTAGAATAATTATTTACATTAATCCCGAGATGCGTGGTTTGATTAAAGTTTAAGAACCTCAAGATATGATTCATATTTTAGGAAAGACTAAGATGGTGTATCCTGATTAATGGTTTAAGAATAAATTTGAATTTTTGAGGTGTCTATGTTTCAAAATTCAAAGATTATGTTATATGAACCGCGAAAAATATAATTTTTTTCAGTATAAGATTTTCATTACGGAATGGAAAGGATTTGATGAATAGTTATAAGGACCTAGAAAAGTGATTTAATAGTATGTTGATATACTTGTAGAACACAAGACTAAGGGAAGTATAACACTTAATTTTTCCCTTATATTAAGATAATGATGTTTGGATAATGATATGTTGGATTTTTATAAGTAAATTAGATATACTAGTTTCTTTTGATGTAATTATTAATTTATTTTTATGAGGGTTATGTTATCATGGATGAAGTATAAAAATTTTCAAGACTTAAAGAAAATATCCAATATGCTTTGGAATAAGGAAATGTGTATGTTTTCAAGGAGGATGTATGGTAAATTAGTTTATTACCATATTTTAATGAGAAAAATTGTTTAATGTATTCACATGTTTGGAATTTCAGAACCATGAACTACCTTATGATACATGAGAGACAAATTTTATTCCAACTTAGTGGAATGATTTCAAATGTTTTAGATTTTTGGGATGTGGATGGACTGTGGGCTTATCCATTTATAGATATTTTATGTTAAACTTAAGATAATTTTGTGATACTCATGAATTATCTTTCCAAATTTCTATTTATCAAAAATTTTATAAAATGTTTTGAGAATTTTTGGACGATAAATGGAATGACCTATAATTATTCTCATGATTTTCTAATGATTCCAGAATGAAAAAATAAGTTTCATTTCTTGTAAAAATATATGAAGTATAAATTTATCATGGAACAACAAAGGGTGATGTTATGCGGAAATCTAGTAAGTATATATTCTCATAAAATTCTTGAATATTAGGAAAAGGGGTTGTGATATAATACGATGTCTTATTATCATCATTTTTTATGATATCAATGACCTCTTTCATGCTTATTTATTTTATGATTTTATAATTGTTAACTTTCTCTAAATCTCCCTCTTTCTTGTGATTATAGATCTTTACCAATATGTGTGATTATTTACCCTTTTAAGTCATGGCCAAACATTCACCTATTTTATCCTATGTAGAGACGTAGTTAAGATTTAATTTTTGAAACTATTATTTTACAACTTTTTGTTTAAAAAAAATGTTTCATTCTTTTTTTATGATGTGGGATTTAGTATTTTTATAACTCCAATGAATTTTGGGGGAAAATTTTATTTTGAGGGGGTAGAATGTAACACCATGAGATTTTGTGAATTTATTTTTTTTCTTTTTATATTTTCAAATGAGGAAAAATTGTGTATATTTTTTTTATATTATAGAACTATGCTTGAAATAAGTTATATGCAACACCAAGGGAAGCTTGCACTACACACAACACTGACTTCGCATGCATTACATGAAACAACAAATTTCGACAAAAGAAAACATTACTATTATAATTATTTAAATAAGATAGTTATAACCTAGATGTAAATCTTATAAAATGAATATTAATTACTACCTTTTAATATTATTTATAATGGTTTTGATAATGAAACATATAATTTTTCGTAAAATATTTATATATTTAAAACTGATATTTTCTAAAAAGAAATGTTTCTCATGTCCATATATGAAAAATAATAGATTTAATTTTAGACACTCATAAAAATTTATGTTTATAAAATAGAAATATTTTTTTTATTTCAGAATTTCAAAATTAGATTAGTGTGAATTTTTTATATTTTTTTAAAAAATTTTAATTTTTGATGAATAGTGAAAAATACTTCATAGTAGTTATAAACTGACTTTTTCTTTTAAATATTTATTTTACGTTAAATTTATTATAAAGACAAAATAGATAAATAATACAAATATTAATTCCATGAAAATTATTGGAATCGTTTTTATAATAGAATTAGATATAAATAAATTCAAACTTTTGAACGTCTCTTTCACCCGCCTTCTAGCCACATTTGTGGGATAAGTAATAAACATAATTTTACCATTTCTCTTAATTGAATTTCAAAAAATGTACATACATAGTTATAATCATTTTTGAATTATTTAAACTATTAAGAGAAAAATAAATATTTTTTGAATAGTATCTTTTGAATTTGTTTTTCAACAGTTAGAGGTTTATAATGTAATTAAAGGTTAAATAATATTATAATTATATAAAATTACAATAAAACTTGTTTTAATTTTATTGGATCAGTTTTTTGAACCCAAATAAATCTTAGTTTGAAAATATAATCCTTTTGAATCCACTTTATTATGATATAGACATTTTTTATATTTCATTTAAAGAAGAGTTAAAAGTTTCCTATTCAAAATTAAATAACTATATAATTTAAAATATAAGGTTACGAATAATATATATTCGATAATGATTATTAATTTGAAAGATAAGAAATTTATATTTATCAGGATATTTTATTTTTAATTTTTATAGACGAAATAACTTAATTTAAGGATTGTATAATTATGTTGATGTAATTGTTTAATTAATTGCAATAACAAATAAATGGCGTTAAAAATAATATAATAAATATAATTTTACTTAATTAATGGCATACCCAAATTTTATTGACATAATAGACATGGTAGTGACATAATTTAACTATTTTATTGAATTTTACATGGAATGTTGATATTTTTAAATATGAAAATATTGAATAGTATCAAAAATGACATAAATGATACTTTAAATAACTATTATTTTATTAAATGTTATAAAATTAATTAAAATATAAGGTTTATTAAAATTACTTATACAATTCCAAATATTTTATTAAAGATCCAATTCAAATTTTTTTGGAATTTTATAGTCACCATTATGACCATATAGTGTAAAAAACAAGTTTCCACGGTAAAAGCTAAATTATTAAAGGGTTAAAGCCATCAAATATGGTTAATTTTGTGACTTAAATAATTCAACAATTCAATGGAATATTTTATTTTGGCCAATCAACATATTATCTTCAAAATAACTCACTTTGGTTCTATTTTAGATCGAAAATTATTTTATTTTAAATTAATAGTTTTTGATTTTCCAAAAGTGTCCCTCATCCCTTTTATATAATGGAACCATTCATAATCTTATATTCACACCAATAAAGCCTTTTGGCATGAATAACCCCAATCCATTTCTGCTCCCAACATGTATACCTTCCTCCTACAAGCCTTCCCTTTTGTAGTATCCAAATCAAGGATGTCTTTTGGCACAAACAAAAAGAAGTTACCCGATTTATAGGTAACATCTTCTCTGAAGCTATTTTATTTTATTTTATTTATACACCCAAAATCTCTCTCTACAACATAATTTTAGGAAAAAAATAGTATCTGCAATATACTTGGATGTTGTTATGATAATATTTATACCTACACTTTTTCACACCTCTATCTAGTGGATATTGAACACACTCTTTCTGTTTATGGTGAACTACTACCTCAGGAAATGACGATTGATCATTTTTTCCATTAACACCAATCACTATGGCCATAATAATGTAATATATATACATATATATATTATAATATTTATTTTGTATTTAATCTTCTTTATTACTTTTTACCACACAAACCTATTTACTTTTTATTTTGTGTTAATACGATAATATCATTTGAGGAAGTGTGTACTACCTAACACTCAAAGAGATGTGATTTGTTCAAACACCAAATGAGATGTATTATGTATGGGATTAGTGATATTATCTGATATATATTATATAATAATTATACTAGAATAAATAAATATATATTTACATATTTCATTTAAATACTTTCATTCATTATGAAAATTAAAACAGAAACAAAATTCATGTTTACGTACAATTTACCATATCCATGAACGTTGTATTTTATTTCATACATGTTTAGATTAAAAATTAAAGAATATACATATAATAGATATATGGGATAGATATATTATTCATTATATTAATGAATCATGATATAATTATAAGGAACAATGATATAATAAATAAAGACACATGCGAAGAATAATGTGAATATTACCCGAAGTGAATCCTTAACATAAGATCATTTACAAGAGGGTAATATAAGGACATAATAAAACTATATATGGTATTAGATATAGTAATATTGTTCTATAAAATATTTTTGATAAAATTATATATAATATACATGAATATTTTCCGAGTATGAAGAGTGTCCGGACACAAGGTAAGGGATTATTTTTTTCTCACCTTTATTTATGTGAGAGACATGCCTCATACACTAATTTATTCTTCTAGATAGTGTATATACTACCCAAGAATGTGTTTTTTGAGTATTACCCCTAATTTTAGGTTATTTACATATTTTATAATTTTTATTTCACATGGGGAATATGATTCTATTTATTATAAAGTTATAGGTATTGATTTAAATATCTCTTCCATATTTGGGATTTTTTTATTTAATGTCTCTATTGGGAAAAATATATCATCCATGTCCATTTATCCAAAACTATTTAAATAAAATGTTTTATTATTCTCTTATTCATGTTTAAATTATTTTTTACACATTTTGAATTTTTACTACATGTTTTTAAAGGAAAATTTCTATTATTTTCCAAATGAATTACATTATTACAGTTCCTGTAAAAGTACGAGAATAAGGTTTTATTCTAACTTATATGACTTTAATGGATTTTTATGCTTTCATAATTCCTTATATCCTTGAATATTACATTAATAATTTTTAATGTTATTTTCAAAGAAATTATTTTCTTTTAAAATTGCATGGAATTTTAAGAAAAGAAAACTATTTCCCCAAAGAAACAATATTTTCCTCAAGAAATGTTTTAAATGATTTTCAATTTTACATTTTATGTTTTAAAGTATGTTTTAAAATAAATGGTTTTTTAAAATGATTTATGTTTTAAGAAGTTATTTTTAATGAAAATTTATGTTCCATGTGATCTTTCAAAATCATTACCTACCTTTGATGACATACATTATTATTGTTCAATAATACCAATCATATTATTTCTAGGAAGAATTTATGTTTTGATGGAATGTTGTTTATGAAACCCCCTTATTTTCAAGGTTTATGCTTTCAATGAAATGATTACTAATTATGTCTCTTATTTCACTAGTTATTATATAATTACATGTTTTTAAAACCCATTACATTACATTAGTTATGATAAGATTTTTTATTATATTGGGACACATTTATGTTTGATTTTCTTATGAGATTGGTGGGACCTATATCTCCCTCTCATGAAGTGTATAAATATAGAAAAATCATGAGGTATATATGTTATGTCTGGAATTTATTACATGTTCACAATTATATTCATGGAACTAGTTTTCATATCCACAATTCTGTGTTTAGACCGGGTTTTCATGTCCACAGTTCTATCCATAGTCCTGGTTTTCATGTCCACAATTCTATGTGTGAACGTGGTTTTCTAGTCCATAATTCTATGTGTGGGAATTTTTTCAAGTCCATAAGTCTATGTATGTGCCTGGTTTTCATGTCTATAATTCTATGAATTGTCCCAATTTTCATGTCCATAATTCTATACATGGACCAAGTTTTAAAGACATTAATTTTATGCATAGACCTAGTTTTAATTTCAATATGTTTATGAAAGGGGCTGAATTCATGTCTTTAATGAGTGAACCAATTATTATTTATTAATGTTTACAATGTTATATGTTGATGTGTATGCCACAATTTCATGACTTATATCAATTATATGATCTTATTTCTTATGTTCTTCAATTTACTTATGATTCATGTCATATGAATTTCCAATATATTTATTCCTAATCTCATGATTATGATCATAGATATGAAGGATATGATCTTCTAGTTTCTTGACCATCTTCTCAAAACCATGTGCTCATGATTATGCTTAAATATCTCCCTTTTTTACCCTTAGTAAACATTTTAGACCACCCCTTTCTTATGTTTTCATTCCCTTTGTTATGAAGAATGTTTTTAAGTTGAAGGGAAAAGGTGGAGATCTTTATGGGAGATGTTTAAGATCATTCACAAGGATAAGGGAATTTATTTCCATGTTTCCAAATATACTAAAATATTATGGTTCTCAAGAATTTATTATTTTAATGTAATAAATATTCCTCTAAAATAGTGTAATATCCATGTATGTTAAGCCTAAGTCGCTATAGTAATTCATTTTTATCAATCATAAGATTTTCTTACAAATGTAATCCATTTTCATTCCATAAAATGTATATATTTACATTTAATGTATGTATCTATCATAATCCTTTTTGAAGGTAATGATTGGGAAGTGCATGGTGAATGACTTCTACACATATAAAAACATGATTTTATATTGGATGAAAAACATATAATATTCCAAAATATAATATTTTAAAAAATATTGATGAATACACGATTATGAAAATGTTATGTTATTTATGGATGACACATTATGATCATATATAGATCAAGATCCCAATTGGGATGAAGTTTGATCTTGTAGAGGTATAAGGAATATAATTTTGATGGAGTTTCATGCCACATAATTTGGTGCCACATCAAAACTGAATAATTCCATGCATACCTGGGGGATTTCAAAAAATGACTAGTATCATAGATTTTATAGATGTTTAAAATGAAGTGTAAGACAATTGTAATTCAAATGGCAGATAAAATAAAATATCCGCCTTCTAAAATGTAATTTTATTATGAATTTCCTTAATTCATTAACTCAAAGATTCCATGTTTAGATGAAATTTATTGTATGATCATAAAATATAAAAAAATATAAAAGATATAATTGAATTTAATATTAGTACATATGGGAGTACATATTTGATAATTAATTGGTGTTTTGTAACTATTTTTAGACTTGAAAATTTATTTGTGTATAAAAGAAAAATGTTATTATATTATCCAATAAATGAACACCAAAAAATATTTTTCATCTTTAGAGTTAATAGAAGGTTCCGTTTTTATATTCAAATTCACATAATAATACTAATAGAGATAAAGAGAGATGATTCAACAACCTGGTTTAGATATTTTGTATCGAAGAAAAGTAGAAGGCTCACCAGTTTTCTTTTTATGCACTGAATAAGAATAATAGAAAATAATATATTTTTTGTGGTATAAATCAATTGATCCCTCATAGGATTATTTTCATAAATATCCACCCAATATCATTATTAATATAGATGTATATGTAAGAGTGTTTAATGGTGTGTCTCTAATAATCAAATTTCAATATGAGATGATGTAATAGAAAACTAATAGTGATAACCTATAAATGTATAAGGAATCTTGATATACCCCATCTTATATTCTCAGGTGATGAAGAATATTAATCTATATAGTTTATAAAGGAAATGATCCAACACATATGCCCTTTTTATGAGTATAAATAGAATTATCTAATATAAAGGTATATATATCCCTCCAATAATTAATACATAGTTTTTTCCATGATAATGCGTATAGGGTTATATCCTTGATTGTTAATTATTCCACAATATGGTGGATATTGTAAGTTTATGATAACAACCATGATGTAGACATGATGTGTACAAAAAATATGGATGCAAACCTCTCTAATAAAACCCTAGTGTTTTATTTTGTTTTGTTTCGTTATATTTTCTAATTAAGATAACAGACCAGTGGTGTGAAACAACTATAATGATTTTCTTAGTGAGTAAGTGATGAGGTGATAATGTGGTAAAAGGAAACTTTGAATAAAATTCAATATTCACTAATTCACCCCCATCTTGGTGCATCCAAATTTGAAAGTGATCATAAAAACCTCCCTAACTCATAGGACCCTCTATGTTGTCATGATCATGTACTTCCTTGATAACATGGTCTATTATCAAGAGGAAATCAGTGAGAATCCCCTAGTTTAGGCTACCTATATTGGCTTCCTGAGTTTTAAATTTTTTTTAACCTGGTCCACTCAATAAGGCATGTGGTCAAAAGCACCATCCATAGGTGTGTACAATAGAGATAGTCTAATAGAATATTGAATCCCCAAGATTAATAAATTATTTAGTTAAATACCCCCATAGGTCCACCTAGTAGGTGTAATACCCAACACTCCCTACCATCAACTATGTCACCTACCCAACTAGGCATCATGGAAAAAATAGGTGTATTCCCCCACTTCTATAATTATCTGACATAATATATGGCCTTTATTTTAGTTTTAATACTCAATCTTAATACAAGAAATAATCTCATCCTAGTGTTCCAGTAGTTTTTTGGACACCCATTTGGGAATCCCATGCATATGCACAAAACTCATCCACATGGTACCATATCACTTATGAAACCCTTCCATTAAGGTAAATGTTCCATATTTTTTATCATATCTCAAGAGGCCATATTCCCCTTGAGATAAATAATAAATTTAAACCCATGAATATTACCCACTCAATACAATATCGGTATCCCTTTCATGACATACCCATACTTACCACAAGAAATTAAACTCTATGTTATGGTCCTAATTGTTGACCTTAATCTATGTACCTCAAACTACATGGGTTTATATTCATGTTTATCAAGATAAATTAGAGGAATATATGAAATTTAATCCCAACATCAAAACATAATATCATTAATTATTTCTATAATATTCCACATCGGATCATTCCCTCATAAATTGTATGAATCGTTATTATAAGGATATATTCCTTTAGAGATAACTTTCCTCGTGGTGAAATAATCCCATAAATCCATCTATCCTCAGGGGTATATATTCCATTAAATATGTATCAAAATGTGCGATATATATTTAAGACTAACACTCACCATCATTACATAACTTTTTTACTTCTATTACATTACCACATTATATAAAATTATAAGGATTAATCCTTCTCACACAACCATAAAAGTTATAATTCATCTAATTATGTGTACCAAAAATACATGGATTATGATTACCATTATAGGTTTATATAAAAATCCCATATTAGGGTCATATTCCCAGCTCTAGAACTCCTAACAACACTTTTAATAGAGATGACTTCCAGATATCCCATCCAACTAGCTTTAAAATATTGACAAATCAATTTAAAATAGAGAGATAAAGAACCTCCATCATAAGAAGATGGTGTCATCAGTAGAGATTTTCTAATTTATATTGACCAACATGTATAATGATCTTATTGACAGATAACATATAAAATATATGGATTTACAAATCGACAGGTGTTGATGATCGACGATAAACACGATGATAACATATTCAATACTAGGATTTGGTAGGATTCAAAAACATATCATAAATATATAACATATTCCGAGATTATGCAATATTTACTATATAAAGGGTAATATGTTCAAAAACTCTCATCCTATCAAATTATGTTCAATCCTATGTGTCACTATAAATTTCATTGTGACCACATACCATTAGAAAGTGTGTCTATGATGACTAAAAATTCCAATGGATTGAAAATAAATGAAATTAATTATTAGAATAAAAATATAACTATAATCATTTTAAAAGTGTTTTTACCATTATGGGGTCATAAATGAACTAAATAATTATAATGAAAATATATATAACCCTGAACTCCCATTTATATCCACTCTTAATCTAGTGGATGATATTTTGAAAAGAAATTTAATATTAAATCCACTCCCATGGAATGAAATGTAAAAATTAAGGTAAATAGAGAATATAATATTTTCATATTTATTAATATTTTTGAATTAAATATTAATTTTACTTTAAAGGGGATTCTATGTTTGATGGCGAACATGATACGCATCAACCGATTTCTCCAAAATCTTATGTTTCACATAATGCTCAGTCATACTATAAAAATAATATAATATTTTTATTATAAAAGGTATGAAAACACCTAACCACTATACTAGAAATAATGAATAGAAATTACTATATTATTATTAAAAATGTTTGTTTAATGTTTTTACATTTATCCAATAACATTTAGAGGCTTAAAATGATAATTAATACAATTTTAAGCATAAATACTCTAATATTTTTAAAAGGTAGTTTTACTTCATTTTGATAAAAAACGATTTTTAAATATTTTTTTGTAACTTATATATGTACCATTTGACAAAATAAACTTCTTCATTAGAATAATGGCATCAAAATTTACTTTGGTTAAATTTTTGGTATTTTTCTGATAAAGATTATTTTTAATGAATAGTGAAAATACGACATTTTAATCTAATTTAATTATAAATTTATATTTTTTTTAATTGGTTTTAAAGTGTAATTAAATTATATTTTTTATCATTTAATCCAATATTGGTCATTATATGTAATTTCACATTTAAATTGGACATAAACAGAAGTCAATATTTTGGTTTTTTTTCTTCATAAAAACACACTTTTTGGTTTTGTAAACAAGAATTAATTTTAAAATAATTTCACCAACTTATGTTCTGTTAATTTAGAAAAATTGATTCATTATTTTGAATCTGGAGGTCCAAATTGTGTTAATAGGTAACTTTTGTTTTCATACACTTGGAATAGTAACTTCTGAAAATATTTTATTTACCATGGTTAAAGGGTAAATCTGGGTAAAAAATAAATTTTTAATAATATTAAATTACCCTAACTCTTTTCCTAACGGTATTGTATGAGATATTTCTGACCATGGTTATCCTTGGGTCGATTTGAGGACCCCACAAAGAAACTTTTGTGTGAAAATGACATTTAATTATATTTAAATTAAAGTTAAGGACAAATACAACATAAACATATATCTTTTACTAATAATCATTTTATAAGGTGTTATATAAGTGATATATTCAACTATAAAAAGTAACTAGAATTATAAAATGATTTTAAACATCATGATATTTTATATATAATTATTTGAAATAAATAAAAATATTTAATTATGAGACAATGATGATATCGTGTTTTCTTCATTAATAAAGGATTAAAATAAATGATATTATAAATATTTTAATAAATTCAGTTTGGTTATTTTGATGTCATCCGTGAATTTTTTTCGTTAATAGTTACATGTTATATTTTTATTTATAATTTTTTTTCATAGTAATCTAGCTGATATGGACTTTTAAAAAATCATGATAGGAATAGTGTCAAGGTTGACATAATTCATATTTTAAAATATAAAATAATTTATTAAATATTATAATATTCCAAAAAGTCTAATATTTGTTAAAATAGTAATAATAAGTCTAAAATTTTATTATTTTCTCTATAATTGGATATTTTTTATGTATTGTTAACTATTTTGATTCGCAAAGTGTTAAATAGATGATAAAACTGTTCGAGTAAAAAAAGGTTAAATAAAAAAAGATAAGGATTTACAAATATCAAAAACATTCATAACTATTATTTGATAATTTTATTTCTACATATGTTTATTTTATCTTTGAACTAGAATAATTTGGACTCATTTATAATCAAAATATAATTTATAAAAAATAATAATTCAATATATTCTTTAAGTGCCCCTCCTCCCACATATAAAAGGTCACCAACTCTAACCCTTACTCACCCCTCTCATGCCCCCATGGTTCATCCAAAATCTACCCAAATAATTTCACAACATCAATCTATTCCTCATAGAAGCACTAACTTGGGCTGAAGGCAATTCCATAAAGCCTTTTGGATCAAATGAAAGGGAGTTACCCGATTTAGAGGTAACGTCTTCTCTCAAGTTCTTTTCTTTTATTTTCCTTCTACACTCCCTATTCTATTCTTATTAATTAATTACATAAAAAAACTAGTTTCATCATTATATTATGATGTTGTTATGATATGGATTCTAACTATTCTTACACACACCTCCATCTAAAGGATACGAAAATAGAGTTTATGTGTACAACGTACTACTACCTCACAAAATGATTATTGTTCAATTTTTCCCTACCACCTCTCATGAGCGAAATTAAGATGTAAATATATTTATATATGGAATATATTATATTTATATTATTTATGTTCTTCTGTATTTTTTCTTTTAGAGCATACCTTTATACTTTTCATGTTGAATAAATATGATAATTTAATTTGAGGGAGTGAAGACTACCGCCCCCACAAAATGATATGACTCATTCATGCAATACATGGAACATATAAATGATAAAATTAATGTACTTATGTAACATATATAACATAGATATTATAATGTAATTATAATATACCTATTTATTATTTATTTTCCATTCTTTTAAATATAAAAAAAATAAAAGTAGCATTCAGGCATACGTCCGACTTACCGTCTCCATGAACGGTGCATTTAATTTTTTATATTCAAATGTTTTGGACTATTTTAAATGAATATATAATATATTTAAATACATATATACTAAAAATATATAATATTTAAATCATGAATACAATTTTGGAGATAATGGTCTTTTGACCACACAGACAATTTGTAATTATAACAAATTCATTTTTGATTCAAGTACAAAACATGGGCAAAAAAGATGTTCTGAACCTGAGTTAATTACATGATTGTTATAGAAATTTAATAAGTGATATAAAATGAATAATAAACATGAAAAATATTTTTAACCATGTATAACTAACAAAGGTTTATTATTTATAGAGATAAAGAAAAAACAAGACAAGTCGGACACAGGCTAAGAGACTTCATCTTAATTTCCTATCATTGCGGAATATTTTGATTGATACTCAATTTTATTTTATACAGTGTACACACCCATTTTAATTTTTAATTCATAAAAAGGTAATATATTTATATGAATCATTTTACTAAATGATAATGTGAATGATTCATTTTATTGTACGTGGTGACAACAACCTTTTCATCGCTGCGAGCATTATTTGATATTTGGATTCCTTAGCAATCTGTAATTTTTTTATAAGGAAAATCAATACAGTATAACACATTTGTGTATTTTGGTTTTGAAAATGTGTTTGATAAATGATTTATTATGTCAATATATTGGAATGAAATATTTCGATTTCAATGTGGAAATTTTATCTTTCCTTAATTCTTGTGTTATGTGTTTTGATTATGTTACGACTCTTGGGTATTATTTATGTATACGGGTGGTTTCATGATAAACCTAGGGAAGGTGTGCCCAAGATAGATCTCTAATTCATTGGTTAACGTGTTTGAGGTAAACATTAATGTTTCACTTAATAGATTTAGGGAATATACTATGATGTGTATTGCAATTGTAACTCCCTATGTAGCTATGAATGACATAATTTAAGTATGATATAGATGAAAAATATTACCTTTAAGACTTATGATTAATATGTGTTATACATATGATTTCATGGGGTATGATAAAGAGATTATGTTTTTTATGTATTTATGAACTAATGTATTTTTATTTATTTTTATAACCCTTTCTGATTTTTTTATGCAAATCTCATGTGTTGGAAATCATTTTCACAGGTTATAAAGAAGGGAAAGAGAAAGGAAGTATTCAATAAGATTTATATTATGAATAGAACCCTTATTTTATTTACGGTGTTTTACTATTGTGAAAAAAATCAGATATATTATAAGTGTCTACATTTTGATTTTTGAGATGTAATGTAATAGTTATGGCCTAATACTCTAAAACCTTAAACCTAAAAAGATCCTCAATGTGAATTCTCGACTTCACTCAAGATTGTGTAATGTTTATGGATGGGGACTTATATTTGCTATCATAGGTCAGTTTTTAAAACATTAGGATATAGGATATTGGTAAATTAATACCCATAAATTAATTTTTGGTAATATTGAAATGATATAACATGTATAGATTACCATGCTGCTTCACCATAGAAATATTTTTGCTTAGATTGGTTTTCTACATATGAGTTAGGTAATCTATAATGGGATGAAATCAAGAGGAAAACAAACCTTCCAAATCATCAACCTAAGAAGGTCAGAATCAGAACTTCACCATTGGTTATAGTGATGGAACTATTGAATTTGGATATAAGTGGTGGTGGTATCCATGCACGAGATTATCCAAATCAAAAAAAAATAACATGTCAGTATTGGAGAATCTCATGAGGCAACAACCCCCATCATTAATAGGATCATCTAACCCTATTCTAGCTGAAAGGTTAACTAACGCACTGGAAATTTTTTTTGATGTCATTGGTTGTTCAAAACATCAAAAGGTTGGACTTTCTAATTAACTTTTTTTGATGTTGGTTCCCATAAGTGTTGGTTGATGGTTAAAAATATCCGGGATAGTGAGGATATTTATTCTATTGATTAGTATGAATTCAAAATTATCTTTATAAAGAAATAATTTCCTAAGGTCGTTCGAGATAGGATTGAAAAACAATTCCTGGAATTGAGGCAAGAGAATGACACAATGGCTGCTTATGAAGAAAAAATTATCTTGATTAGAAAGGTATGTTCAAAATATCATATGGGATCATGATAGTAAAATCATTCATTTATAATCCAGATTAAATCCAATGTATTGAAGAGATTTATCTTCAAATTAGTTTAAAAGTTATAAAAAACTTGTTTGATGGGTGGAGAAAGTGGAAATGAAGTTTGTTGAAGATCAAGTGTTCATTTAAAAACACCAGAATAAGGGGTAGAGGTGGAATTCCAAAGGGAATAACACTTCAAAAAATTATTATGGTAAGAAACATCAGATTATAGATTGTGTAAATTGTGTTAAGAAGAACACTTGGGAATTCTTTTTGAATTATAGTAAATACTTTTGATGTGGTAAAATGGGGCATAAGGCTCATAGTTTCATTGAAAAAGATCTAGGTAATGGAAAGACAATATCATATTTAGAGTCAGTGACATGTTTCAAGTGCAATTAAATGGTTATTTATGAAAATGAGAGTCCAATGATGAACTCAACTGAGGGAAAGAAGCCAGACTATAATAAAAAATGGTTGGTGAAATCCTTTGAAACTACTTCAGTAAATGTTGGGCCATCAAATGATGTAGAATAATTTATACTGTTTGTTTATTCAAATTATTCCAATGTGTTGTTTGATTAGGGGTCTAGACATTCATAGATTTGTGATAAATGTTCTAGTAAATTAAAAATTCCATCTCAAGATATAAATCCGAATCTTATGGTATAAACATTAGGATGAAATTTTTATACCAAAAGAAATTATAAGAATATTCATATCATTATCTGTGGAAATAATCTACCTATAAACCATATGGTTTTTCCTCTAGTAGAGTTTTATGTTATTTTGGTTATTGACTGTCATTCTATTTATCATGTGAAGATTGACTGCATAGCTAATGTGGTTTCTTTCCAGAAGAAATTTCAAATTGTGTACAAGAATGAACCATTACATTTTATAACATATCAGGAAGCTGAGAAACCAGCAAAAGATGGAAATGAATGTTACCTTTAATATATTGTTGAAATCAAAGAAACTGTCAATATTAAAGAGGTGCTAGTGGTAAATTAATACTTGATGTTTTTCCTGATGAGTTTATAAGTATAATACCTAATCAGGAATATTAATTTATAGTTGACTTAGTTATTGATGCTATGACAATTTCAAAACCCCCTTATCTAATGCCTCAAATAGAACTTTTAAAGTTAAAGATGAAATTACAGGAGTTATTAGACAAAGGGTTCAATCAACCTAGCTGATCACCATAGGGTGCTCTTGTATTATTTGTTAAAAAGAAAGATAGTTCAATAAGACTTTTCATTAATTATAGACCTCCGAATAACATCATTGTTAAGACCAAGTATCCTTTTCCTCATATCGATGATTTGTTTGATCATCTCCTTGGAGATCATTATTTTTCAAATATTGACTTGTGTTCGGGGTACCATCAGTTGAAATTAAAGTAAGCATACATTCTAGAGACCGTATTTTGTACTAGATATGGCCATTATGAATTTGTAGTTATGTCTTTTGGGTAAACTAATGCACCTACTAAAATAAATTATCTAATGAATAGAATTTTCCATTAGTTCTTGGATATCTTTTTGGTTGTGTTTATTGATTATATTTTTTATTGTAAAATTAAACAGGATCATGAAATTCATTTGAAGGTTATATTTCAAAAATTAAAAGAAAATAAACTGTATGGAAAATATAGTAAGTGTGAGTTTTGGTTACAAAAAATTTCATTCCTTGGTCACATTATTACTAATGATGGCATAACTATTGATCCTACTATTAAAATGGTTTATAAAGAATGGATATGAACCACAAATATAACCTAGATTAATATTTCTCAGGGTTTAGTAGGTTATTACAGGATGCTTGATCAACATTTTGCATTGTTATCTAGCCCACTGACTAAGATAACTTGAAAATGTGTTAAGTTCATCTAGGAAAAATAATGTGATGAATGTTTTTAGGAATTCAAAAGATGATTGGTGAATTATCTAGTTTTGGAACTACCTTCTAGTAATGGTGAATTTGTTATCTATAGTAATTCTTCATTGAAAGGACATGGCTTTATCCAAATATAGAATGATCAGGTTGTTTATTATGATTCATGTCTATTGAATCTTTGTGTGTTAAATTATCATACACATGAATTTGTAATTAGCTGCTGTTATTTTGGCTTTAAAATTTTAGAGGCATCATCTATACGTAGTAAAATGTAAAATATATACTGACCCTTAAATTTTGATGTATATATTCACTCCAAAATAATAAAACAAGGGATAGAGGATATGGAAAGAATTAATCAAGGATTATAATTTCACAATTCATTTCCATCCATCAAATGAAAATAATGTGGACAATGATTTGATTCAAAAAATTAATGCTACATTAACCATGATACATTTTTAACAATAAACTTTTATTAATGATTTGATTAACTTTGGCATAAAAGATGTTTCTTCCGAAAATTTCTCTATTTTGTTTCATGTTCCAATGAAATCAACTCTATCAGGAAGAATTAAAAAAGTGCAGAAGGAAGACAGTGAGTTGTAGAAAAGGGTGGAGTGGGTTTAGAAGTGTATGTTCCATGAATTTAACATTTATAGAGACTGTGTTTTGAGGATTCGAAAAAGAATATGTGTTCCTTGTGATATATAGTTTAAGAAAGAGTTATTATGTGAAGCTCATAATTCTTCTTTTTCAGTTCATCCTAGCAGTAATAAGACGTATAGAGATCTTTGGGAGTACTGCTAGTGGGATGGAATGAATAGAGATATTGTTGACTTAACTGTGAAGTGTTAAAATTTTCAACAGGTTAAGTAGAGTGGAATTTAATGAAAGGGAAACTTCAACATTTTCAATTGCGAGAGTGGAAATGGGAAAATGATTACATGTTTTTCATCATGGAATTACAAAATACTTCTATAAGAAACAATGCATTATGGGTTATTATTGATTGATTAACTGAATCTTCTCATTTTCTTCAAATTCAAGATACTCTATCTCCATATCATCTTTCTTTATTGCATAATAGATAGTCTGGTTACATGGAGTCCCCCCCCCCCCATTGTATCTGATCATGATCCCAAAGGGCCTACAGAAGTCATTGGTTATTGAATTAAGTTTTACTAAAACATTTCATCAAAAATTAGATGAGAAGTCAGAACGAACAATTTAGTCATTGGACGATATGATGCGTGCTTGTTCAATGGATTACCTGGGAAGTTGGAGCATCAAATTGTTTTGGTTGAGTTTCATTATAATAACAATTTTCATTCCAGTACAAAAATGGAATCATTTGAGGCATTCTATGGAAAGAGGTTTTGAACTGTAGCTTTTTGGAATGAAGTAGGTGAATGAAATTTTATTGGAGCAGAATTGGTAGAAGTGATGGAAGAAAAAGCTCATTTGATTCAGAATCACATAATAATAGCTTATAATAAGAAAAAAGTTATGAAGAGCAATAGAGGAAGGATATTTCTTTCGAGGTAGTTAATCATGTATTTGTCAATGTTTCTCCATGGAAAAGTGTGATGCATTTTGATAATAAGGGAACGTTGAGTACGAGGTTCATTAGACCCTATGAAATCTTAGAGAAAGTTGGATCAGTTTCATTCATAGGGGGTTTGCCTCCAAATTTATCCCATTTTTTAAATGATTTTCATGTTTCACTATTGATAATGTATATTCCGGACCCATCTTAGGTTTTTTTCCAGAAGAAGTTTAGTTGGAAGAAAATATTTTTTATGAAGAACAACCAGTCTAGATTATTGACTGAAGAGAGAAAGTGTTATGGAATAACGAAATTCATTTAGAAAAGGTTATATTTAAAAAGACATATGGTTAAAGAGGAAACGTGGTAATATGAATATTCTATGAGGGATAAATACCACCCTTTATTTGATAAGTTAATAAAATTATGGGGACGCAATTTCCAAAATGGAGGAAGGATGTAACATCCCAAGTAAATAAAGAATATAAAATTTTCTTATTTATTAAAATTTTTGAATTAAATATAAATTTTACTTTAATAGGGATTCTATGATCATTGGAATACCTAACACGCAACAATTTCTTTCGCAAAAAGCTTATGTTTCACAGATTGCTGAGTCATAATGAAAATAATAATTATATAATATTATTATTTTAAATGAATGTTAACACCTAGTCGTTGTACTGCAGGAAATGAATAAAACTAACTATATTATGATTAAATATGTTTGTGAAATGATTTTACATTTATCCAATAAAATTTAGAGGCTTAAAATGAGAATGAATCCAATTTTGAGCATAAATACTCTAATATTTGTAAAAGGAAGTTTTACAACCTTTTTTAAGGAGAACCCTTTTTAAATATAATTTTTTTAACTTTTAAATGTTTAATTTGAAAAAATGAACTTTTTATTTTGAATAGGGACATAAAAATTTACTTGGAGTAAATTTTTTGGTATTTTTATGACAATGTTCATTTTTAAATGAATAGTGATAAATAATCCAATTTAATTCAAAACTACCATTTAATCTAATTTATTTATTTTCATAGATTGTAATTTTAATTTTTTTAAATTGAAATTGGATTATATTTTTATCATTTTATTTTATTTTTTTAATTTGAAGTAATTTTAGTTTGAAATTGGACATAAACACCTGTTATCGTTTTGGTAGTTTTTAACTCTTAAAAACACTTTATTTGGTTTTGACAATGAGGATTAATTTTAAATTAATTTATGAAACTTATGTGTTTTGAATTTGGAAAAATGTATTCAATATTTGGAATCAGTATGTCCAAATTTGTCAATAGGTTACTTTTATAGTCAAATATTATGAATAGTAACTTCAGTAAATATTTTATTTACCAAGGTTAAAGGGTAAATCTGGTAAAAAGGGTAAAAAATAATATCTGAATAATATTAAATTATGATTACACTTGTTCAAACCCTAATGGATGAGATATTTCTTATTGTCATATTGGGGTCTATTTTAGGACCTTATGAAGCCACTTTTGTGTGAAAATGACATTTAATTACAATTAATTTAATGTTAAGGAAAAATATAACAAAAACAAATATGTTTTAATAAAACAATTTTTATATGGGGTGATATAAGTGATATATTTGACAATAAATATTAATTATAAATATAAAAATATTTTCTACATCATAATATTTTATTTATAATTTTTTATTATTAAATAAAAAAAATTAATTATGACACAATAATGTTGTAGTGTCTACTTCATTAATAATGGATTCAAATAAATGATATCATAAATGTTAAAATAAGTGAAATTATCTTATTTAAATGTCATGCACTAATTTCTTGGATTATAACTACATATTATATTTGTATTAATGAAGTATTTTCAATCTAATCATGTTGTTATGGATTTTTAAAAAATTCATGATATGAATAGTGTCAAAATTGACATAATTCGTATTTTAAAATATATAATATTTTACTAAATATTATAAAAAAATTATAGGATTCATTGAAATAGTTATCATAATTCTAAAATTTTATTATTGAATCTTTAATTTTATATCTTTGATGTTTTGGTAACTATTTTTATTCTCAAAGTGTTAAATTCTTGATAAAATAGTAAGAGTAAAAATTGTTAAATAAAATAGATAAGGATTAAAAAATGTCCAAAACCTTTCTAATTATTAATGGATAATTTTATTTTGACTTATATTCATCTTATATTATAAATAACTTAATTATGAATCATTTATAATCTAAATATAATTTATAATAAAATATTAATTAAAGATATTCTTTAAGTACCCCTTCTCCTTTTTAAAAAAGCCCACCACCTCTAACCTTTACTCACAACTCTCAATCCCCCTTGGATCATCCCAAATTGGCCAAAATAAGCTCCCAAAATCCATTTATTTCTCTTAGAAGCCTTAACTTCGTCATAAGATAATTTAATATATCCTTTTTGGCTCAAATGAAAGGGAGTTACCCGATTTAGAGGTAACATCTTCTCCCATGTTCTTTTATTTTATTTTCCTTGTCCACTCCCTATTCAATTATTATTCTTTGATTACAAGAACTAAAACATAATAGAAAATATAATAGTATTTATTTTATGATATTTATTTGAACTATACATACACACACTTCCATCTAATGGATACAAACATACTTTTTCTGTGTACAACGAACTACTGCCACACGAAATGATGATGGTTTGATTTTTCCCTACCACCTCACAGGGTGGCCATTATGATGAAACTATACTTATATATGGTATATATAATATTTATATTTCTTATATTATTATTTATTTTTTATTTTAGAAAATACCTTTATTCATTTCATTTTGTATAAATACAATGATTTCCTTTGAGGAAGTGCAGATGACCACCCCCGTAATGTTATAGGACTCATTCATTCTATTTATAGAATGTATAAAGGACAGAATTAATGAAATAATGTAACATATATAACATATATATTATAATATAATTATAATATACCTATGTATCATTTATTTTTCATTCATATAAAAATTGAAAAGAAATGAAAGTAATGTTAATGTGTATGTATGGATTACCGTCTCCATGATCGATGAATTTAATTTTCTTATATCCAAATTTTATGGAATATTATAACAACATATATACATGATATAAATAAAAATATACTAGATATATATGATATATAAATCATGAATACAATTCTGGAGATAATTGACATTTGACCACATGGACAATTTGTAATTATAACAAGTTTATTTTTTACTCAAGTATCGAACATCGAAAAAATGACCGATATGAACATGAATAATAACATGACTGTTATAGAAAAGTAATTAGTGATATAAATGGATAAATAAACATGTAGAAGGTTCTAAATCAAGTATAATTAACATAAGTTTATTATTTCGGGAGATAAAGAATGATCAAGACAATTCTGACACAAGGTAAGGGACTTCATCTTAATCTCCTTTCATTGAGGCATATTTTGATTTATACACTACATTCTTGTATACGGTGTATAAAACCATTTTACTTTTCATTTCATTAAAATGGAATCCTTTTCAACAAATAGTGTTACTAAAAATAAAATGGAATGTTTCTTTTTAACGTATGTTGTGACAATGGCCTTTCCGCCACTGCGAGCATTATTTAATATATGGATTCCTTAACAAGCAGTAGTGTTTTTAAAAAGAAAATAAATATTGTATACACTTTTTATGTATTTTTATATTGAAAATGGTTTATATAATGGATATATTTTGTCAATATAATGAAATGATATATTGTGATTAAAATTTGGAAATGTTATCTTTCATTTATGCTTGTGTTATGTTTTATGATTATTTTATGGTTCATAGGAATTGTTTATGTATACGGGTGGTTCCATGATAATCCTAAGGAGGCTGAGCCCAAGGTAGCTCTCCAATTCATTGGATAATGTGAAGGAGCTAAACATTAAGGTTTCTCCTAAGAGATTTAGTGAATATATTGTGATGGGTATTCCAAATTTGACTCCCTATGTAGATGTGAAACGTACAATGTAAGTATAATATTAATTCCACAAGTTACCTTTATGATTTATGATTACTATGTACTATTCATATTATTTCACGAGGTATGTAAAAAGCTTATTTTTTGTATGTATTGATGGACTAATGTCTTTTTTCATTAATTTTTTTTATCCCTTACTGATATTTTTATGCTCATCCCAAGTTTTAGAGACATTTTTCATAAGGAACAAGGAAGGGTAAGAGAAAAGAAGTATTAAAAAATATTTATATCATTAAATGAAAAATTGTTTTTTTTTTGAAGATTATTATTATTGGTAAAATATTTGGATATAGTAGAGGTGTCTACATTGTAATTTTTGGGATGGAATGTAATAGTTTCGTCCAAATTCTATAAAACTCTAAACCTGAAAAGATCATCAATGTGAATTATTGACATAACTCAAGATTATGTAATGATTAACGGCAGGGCCTTATAGATGGTATCATAGGTTGGTTTATACAACACTAGGTGTTAGTATATTTTTATATTAATATCCATAAATTAATTTATGGTAATATTGAAATGGTATAGAATTTACACATTACCATGTTTCATCACCTAAGATTTTATTTGTTTAGAATGGTTTTACATAAAGGAAACCTGGAAGCTATGATTGAATGACATCAAGAAGAAAACAACCATCCAATTAAGTAACCAGAGATGGTCAGAATTAGAATAGAATAGTTTTTTGCAGTGATGGAATAGTAGAATCAGGCTGTAAATGGTGGTGGTATACATGCACGAGATTATCCAGATGAACCAAAAAAGATCATGTCAGTAGTGGAGCATTTCAGGAGGAAACATCCCTCTTCATTCAAAGGTTCATCTGAGCATATTCTAGTAGAAGGGTGGATAATAGAACTAGAAAATATTTTTGATATCATGAGGTGTTTAGGACATCAAATGGTTAGTATAGATGTTTATCGTTTTGAAGGTGATGCCGATTAGTGGTGGTCTCTATTTAAAAATATCAGGGATAATGAGGAGATTCATGATCTTGATTTCAATGAATTCAAAGTTATAATTCATGGGAAATATTTTCCTAAGGCAGTTTGACTAAGATGGAAAAAAATTCCTAGAATTGGGAAGAGAGGATAACACTGTGACTTCTTATTATACCAAATTTAGTCGACTGAGAAGCTATGCTCCAAATTTCATACGTGATCTTGATAGTAAAATCATATATTTTTACAATGTATTAATGCCAATGTATCTAATTGATTTAGGTTAAAATTAGTTTAATAGTTATGAAAAAATTGTTTGATGTTCGGAGATGGTGGAAATGGATTTTTTTAAATGGTCAAGTGTTCTTTGAAAACAACAGAATAAGAGGTCGAGGTGGTAGAACAAAGGGAATAACTTTTAAAAATGGTCTGATGGTAACAAAATTAAATTTACATTTTGTGAAAATTGTGGTCAAACACAGTGGGGAATGCCTTTTGAATTCTAGTAATTTCTGATGATGTGTAAAAATGGGACATAAGGATCATAATTACATTAAAAAAGATCAGGGTAATGCTAATAAAAAATTATATTTATAGTAAATAAAGTATTTTAAGTGAAATTAAATGGGTCAGTAAGAAAATGAGTGTCTAATGAAGAACTCAACAGAGGGAAATCATCTGGAATACAAGAAAAAATGGGTTGTGGAATAATTTTAAACTACTTCATTGGATGTTATGCCATCAAATGGCGTAGTATTAGGAACACTTTTTATTTATTGAGATTCTTCCAATGTGTTTTTTGATTTGGGGTCTTCACATTATTTCATTTCTGAGAAAGTTTCTAGTATATTGGGAATTCCATCTCAAGATATAAATACTAAACATTTGGTAAATCACCCGGAAGAAATTTTTAGACAAAAAATATGAATCTTTTCATCGTTGTTTTCCTAAAGAAACTACTTGAAAACCATATTTTATTTTCTCTAGTTGTGTTTGATGTAATTTTGGATATGGATTGGATTCATATTTATCAGAGTAATATTGAATGCATAGATAAAGTGGTTTATTTTCAGAATAAATTTCAATTTTTTTATAATAATGAACCCATACTTTTGATAACATATCTAGAATGTAAGAAAATAGTAAAAGATGGGAATGAATTTTATCTTTCACATATTGTTGATAACAAAGGAACTATCGATATTAATTATGTCCTAGTTGTAAATGTGTCTCTTAATGTTTTTCTTGATGAGTTTCCTAGTTTAATACATGATTAAGAAGTTGAATGTATGTTTGACATAGTTCTTGATACTAAGAAAATTTCAAATCCCCCTTATCAAATGGCTCAAATTGACCTTTTAGTGTTAAATAAGCAATTGCAGGAGGTATTAAAAAAGGTTTAATTTGACCTAGCACATCACCATGGGGTGCTATTTTCTTGTTTGTTAAAAGAATTATGGCCCAATAAAACTCTTCATTTATTATAGAGCCTCAAATAACATCATTTTTATGAACCAGTATCTTTTTCCTCATATCAATGTTTTGTTTGATCAGCTCCAGGGAGGACATTAATATTCTAAGATTTACTTGAAGTCGAGGTACCATCAGTTGAAAGTAAATGAATTAGGTATTTTCAATACTGCATTTCATACTCGATATTGCCAAGATCAATTATTAGTTATTCCTTTTGGGTTTACCAATGCACCTAATGTATTCATAGATCTTATTAAGTGAATTTTTCATGAGTTCTTGGTTAATTTTTAGGTTGGGTTTATTGATGATATATTAGTTTATTATAAAAGTAAATATGAGAATGAAATTCATATTATAGTTTTCTTGAAAACATTAAATGAAAATAAACTATATGGGAAATTCAACAAGTGTTAGATTTGGTGACAATAAAATTCATTCCTTGTTCCCATTATTCTTAATGATGGAAAAACTATTGACCCTTCTAATGAAAATGTTATTAAATAATGGCCATGTCCCACAAATATAACTGATATTTGAAGATTTCATGATTTAGTAGGTTATTACAGGAGGTTTGTTTAAAATTTAGCACAGTTATCTATCCCACTGACTAAGTCAACTCGGAAAGGTGTTAAGTTCATATGAAAAAATGAATGTGAGTAATTTTTTCAGGAATTGAAAATAATATTGGTTATTGGTCCAGTTTTTGAACTATCTTAGAGGAATGATGAATTTGTTATATATAATTATGTATTATTGAAAGGACTTGGATATATCCAAATGCATAATGAACAGGTAATTTATTATGCATCGAGTCAGATGAAACCTCATGAGTTAAATTATCCTACCCATGATTTGAAATTACCTAAGGTTGTTTTTGGTTTAAAATTTTTAAGGCAACATCTGTATGGAGTAAAATGTGAAATACATATTGCACAATATATTTTGAGGTATATATTCACTATGAAAGAATTAAACATGAGATAAAGGAGGTGGCTAGAATTAATCAAGGATTATGATAGCACAATTCATTATCATCTATGAAAATCAAACAAAGTATCCAATGATTTGTGTTGAAAAAGTAATGCCACATTAACCACGTTACGTTTGGAATAAGATACTTTGATTAAAGACTTGATGAACATCGGCATAGAAGTTTTTGGTCTAGGAAATTATTATGTTTTTTTAAAGTTTCAGTGAAATCATCTCTATCAGACAGAATGAAGAATGTGTAGAAGGATGACAATGACTTTAAGAAAAAGGTAGAGCTGGTTCAGAATGGTAAGATAGCTGAATTTAACATTGATAAAGACTGTGTTTTGAGGTTTGGAAATGGGTTGTATGTGCCTTGTGATTCACAATCGAAGAAAGGGTTATTATGATAAGAAAATAGTTCTCCATTTTCTGATAATATTGGATGTACTAATATGTATAGAGATCTTAGGGTGTATTACTAGTTTTATGGGATAAAAAGTGATATTTTTTACTTTACTGTGAAGTGTTTTACTTTTCAACAAGTTAAATAAGAGGGGTAGTTACCAAAATGGATGTTTCAGCCTTTTACTGTGCCAGAGTGGAAATGGGAAAATGTGCCCATTGATTTTATCATGGGATTACCAAGTAATTATTGAGGTAATAATGAAATCTGGGTTACTATTGACCAATTAACTAAATATTCTCATTTTATTCCTATTCGAGATATTCTGTCTCTAGATCATCTTTCTCGATTGCATATTAAATAGATAGTCATGTTACATAGAGTTACCATCTCCACTGTATCTGATCATGATCTCAGGTTCACTTATAACTTTTGGAAGGACCTTCAGATGTAATTGTGTACAGAATTAAATTTTAGTACAACTTATCATCCCCAATCAGATAGCCTATCAGAACAAACAATTCAGACATTGAAAGATATGTTATTTTCTCTTTAAATGGATTAAGAGAGATGTTAGGACCAACATCGTTCTTTGGTTTAGTTTTCATATATATATTTTTTTATTTACAGTATGAAAAGGGGACCGTTTGAGGTATTATGTGGAAATCAATGATGAAATCTAGGTTTTTTTAGATGAAGTAGTTGAAAAGAAGTTGACGGGACCCAAATTTGTAAAAGGGATGGCAGAAAAAGTTCAGTTGATTCAGAGTACATGAGAACTGCTCAGAGTTGGCGTAGAAGTTATGAGGATAACCGGAAGAATGATCCTTCTTCCAAGGTAGGTGATCATGTCTTTCTAAATGTTTTTCCATAAAAAAGTGTGATGATTTTTGGTATGAAGGGAAAGCTATGTCCGAGGTTCATTAGACCCTATAAAATACTTTAGAAAGAGGGATCAATTTCCTATAGAGTGGATTTACCTCCAAGTTTATCCCAGAGACACATTGTTTTTCATGTTTTAATATTGAGAATGTATATTCCAGATCCTTATCTTGTTTTGAGTCCAGAGGTAGTTTAGTTGGAAAAAAATCGTTCTTATAAGGAACAACCAATCACAATTATTGACCAAAGAGAGAAAGTGATGTAGAATAAGGTAATTCCTTGAGAAATGGTTTTTTAAAAAAACTATATGGTTGAAGAGGCAATGTGAGAATCTAAAAATTCTATGAGGGATAAATACCCCCACTTATTTGATAAATTAATAAAATAGCGAGGATGCAATTTCCAAAACGGGGGAAAGATGTTACATCTCAAGTAATCAAAGAATATTAATTTTTTATATTTTTTAATATTTTTGAGTTAAATATTAATTTTACTTTAAAGGGGATGCTATGTTCGATGGAATACTAGACATGCAAAAATGGGTTTCTCCAAAATCTTATGTTCCACACAATGCTGAGTCATACTGAAAATAATAGAAATATTATTTTATTGTGTTAAATGGTAGTTAACACATTGTTTTTGTGCTAGAATTAATGAATAGAACGAAGATTATTCTGATTAATCATGTTTTTTAAATGTTTATACATTTATATAATAAAATCTAGTGGCTTAAAATTATAATGAATCCAATTTTAAGCATAAATACTCTAATGTTTTGTAATTGCAGTTTTACCACATTTTAATGGAGAAACCTTGTTAAATATAGTTGTTTCACTTTTAAATGTTTATTTTTAGAAAATAAAAATCATCTTTAGAAGCATGACATCAAAATTAACTTTTGGTAAATTTTTGGTATTTTTATGATAAAGTTCATTTTTTAATGAATAGTGAAAAATAATATATTTCATTTCAAAGATGACTTTTAATCTAATTTTTTTATATTGATAGATTCTATTTTTAATTGGTTTTAAATTTTAATTGGATTATATTATTATCATTTAATCCTTTTTTAGTCATTGGAAGTAATTTCACTTTTTAATTGGACATAAACAAATGTCAATCTTATTGTAGTTTTTTACTTCTAAAAAACATGCTTTTTTGTTTTGACAAAGAGAATAAATTTTAAATTGATTTTTGAAACTTCCGTGTTTTGAATTTGGAAAAATGCATTCCATATTTGGAATTAGGAAGTCCAATTTGAGTAAATATGTTACTTTTCTTTTTAGATAATATGAATAGTAACTTCAGTAAATATTTTATTTATCATGGTTAAAAGGTAAATAAGGGTAAATAAGGTTAAAAATTATTATTTTAAAAATATTAAATTAACCTAACACATGTCATAACCCTATTAGATGAGATATTTCCGACCATGGGGATCCTTGGGTTAATTTTAGGACCCCATGGTTCCACTTGTGTGTGAAAATGACATTTAATTACATTTAATTTAATGTTAAGGAAAAATATAATATAAACATATATATTTGACTAAAACAATTTTTATGTGGGTTTTTATAAATGATATCTTCAACTATAAATATTAATTAGAAAGATAAAATGATTTTGTACATCATGATAGTTTATTTATAATTTTTAGACATTAAATAAATAAATTTAATTATGATACAACGATGATGTAGTGTATTCTTCATTAATAAAGGATTCAAATAAATGATATTATAAATGCCAAAATAACTGTAATTTGGGTATTTTGATTTCATCCTAGACTTTAATTTATTATATTTACATATTATATTTGTAATAACGAATTTTTTTTCTAAGTAATAATGTTTTTCTAAAGTCCTCATATGAATAGTGTCAAAATTGACATAATTATTATTTTAAAATATAATGTATTATATTAACAATGAAAAAATTCCAAAAAATCTATGATTCAGGGAAATGGTTATCATAAGCCTAAAATTTTATTATGGACTCTTTAAGTAGTTATTTTTCCGATTTTTTTAAATATTTTGATTCTCAAAGTGTTAAATTCTAAATAAAATAGTGGGAGTAAAAAACGTTAAATAAAGAAAATAAGGAATAAAAAATATCCAAAAACTATATAATTCTTTTTGGATGATTTTATTTCGAATTATATTCATCTTATATTCTAACGAACTGAATTTTTACTCATTTATAATCGAAATAGAATTTATAATAAAATAATAATTCATGATATTCCTTTTGTGCCCCTCCTTCCTCTTATAAAAGGCCACCACCTCTAACCCTTACTCACACCTCTAAAAAACCATAGGATCACCCAAAATCTAACTAAATAAGATCCCAACATACCTATATTCCTCAAATAAGACTTAACTTTGGAAGAACGTAATTTAATAAATTCTTTTGGCTAAAATCAACGGGAGTTACCCAATTTAGAGGTAAATTATTATCTCACCTTCTTTTCATTTATTTTCCTTCTCCACTCCCTATTATATTTTAATTATTTGTTTACATAACAACACCAATATACTTAGTATATTTGGATTTTTTAATGATACGGATTCTATCTATACTTACTCACACCTCCATCTAATGGATACAAACATACTATTTCTGTGTACGCTGAACTACTGCCAGTGAAACGATGATTATTTGATTTTTCCCAACGAACTCTCATGGTGGCCATTATGATGCCACTATATCTATATATGGTATATATCATAATTATATTGTTCATAATTTTTTTTTTTTTTATTATATAACATACAGTTATGCTTTTATTGTTGTATAAATACGATAATTTCGTTTGAGGAAGTGCAGATTACTGCCCCCTCAAAGTGATATGACTCGTTCATTCTATACATGGAACTTATAAAGGATGGAATTAATGAACTTATATAACATATATAACATAGGTATTATACTAGAATTATAATATAGCTATGTATCATTTAGTTTTCACTCAATTAAAAATGAAAAAAAGGAATGTAGAGTTCATGCGTACGTACGACATACTGTCTCCATGAACGACACATTTAATTTTTTTTATATCCAACATTATGAACTATGATAAATAAATATTGTGAAATTGCATATCGGGAACCACTGAATGGTTACCTGATTCGGTTTTACACATTTCCTCAAGCACGCCTCCTTGTACGCTAGAGAGTTCCGACTATCAGTGAGGGTATGGTAAGTCGGTCTTGGGGAGATTATAACTAATTATGTGAGAATAAAACACCAGAAGAAACAAATATAAATATCCAATTATGGAAGATTATAAATAATAAGAACAATACCATTAGATATGACAATCAAAACCAAATAATACAATACTAAACTAAAAGGTAAAAATTCTATTACAATGCAAGTACCAGGTGTCTACAATGAAACTCAATGTAAAGACACAACAACCCCAAAAATTGTCTTGAACTATGTTTGGTTCCCTCTCCCATGCTCCAATCCCAAACAACAACCTATATCAGGGCCTTTCCTTATCCGGACCTGCAATAACAAAGTCTTCTGGACTGCTGATCAGGATGCCCGAATAGGGTATGAGTAAAACATAGTAGGCCACAACCAAGAGTGTCTAAAACAAGAAAAGTCAAAAGATAGTGCATGTAGTTTTATGAAGAAATAAATACAATGCATAAGTTAAACTATTATCCCATGTCATTTAATCATTAACCAACACATTTGGCCAATTTCAATTCAAGTTTCCAATTTGAATCATCATTCATTATAATTAATCATTTGGTGTAAGTCTCCATTCCTAGAATCAAAAATATCATTGAGTATAGGTTGATATTCCGAGCCCTCTTTTCCTCATTTGGTGTTAGTTGTCATGCCGATCACCCCATAATATCAATCTTGGATAACTATTGGGGGAACATCACATCCAAGTCTCAACTTCTAATTAGTCTAGGATGCCATGGCTAGCACCAAAAAATCTTATCCATTTTATCATTCAATAATTCATAAGAATATTCCACATTAATCATTTACTAATCCAATGACTAGTTAAACATTTCAAAGGCCATTAGTTAATTCAAAAATTAACTAATAATATATCCTATTAATTAATTCATTAATTAATTAATCAATCAACTCAATTCTCCTTCCCTAATTAATTTATCATAATTATTTTTTCATACCAAAACCCAAAAATAGATAATTTATTCTCGCAATTAATTATCTTTTATCACATCATGAAACATAATTAATTCTCCCAATTAATTATCATTTGTCATCTTCGTGGGACATAATTAATTCTCACAATTAATTTTCTTACACATCCAAACATAATCCCATAATTAATTCCCCCCAATTAATTATCTTATTACAAAAATTTAATATCTCAAGACAATATATCACATCAAAATCAATCACCAAAACAAATATCAATTTGGGAAACCCCCTTTGTTTGTTCCATGATCAATTATCAAATATCCACTAAGGAAAATCACAAGTCAAATCCATATTCCTAATTACTGCAATTTAATAATTCAGTTGACATGGGAATCTAGAAATTTAATAAACTCATAAAAATATCATAAATCATGGTTATGGGAGTGTAATTTAGACCACGTACCTCGTTTTATTGACAGAAGTTTACCGAACAGAAATCCCCAAAATCCGAGCAGCACATCATCGTCAATCAAGTTCCCGATCTAAATCCGTAATCCAAAATTATGATCAAAGGAATCAAGATATTGAAACATTATTTCATGATCAAAAATTTTAGATCTACTTCTCAACTAAATGGTTTATATCCAACAAAATAGGGGAAATCACCCATAAAAAGATCAGAGTATGATAGATGAATGAACGAGAGAAGAAACAGGATGAAATCCCCTTACTTGGAAGAGTGCATTTATTAAATATGGGCATTAAATCTCAATGAACGATGTTTTTACTACCTTGAAATTTCTCTGGGAGGCTTTAGAAACACCTATAATTTGTCAAGTCCTATCCAAAGTAAAAAATATGGCAGCCCTAGTGTTTTAGGTGGTTTTAAAATGGATTTTCAGAATTAAAATATCGCGTGCATGGTTTTCTGGGCAGAGGTACACCGTTTGGGAAAACTGTGTGCCAACCATTCAGACCTCTCTATCCATGTTTTCATGGTTGTAATGGTTTGGACACATAGTTTGTCAAACAATTCATAAATAGTGTGGACCTTTCTGTCCAGTTTTGCACTCATGGCACGGTTTTGTTGCATGTTTTGTCAAACCATGTGGAAACTGTGCACAACCCACATTCCATTAGTTTTAATTAAAAAAATCACCCAGAAACACCCAATGCACTAATACAAATCAATGGTATTTAAAAATATCAAAAAAGTACTTTAAAACATTCCTTGGATGACTCTAGAAAATTCGAGGATCTTACAATCTCCCCACCTTATAATAGCTCATCCTTGAGCTGCACTCCCGAACTTCTCTAGGATTCCAAGGCTAAAAGATTTTTCCATTGATACCTCACGTATTCTTTTCATTCCCAATATTCCTCTTTAAAATTTCCATATTTCTATAACACATTAACTAATGAAATGATCTTTCCCCAAATCACATTCTCATTGCGACCCAGTACACGTTCCAGATGCCCCTCAAATAACGCATCTATTTCTAGGTCAACTTCCTCCACATAAATCAAATGAGAAGGGTCAGGGTGATACCACCATTTTTGTGACACAAGTAAATCAACATTAACTATTCTAAATTTATGAAAAAGTGTTTTTGGTACCCCACTTGCCTGATTCTCTCCAACACCTCAAACGTTTCTACAAACCTAGGCACCAACTTTCCGTATCTCTATATATTTTGGTGACCCATTTTTAGGTGAAACATAAAGGAATACATGGTCACCCTTATAAACATTAGGGGTCATCTCCTTCTATCAAAATATTACTTATATCTTCTCTGAGTCATTCCCATATGTTTCTGAATCAACTACACCTGCTCTGATGTATCCCGAATAGGACTCGGTGCTAACAGATCTGAATCACTAGACTCTAACCAACATTGTGGTAATCTAAAAGGCCTACAATAAAGTTCCTCATATGGTTCCATATTTATAATTTCATAATAACTACATTTATAGGAATACTCCACTAAATCCAGGTGATTTTCTCAGGAACCACCAAAGTCACGAACACAAGCCCGAAGCATATCCTCTAACACATGTATGGTACGCTCTGACTGCCCATATGTCTGTGGGTGAAATTGCATACATAACAGAACTTGTGAACCAAGTTACTTATATAAAACCTACTATAAGCCTAATTTAAATCTCAAATTGCGTACTAAAACTATAGTCTACGGCACCCCGTGCAAATGAAATATCTCTTTCACATACAGTTCTCCCAGCTTTAATATTGCAATGTTTTTCTTAATAGGGAATAAGTGTGATATGTTTGTTACTCAGTCCACAAAGACCCAAATAGAATCATTCTTCCTAATATTATTTGGATTTCCTAACCCAAAGTCCATAATCATGTCATCCCACTTCCATTCCGGAATATGTAATGGCTGTAATAGGCCTCTAAGTCGTTGATTCTATGCATTCACCTGCTGACAATTAAAACATCAGGTTACGAACCCTTATATCCCCTTTTTTATGCTTGGCCACAAAAACTATCATTGAAGGTAACAGTAAATTTTTGTCACACCAGGATGTATCTCCTTCCTTGAAGCATGAAATTCTTGCATGAGTTCCTCTCACATTCTCATAGGAACAACAACCCAATTTTTAACATAGATTATTTCATCATTATCTATTTTCAGTCGGAAGGTGTCTCCCCAACTTCAAATATTTCCCTCAAGTATAAAAACATTGGACCCTCACCCTTCCTATCCCTATTCCATCTCAAGAGTATGGGCTCCACTGCTACAAAAAATAGATTCATCCTCTCCTGACTCTATAAAAATACCAATTTAATTTCTCCCCAACATAGTCATCATCTTACGCTCTTCACTCGACTCATGTACCAATTGAGTGTGAGTTTTTTTCCTTAAGTCATCAGCCACAATATTCCCCTTTATGGATGTATATTCTTGTTCAAAATCATAGGAATGAATATACGCTACCCATCTTCACACCCAATGATTCAAGTTGCGTTGTGAAAAGATATACTTCAAGAATTTTTTATCTGTAATAACTCTATGCTTTTCACCCAAAAGATAGTGTCACCAACACTTAAGAGCATAAACCATTTCTTCCTACTCTAGGTCATGTGTAGGTTAATTCCATTTATGTGGAATCAACTAATGAGACCCATAAGCAACGATATTATCCCCTTTCATCAACACAGCTCTGAATCCAACCCCATAAGAATTACAATACACCATGTACTCCTCACGTGACTCAGGTAAGATCAAAACTGGTTTTGATGTCAACCTCTTCTTCAACTACTGGAAGGAATTATCGTATGCTTCTATCCAAACAAACATTATCCATTTATTTGTCAAACCACTAAGTGGTGCTTCCAATCATGAGATGTCATGGATGAACCACCAGTAATAACCAGAAAATCCCAAAAATTGTTGAATATCAAAAACATTCTTGGAATACTCCTAATAAATCAATTCCTACACATTCCTTAGCTCCACTTCTACACCAAATTCTAAGATGATGTGCCCCAAAAAGTGTACCATATCAATCAAAAACTGACATTTAGATATCTTGGCGTGTAGCTGATGCTCTCTCTGTGTACTTAGGATGATATCAAGATGTTGAGCATGATAGTCACGAGTCTTAGAGTACACAATGATAGAATCCGTAAACACCACCACAAACTGATCTAAGTACAGATAATATATCATGTTCATAAAGGCCATAAAACACTAATATAGAATTAATCCTGCCAAATGGAATTATGATAAACTCATAAAGGCTATACCTGCTTCTAAAAGCAGTTCTTGGAATATAAGAAGTCTTAACTCTCACCTGATGATACCATGATCTCATATCGATCTTTGAGAACACACTAGCCCCCTTCATCAGGTCAAACATATCATCGATATGCATAAGAGGATATCAGTTCTTCACAGTAATTTTATTTATATTCCAGTAATCGAAACACAAGTGTAAACTCTTGTCGGCCTTCTTTCCATAAAAAATATGTCATCTCTAAGGAGAAGTACTCAGATATATAATCCCTTTATCCTAAAACTCTTCCAAGTATGTTTTGAGCTCTTGAATCTCAGTTGGTTCCATTCTGTAAGGTATAATCGATACCAGGTCCTTTCTCAACATGAACTCAATGGATAAATTCCACATATCTCTTTGGTGGAAACCTTGAAAACCTTCTATGGAAGACATCTTGAAACAGTTCTACTACTAGTAGAAGGATGTCCTGCCTACCACTACAATCATGTATCAAAATATTATCCACTTTTTCCATGAGCTCTTCTAGTTGCTAACTAATTGACACAGCTCTGCCTATATGGATATCTTATTCTCCACAGTCATCATAATAGTCACCCTCAGGAGATAGAATGGTTACTCTCGGACAGTAAAAATCTATGTGGGCTCGATATGTGACTAGCCATAAAATATACATAATCATGTCAAAGCTCGTTATATCAAGGACATAAATACACTAAAAAATGATACCCTCCAATCATGAGAGAACATCCCCGTTATAAATAGATATCCCTAGTTCGTGTTCCCAATGGTGTATCGAAATTCATCATCCTGCTTACAGACTCTACCTCAAGGATCAATCCATTATCAAGGTTTTTAGATATAGACGAATGAGAGGCACCAGTATCGAACAGGGAAGCAGCTAATGTAGAAGAAACTAGAATAATACCTCTAATTTTCAATTGACTAGCCTCACTCTCTAAAAGTGTAGGTTAAACTTCATGTAATTGTCTTACCATTATTACCTACGATGTCGTCTGACTCCACTATGTAGCACCACTGTGGGGATATGGGATCTCATACACTAAAGAACCACGTCCACTACCTCTACTGCATCTTCTAGTATAACTTTAGCTGTCCGGAATATATGGTGTAGAGGACCCCCTTCCTTCACTCTGAATTTAAGAAGCTTCTCCCCTAGCACATGCCTACCACTACTTCCTACAAAACTTTTTAAGGTGTGTCATCATGCCACAAAACTAGAACTTCACCGGTGTTAGAGGACAATTTGTACGATAGTTTACCTGCATACCAAACTGGTTGAGAATAATGTGAGAAATATCTGTTGTAACTGTTCATCAAAACTATCCACCTTGCTTTCCACTTTTTGGACTAGGATTATTGTAAAGGCGCATCTAGATCTCAGAAGTCATACTCCCTGATCATCTAGCTAACTTTCCAGTACTAGAAGCCTCTTTCAGGTTCCCCTCTGAAATGAGAGCCTAATTAACCTTTTCCAAAAATTTATTTAGCCTAAATATATTCACCTAGGATGTAATTTCACACATAAGTCCTTCTGGAAATCTTTTTTCCACAGAATCCTCATCTACATCCAATGATAGGAAAAATGTTGTAAATCATTGAAACTTTCAGCATACTCTATTATTGAAATGCTTCCTTGTGTTTGATGCATAAACTCTGAAGCCTTCTCTTTCCTATGTATGTCTAGAAAGATGTGTTCATATAACTTCTCTAAAAGTCATTCATTATCTTCTCTACAGTCTGTCCAGATTGTACTTGAATATCCCACGAGCACTTTGCAGAACCCCGTAGCATATAAGGAACCAACTTGAACCTCATCTTAGCTGGAGTCTCTAAATGTTCATGTATTGTCTCTAAGGATTCAATCCATTATTCATCTCCCTCAGGTCCACCCTCTCTAGTAAAAGTAGAGGGGTGCTTTAGCTAAAACTCCCTTGTCAACTCAAACATAATTTTTCTAAATATTCCCTGGGTCTCTCTCCATGAATTTAATGAAATAAGAAAAGTTTTATCTAAATTGTTCCCCTTCTTCCTCGGCATGCACCAATGGTGCCTCAATATTACTATCTAAGGGTACTTTTCGGTCCATACCCCTCGGTCTCTCCCTCAACAATTTTCAGGGAGGCACACTTCTATAAAGCTAAACACACATCTCAGGTCCCATTACGCAACCTTATAACATTTACATAAGAGGAAAAGCCAAAAAAACAAGTTTTAACATGTCTTTTCCACCATTTTATCACCACACAGTCAATACTGAGGCCTTATAACCCCCTTAACAAACCTACTCCTTGGTCTTGGTTAAGAAGTGTGTTTTCATTATCATTAACTAAATGATAAATTAATTATTCTCATTTTCTCAAATTAATTAATTCAACAATTAATTAATTTATCCTTCCCATTTCATCAATTAAGGTTCAAATTAGACACCCATTTATTATCATTTTGCATCATTATTCCAATCTCAAAATAAGAAAAAATAGTTCATGTTCAACAACATACCCATATCCAATTTTCTCGTGAGTTCCTTGAATGATGTATGTCCCAACAACCATGAGTTCCTTGAATTGATGCATGTAGACACACACATTTCATGCCTCTAAGCCCATGAATAAGAATTCAACAATTTAAAAAAATCCCATCACACCACAAGTCCAGCACCCAAGGTGAAATAATATTCAACTATAACAACAGACAACAATCACAACAAACCCACCCTATGTACTCAAATTTTCCCCTGTACATGGGGCTACAACTGCCATGCATGAGCTCATTACCAAGATTATACTCCTCCTAGTATTTTATCTAGATTTCCCCAAATAGTTAGAAAAAATAAGAAGGAATAAAATAAAACACCTTTGATACTACTTTGTGACGTCCCGACCTGGAACCCACTGAACGGTGCCCCGAGCTGGTTGGCCACAAGGCCTCAAGTGTACCTCCCCATATGCCAGAGGGTGTTGACATGAAACAAGGGTATTGTAAGTCATTATTGGGGACAATATACCCTCTTTTGTCAGAATAAAACACCAGAGGAAGAAAATAAAAATAACCAAGTACATATGCGTATAAATAACCGGAATAATACCATAATATATGATAGTCAAACCATGAAAATAAAATACTAAAATGAAAGGTAATACATTCTAGGATAATGAATCTTCTATGTACCTACAATGTAAATCAATGTAAAGAAACAAAGACACAAAAAGAGGCCCCAAACTTCGTCTGGATCCCTCTCCCATGTTCCAACCCCAAATAGTGACATATTCCATGGACTTGCCCTTATCCTGACCTGTAATAACAAATTATGCGTATGGGGCGATCATGCTACCTGAATAGGGTGTGATTACAACTCAGTAGGCCACCACTAATGGTTTCTAAAATTAGTATCGTAAAAAAGATATTTTATGTAGTTTTAGGAAGCAATAGATACAATGAATAATTTAAAAGGTTATCACATTGTTATTTAATCTTCAACCAACACATTAGGTCAACTTTAATTCATGTTTCCCATTTTAATCATCATTCATTATAATTAATAATTTGGTGTAGGTTATAATTCCAAGCACCAAAAATATCATTTAGTGTAGGTCATTATACCTGTTACTCTTTTTCTCATTCGGGGTAGGTCGTAATGCCTATCATGCCATTATCTCAAAATCTGATTACATATGGGGAGTAACGTTGTGTCCAAGTCCCAAATTCTAATCATTATAATATGTCATGACAATTTCCACATAATCTCATCCATTTAATCATTCTTTAATTCACAATAATTTTCCACATTAACCATTTACTAATCTAATGGTTAGTTAAACATTTCAATGACCATGTGTTTTTTCAACAACTAAAAAACATATAACCCATTAAATAATTAATCAATTAATTAATCAATCAATACACTTATATTTCCATAATTAATTATTCATAATTAATTATTCATAAAAAACGCAAAAATTCATAATTAATTATCACAATTGATTATCTTGTGACGATATCATGTCACATAATTAATTCTCCCAATTAATTATCTTCGGTCAACTTCGTGGCACATAATTTATTATCACAATTAATTATCTTACATAGCCAGACATAATTCCATTATTAATTTACACTAATTAATTACATTATTACATCAACGCAATATCTCAAGACAATATCTCAAACCAAAATCATTCACCAAAACCAATATCAATTTGGGCAACCCCCTTCATTTGTTTCATGATCAATTATCAAATAACCACCAAGGCAAAACAAAAGTGAAATCCATATTCCTAATCACTCTAATTTTGGAATTCAATTATCAACAGAATCTAGAAAATTCATAAACTCATACTCATATAATAAATCTTGACTATGAGAGTGTGATTTAGACCACATACCTCATTTTATTGAAAGAAGTTATCCTAATAGAAATCCCAGAAATCTGAGTGGCACAACATCATAAATCAAGCGTTGGATATAACTCCCTAATCCAAAATTAAGATCAAAGGCATTGAGATATTATAAAAATAGATATAGATCCACAATCATAGATCTAGATATTTAATAATTTGATAAGATCCTAGAAAGAGATGGAAATCTCTCATGAAAATTTCAAGGAAAGTTATATGAATTAACGGTATAAGAAACAAGATGAAATCCACATACTGGGAGGGGAGAGGATCTTCAATCTGGGATTTCAATCTTGAAGAACAGTGTTTGGAACACCTTGGAATCACTCTATAAGGTTTGGAAACACCTAAAATTCATTATTCTCGAGCCAAAGTAAAAAATATTGAAGTCTTTGGGGTTCGGGTGGTTTTTAAAAGGATTTTTGGAATTAAAATCACATCTGCATGTTTTATTAAGTAGAGGCACATGGTTATGACAAATAGTTTGCCAAATAAGTGGATCTCTCTGACCAGGTTTTCATGGTTATAACAGTTTGGACGCATTGTTTTTCGAACCAGGTGAAAACTTTGCGGACCTCTCTGTCTAGTTTTTTTCGCATGATAGGGTTTGGAAACACTTTCTATAAAACCATGTGGAAACCATGCACATCCCACTATACATTAATTTTCCTTAAAAAGATTCACCCAAATGCACCCCAAGACTACTCCAAATCAAAGGTACTTGAAAATATCAAAATGTACCTGAAAACGTCCACGAGATGTCTCCATAAAATTCTAGGATCATACACATATATAATAGATATAAATAAATATATACTAGAAATATATGATATTTAAATCACAAATACAATTCTAGAGATAATGGACTTTTGACCAAATTGACAATTTTCAATTATAACAAGTTATTTGTTTACTCAAGTACAGAACATTGACAAAACGAGTGATATGAACATGAATAATTACATGATTGTTAGAGAAAGATAATAACTGATATTAAAGGAATAATAAACATGAAAAATGTTTTGATGAATTTAGAATTTACTTAATTTTATTATTCTGGGATATAAAGAACAAACAGGACAAGTTAGACACAAAGTAAGGGACTTAGTCTTAATCTCCTTTCATTGATGCATATTTTGATTTATTCATGAATTTCATTTATACGGTGTATAAAAACCATTGAGTTTTCATTTCATTCAAATAGATTCTTTTTCAATGAATCATTTTACTAAAAGAAAAAGGGAATGTTTTATTTTTAACGTACGTGGTTACAACGAACATTTCGTCGTCATGAACATTATTTTTTATTTGGCTTCCTTAAAAATGAAAAAAAATTAAAAGGAAAATAAATTCCATATAATATTTTTCTGTATTTTGGTATAGAAAATGTTTTTGAGATTGGATTGATTATGTTAATATAATGAATCGATATATTGTGATTGCAATGTGGAAATGTTATCTTTACTTTATTCTTGTCTTATGGGTTATGATTATATTATGGTTCAAGGGAATTGTTTATTTATAATGGTGGTTCCATGATTAACCTTGGGAGTGTGATCCTAATATAGCTCTCCAATGCATTGGGTAGTGTGACAGAGGTAAACGGTAATGTTTCTCCTATGATATTTAGGGAATATACTGTGATGGGTATTACAAATGTAATTCCCTATTTAGTTTTGAAAGCTACAATATAAATATGGCATCGATGCCACAAGATACTTTTATTATTTATGATTAATAGGTGTTTTTCAAATTATTTCCTGAGGTTTTTTAAAGAGATTATGTTTTTTATATATTTAAAAACTAATATTTTCTTTATTTATTTTTAAAACCCTTACTGAGATTTTTATGCTCACCCATGTTTCTAAAATGTTATTGAAAGGGTATAAGGAAGGGTATGGGAAAGGAATTATTCAATAAGATTTATATCAATAAAAGAACAATAATTTTATTTAATTATTTCTATTATTTTGAAAAAAATTGGATATAGTCGAAGTGTCTACTTTGTAATTTTTGAGATGTAATGTAATAGTTATGGACTAATTCTCTAAAACTCTAATCTTGAAAATATAGTCAATGGAGATTCTTTACATAACTCAAGATTACGTAATGGTTAAGTTTGGGAACTTATAATAAATCACATATTAAATCATGTAATATATTGAAACACACCATTATTAATGAATTAAATAGTTTTGAGAGAATTAAAATAATAAATGTATAATATGAATCCAACATAATAAATAAACTGAAATTATTATTATATTAAATAGATATATTTCATAAATAAATTTAAAATAGGTGTATAAAAATTTTCAAGACTCAGAAAATATATCCAATGAAAATTCCTAGATCTAGCTACTAAAGGTTCCACCTTCAAAGGCAATGCAGATTGTGTTTTTTATTTTTGTTTCTAGTATGATCATGATATACCTTATAGTATAACCAAAATTTCCCAAATCACATATTATTTAACAAATCTAAATATAATACTACAAAATATAATGTAATAATCATCTTACAGACTCCCCAAATGATACATCTCTACTGTACCTTATTCGTAGTTTCACCTTGGCAAAATCTACATGGATTCTTGATGATATTAAAATATATATCTAGTGAAATAATAATGACATGAAATTATTACCTCTTAGATATTATTCACCTCTATCTACCTTATCCACATTATATGGCCACATAATAATTGAATATTTTCTTATTTGAAATTCCATGATTAACTACAGGTCCTTAATCAAAAGATTTGATAAACTCTAACTCTTTATCCGGAATTAAAATAATTAGAATGTATGTTTAATAAATTCTTTTATGAATATATCTGATAAAAAACTTTATTAAGTACCTTGGTTCATTTTTTCATTAGTTTTTTAGGTACCCTTTTTTCCGTTTGGGAAATTAGTCACTCAAATGTAACTGAAAAAATTTATTGTCCCCTGTAGTAGAAAATAATAGGACAATTATCTTGTAATATGGATGTGTAATATAACTCATAAATTGTAATATAATGTTTTATATTGATAAAAGGTACTGAATATAGCAATAGTAACAATTTAAACTTCAACATAACAAATTATTTTTCTAGAAGAAGTTGAGCTTTTGTTCATGCAATATCTTCCATAAAACTACATCAATATGTTCTTGTAGAACACTGGTTGAAATTAAGAATAGGGGTTTATTTGTATACATATATATATATATTGAAATAATGTATTAAGCCAAAATCAAAAAATACAATGATTTTGTCCCACATATTCCATGGTAGATTATTAATAATTATTATTATTCAATATTTGATCGAATATTCACTCTTTTATTTATAGATGTTGGAAAAAATATAATATTCTAAATTATCTAACCCATGAAAATGCTTACAACACAATGAATCTATAGAATCAAATTATTAATTAATCTAATTCAAGTGTGTTCCTTCAAGAATTACTATTTTTATAAATATATTATAATTGTATATGAATTATCGAAAAACATGTATGAAACATTAAACATGAATTTAGATTACTAATATTGAAGCCAACAAGCTCATACCTGAGTTGTACGGGCTCTTACATGGAATCTAAGAGACCAAAGTTCAATACTGGGTGGAGGCGAATTTTGGGGTACTGTAGCAGTGTTGTAGAAGCATTGTAGTAGTTACTATAGTAGTTACTATTTGGTACTGTAGAAACCAGAACTATTCAACCAATTTGGGCTTTTAGGCCATCGGTTTGGGCCTACGGGTCTTTAAGGACTTTAGTTCATCAAAGTACTTTAGGGCACATGGCCTTTGGTAAATAGAGACATTGGATTAGCCCAGTCCACATTGAACAGGCCCTAGAAGGGGATCAGAGCAGCAAGAGTAGCAACCACTAGAAGCAGAACTAACTGGATTGATAGAATGAGAGGGTATGGCTGCCATCATCGACACTAGGCACCATGTAGCTTTGTATGAAGAAATATTTTATGATTATAAATGTAAGGTGGGTATCTTGGTGATCAATGACACCGAAGTTTGTGAGGGGAAATTCTAGTGGTTTGGGCCTACGATTCATGTAATGGGCATGGTATGCCTCTGGGCCTTTGGGTCATGTATTGCGGGTCAGTCCGGCATTGTGACATGGGCCTACAGGTCATGTACAGGATCCCATTTAACCCTTAAACGCAAGATTATCCATTATAAAATAAAAATAAGGCCTTTGGTCTATTCGGGTGAGGGGGATTACTAATACTGTATAATTGTAATTAATTTTAAACAATTAGTGAAAATGAAAAAAATATTCAAATATATATATTCTATAAAATAGAATATACCATTATCGATTTTTTTGATAAATAAATAAATAATACTAACATATAAATCTAATCCATTTCCCCTAATGATACTCTTCTCCCCTGAATTAAAATTTATTTTCATCGTCAAAAAAAGTACATGGTTTTGAATGTTAAAAATCCATATTCATTTATCTAGTTATACTTAATTCTTTATTTCTAACCAATTTCCATTCCATAATTCTTCATTAGTACTAATTCATTCAATTACTGCACCTATAAATATTTCTCCTCCATCCAAGGAATGAGTATCAATAACACTCAAATTGTTTTCAAGAGAAACTCACTATATTCATAAAATACAAACCAATTTACCAAAGGCCTATTTTATAAATCATTCATGTACACAATTCTTAAAATATATTCTCAATGAAAATGGAATATAATTTGGATGTTATTGGAGATTGGGGTTGATTGTTTAGATTTAAAAAATAATTTCTTGAAAAGTATGGCAAAATATTTAATTGTAATTCATGATTGAATATATCCTGATTATAATGAAAAACATTGATTTCAATAGTTCATTCAAAAGAAACTCAGTTTCTCATCATTATCCTCTTTAAAAAAAGAACAAAAAATTACCTAATTTCTTATGATCTATCCAATATTACTCAATTTTTAACATATATTTTTTTTCTAAATATATTATTTTTAAAAGTTTTGTATATATTTAATCTAGTTATTCTATGAAACAAATCTCTCAAACTCTATACTATTTCCCATAAAACATGAAACAGTCCCATATCTCACATTTATGATTTTACTATCAAGATGAATTAAAAATGAGATGGGTGGGAATGGATTTTGTTTTTATTTTGGTTCATAATAATAAACTCATATTCATTAGGGCTTAATTAATGTATTGAAATTAAAATTGGATAAAATAGATAAATGAAAAGTGTTTATTTACATATAAAATTGAATTAATATAAAATCACATCTGATTTCCAAATGTTTAAAAAATTTATAAGAACTAGTTGTTAATTATTATGCATTCTTATAGACTCCCAGAGGACCTACGATAATTTGAAATAATTTAAGTAGTGGATTAAAATGTCTTTTATTTTTTCATTTGGAATATATAATTTTATTTATCCTTGGCTAAGTAGTCATTAAAAATTAAACTCAAATATCAAATAAATTATTTTAAAATAGTTACATATCAATTGTAATTTCAATTTCCTAATTTTAATATCGTAATTTACTACTTACGAATTGATATTAATTTGACAATGATGAAAAAATTATAAAATGCACAACCTGGGGGATAATTAGAACAATGTATCCAAGAAGTAAAAATCCATACCAAGGATCATAAAAACAATTTCTAAATAGACTAATCTTATAATGTCTTACTATAAATGTATTTTTAATTATTGTGATAATATTTAAGGAAAATTAAATTTTCAAAGATGAATATTCATTATATATTTCATTAATTGGGTTTTTAAGTAATCTTACAAACTAAATGAGTTTTAATTTTTTATATATCATATATGGGTTTAGGAAATCTCCATTTTAAGGATATAGTGGGTAATCAACATCCCTGTGTAGTCTAATAAAATTAATTTATCATTATTCACTTGTATATCGCCAAAGGGAAATACATGATTATCAATAAATGGTACAAAAATAATTTCCATAAAATTTATTATGATAGATTATATATTTTGAATTATATAGTGTCAATTTATCCCCTTATTTGACATATTTATTTAAAATAATCTCAGGATGAATATATTTTGTAACAAGGAATTCATGTTATAGTGTGGAATGTAATCCTTTATGACTATAGATAGTCAAAAAAATTTAGACTCTAATAAAATTTATTTTTCTGTATAATCCTTTCTAGAAGGTGTTTAATTTACATCCCTCAAACATTAGGCATACATTGGTTTTATAATGGTACATTGTGGACAGGTTATAGAATAATTCATATTTATTAAAATATTCATCTAAATTACTATTATAGAAATGGTTCCATTTATTTGTTAAAATAAATAATGTTTGTCCACATTTACTAAATTGGTTACTTCTTAAAAACATTATAACTATATTCACATAATTATTCTTGGTTATAAGATAATCTATTGACTTTGAAAAATAGTACCTAAAATAAAATATACAGAGATACCAAATTAATTACGAAATAGTGTGATGAAGTTCATATCACAAAAATAAATCACATTAACAAATAATATGGGTGATTATAGAATCTCATTTCTCAAAGAAAAGTTTCCCTAAAAATATATTGTTTTATATATTATTCAAATATCAAAGGTATCATTATAATAGGTATTGATAGACTACCTTAAATCCCATATCATATATATTCTTCAATATAAACCATAGTAAACACCGTATAATTGTGTATAGTATAATTTATGCATATATAGTACTTTATATTTCAACACATGTATTCTAATGATTTTTTTGCACCATTGGTTCCACAAGTATATATTCTCCCATATTTTTTATACCCTCACTTAATTAACTATTAATATATTTTTATTAAACTGGTGAGGAATTTCAATTTATTTTAAGATATTTAAAAATCAAAAAAAATCATGCACCCCATTTTAAGAAGAAAACCATTATTTATCAAGAAATATCCCTAATTTAACACATTTTTTTGATTTATAATTTTTTAATTTGTTGAATTTTTCTAGACTATTGGAATAATTTTAGAAAATTGGTTCATCATTTTTAAAGTATTTTAATTTGGGTATTAATTGAGGATTAAGTTTTGTTTTTTAAAATTAAATATTAAATTACAAAATTATTTCTAATATTTAATTTGAAATATATTTCAAATATTAATTTATAAATTAATAGGGATTATTTGTATCTATTTTTTATATATAGATGAATAGTAGAGGCCCAACTCAATAATATTCACTATATCACAATTGATCCATGCATTGTCTATTTCATACCTTGCCGTATCAAAACATCAAACCCGTATAATTGGATGAATATAATTTAGGAGAACTGATAGAAAATATTTCCTAGTTCATTTTTATTATATATATGATCTTACTTTCCCTACACTAGCACCTTGATTTTATCCATATGGTAGGATTTCATCATGCCTCATCCCCTTGAACAGGTGTAGCACACATTTAACAATTCTGTGTCTTGGTATTGATGAGGAGACAGTCTATATCCTTGAAATATGTTATTCATTCTAACCTCATCACCAATGAAGACCTTGATAGACTACACCATCCACTTGGAGCGGAATTTCTGATGTATATTATTTGTGTGGTTCCACATTTATCAAAATTGGCCTATAATAAATATCCAAAATATGACTGAAAAATATCAACATGAACTTTCTATGCTATTACAACACCCCCAACATCTACTGAACACATAAATCATGGACATAAAAAACATCTGAATCATTAGATAATTTTAAAAAATGTATTTTTTAAATTATTTATCTAAAAAAGTATCATATAAAACTACATAAATTCCATAATTCGTCTCATTGGATTCTAGATTCCTAAATTACCTTACTGAACTCAATCATTAGAGAATATAATTCTATATGCTCTTTCGAAATAAAGTATAATCTATCCTTAACACAAAAAAACTACAAAGTAGTTTTAGCATCACCATCCATTTTATTCCGGAATCACCCAAACAAATCCTTTATACACTGAATTTCAATTTTTTTAGAAGAAGAAACCTGTATGAAACTAATTTTTATTGAATATTGTTATTTTTTGTTTTTTAAAATATTGTTCATGCTATTTCATCCTCTTCCCATTGTCATGTCTACCATTGAGAGTAATAATGTAATTATTTTCCAGTGTATTAAGGTATACATACCATTTCTTATAGAATTTAAGGTCAAATCAACCCATGAAGGATCCGGTTGTGTGGTATTTTACTCATTAATAACTGTAATATTTTTTTGTAAAATTTTTTATCGTAGGAGCGATAATTTGTTTTATTTTTCAGATCACCATAGAGGGGTGAACATGTAACAAAAATGGGATTTATCAAATCTAATTCATTTGAAATTAAAATGAATATATGGAATCATCACATACTTGAGGAATATGTATCTCAAATTAATTATATAAGAAAGTGTGGTTCTAGTACATTTTAAATCCATATATGAGGGAACATCATATTTTAATGTTTTCTAGTAAGTCCTGAATGGTTATGCTATAGTTTATAGATAGAGGGTAACATATAATGTTTTAACCTTAGTTCAATTTTAATTTAAATTGATAAGGGATTTGATGGGTGTTATTTTCATGCACATGCATTAAAATTCACTAAATAGTAACTAGTCAGTTCTTCTATTCCATCCTTGACAAAAAAAATATGTGTTAAGGGTTACATGACCATAATGTGTTATAATAATTGATATAGATATAATATACTTTTTTATAATCTAGAATTAAAATAGGTTTGAATATATTTTAAGGTCATCTAAGAAGAACTAATGGTTATGGTGGAGGTTTTTTACATCAAGGATGGGGGAATGATATGTTAATGTTTAACATTCTCTAGGAAGATAAAATAAATCTATAGAATTCTTTTACTCTGTAGTAATATAATGTTTATTATAGAGTTTATAGTTATCTTTTAAGACTAAAATTTTATAATGGAGTTTAATATCCTATTAAAAGTTATAAAATAAGCAATATAGATTTGTATTATCCAAGAAGGTTAGTTTTGATGCCTAATAGTTTAAAGTACTATTGGAAGTCTTAAGTGTTACCCATGGGTTTAATTATATATGTTAATATGAATTAGGTGAAACTAAAGATTAATATACATGATTAATACATAAGTGTTTCAATATTGTTAATAATTACCCAGTTAAATGAATTTGGAATCATAGTGGTTTAAAGTCCCTTGTGATGTTTGAAAAATATTGTGAAGGTGTGTAGGGTACCATAGTGTAGGGATTGGTCCCATAATGAAAAATAAAAATATATCAAATGTGTCAATAAAAACCCATGTATATTTTAATTATAGTTAAAAACATAATAAATATTGTGAAATTCGACCTTTGTGATGATTATTACAAATTATATCTGAGAAACTAGCCATAAAATAAAGTTAAAATCCTTATGAGTAGGGAATTAAATCTATACATAGGGATGGGTTTTACTATTAAAATTCATGAAATAAGGTGTACCAAATTGTTAGTATCTTATAATTTATAGGACACTCTATGTTGTTTATGTTTATTTCAGATATTTCAAGGTCACCTTTTTGAAGGTAACACAACATGGAATAATGTGTTTTGATGTTTGAAGTGATATTAATAAGGATATATTCATGTAGTATATGTCCACATAAGTTTTACCATTTGGAAAATATTTCAATGAAATTCATGTGCTATGGAAGTCATGTGTTAGAGGTCACGATAGTTCACACTTTTAGATAATCTAGAGAAATTTTTTGTAACTACAAAAATAATGATACCCTTCAAAATAAAAATTTACTTAACAAATAAATAAAGGTAATACTATTTTAACTATTTGGTTGGGGGTGGGAATAAATTTATTAATACACTTTTTTAGGCATTTAGTTTGATATATGAGTACAAATAATTGGATGTTACACCATGAATATCAAGTATGTGAAGTGAATATTACATGATTTGATATTGTATTTAATCTACATTTATTTTGTCAAAGCTCAATAAGAAATAGGTGGTTGTTACAATTCAAATTAGGAAATATAATAATATAAGTAAGACTTAGAAAGAATCATCTAAGGGATTTAGGGGCTAATAATTTGATTATTTGAGGTTTGTGACCTTCCAAGGGTAATGTATTAGAGAGATCTCACAATGTGGTAATATCTATTTGGAATGTGGGAAGTGTGAATATTATTGATGATTTGAATTTTTCGTGATATTTGGGACATAAAAGTATAATACCTTTCATAATATTTATTTACAAACATAGAACTCATGGATTATGTAATCATCATGTGATAATTACAGTCTCTATGAGTTATGTGACATTAAAATATGGTTATAATTTATACATGGGTATCCACATATGGATACATTATGGATTTGTGAATGTGAAACTAGTCCAAATATCATTTAATATTTGTGTATTTCATTTTGTGTGTATAAAATTTCATAATATTTAAGATGGGACGTGAACATAATTCACATGTCAGTAACATTTTCTGGTCACATATATGGAAATATCCATTATTTATTGGTGTGTTATCAATGGATTTATAAGATTCGAGCAACACAAGTTCATCAAAATGGAAAAATGATCCCTAGAAAGAATATCAAGATGCTATATGAAAACAAATTTATGGATCCTTTTATAATTGATAACTACTTAAAATATTCATCAGTAATAGTTATTTATAATGATCACTAAGGAACAACAAAAGGATTATTCCCTATTTTGTGATTCAATATATCAATGAAACCACCTAACACTTGGATTAGATCATCCTAACAACCATGATATGCTAGAATCACAGGGGTTCTAAAGAAGGATAATGGAGTTCTGGGAGAATATGGCAGTGTATTCCTAGTCAATAATCACATATGATTCCCACTGTTATTTCATACATTATATAGTCTTCAATACATTCCTAGTCATTAATATTTATTTACACATAATTTCATAATATATGACTAACTACGTTACAGTTATAAATCATTCAAACCTCTTATCCAATACAAAGATAATGATCATATCATAATAAAATATTTATTATAGTTTATATCCAATTTTTAGGTGATTCAAACATTAAAAATATAATGTTTATAATCCCATATTAATCTCATGATATTATCAACTAATATTATAAGCTCAAGGATATTTATATGTTATGGATTATGATGGATCATAAGGATGTTATTCGATATCATGATGATACTCTATAAGATATTTGCAACAAATAAATATGATACAACATATTTCTTCAAATTTATTACTATACTATATATGCATATTATCACATACGATATTGAATAGACACTTCTTATACATCTATAGATTTTGGGAATGTGTCCATCAACATCCTACCTACACAAAATCCTCATTGAATTTTTTTTGTTTCAACTTATGTTCTAAAATATATAAAATCATTTGAACCATATCTAATATATATTCTATATATTTCAAAAATAAGATATATTTTCCTAAATTAAGCATATATCACACCATATTAAATTCCCTATGAATATCATTTAGTGACTCCATTTAGATAAATTATAAATATTTTTAGAGTACCTCTCAAAATTCTATAAGAATAACACCATATTTATTGAAGCACAAAGGGTGACCCCATGTGGATTTGTATAATTTAAAAAGTATGAATTACTAAATTCATTATTTAATTCAAAGAGCTAAATATTTTGAAGAGTCTATTATACTCAACCTATAATATGATCTGGAATGATCTCAATCAAAACATGTATCTCTATTCCTTTTTTTATCATATATATATAATATAAATATATATTCTAATGTGATCCCTTTTTTATACATCAACTAAACATGGGTCAACATGAATTTCAATCCTATATATCATACCCATACATTATCAGTTCTATGACTATAGACTGAAATACAGATGAATAGATCACATTTCATTCACCCTAATAAATGAGCATATCAAATTCTCTTCTCCCAATAGATAATTAAGTCACATGTGTTATCTTGGTATGGGTTTGAAAATATCAATTATAACTGAACCAAGATCCATAATGTCATATGTTACATTAAACATGGAAAAACCATTATTATTTTACCATCAACTAATGATATGATCAATGACATATCTCTCTAGCCTAATAGGTAAGACATATGGATTATGTTTAAATGACAACAAATCATAAAGGTTCACTTGATAGGTATCTTTAGAACAATAATTATCGATAACTATGAACATGATGTCGAAACCCATGCTATACCTAAATACATATAGTATTACAAATCATGGGGTATACATGGAGGTTTATCCCTCACAAATAACAGCATTTTTCCTCATGAGTATAATGTTTATCTTTATCTGAAATCCTACACATGATAGTGTTAACATTTTATAAAAACCTATAATACATCATGATGAACATTAGTTAGGGATAACTCAAAATTATACATTTATAAGTCTTTTATTATTACATTTTATCCAGTATATGAAACAACTATTAATGAATGATAAATTGAATGATGAATTTTTTGAAATGTGATAAATTTTATATTCTAAAAAATCTTTTATAAATTCTAAAAAAATATAATACCACCTTTATATTGATGTGAAATATGATATACCACTAGATACTCCATATGTATGTTGATAATTTGGGGTTTTTTGAATTCATTATATATTTATATACTTTTTATTTCATATTTATGTTACAATATGATAAAAAATTTGGCTACTAAAAACATTATAGTCTACTTTCTAGGAAGAAATTATGTTTAAAGAAATATGAATATTTGAGTTTATTTTCCAAATTTTAAAATAGTTTAACATAGTATTAATCTACATAAAATGAAATCATTTAATTTTATGATGATAATACCTTATATTGTATACATTTGAACTCTTTTTAGGTTCATAATCAAATTATTTCATAAAAATATTCCATAAAATGTTTTTCTTGAATGCTTTTGTAAATAATCTAAATTTATACATTATTATTTTACTAAAACATCCTAAAATTTATTAATATATAATTTGACATTCACTTTTAATATGACTATTTTAATAATTTATTTGTTAATGTTTGATGTTCTCAAAGACCAATCAAAATTCTTATAGCCTCTTAACAACTATATTCACATTTTAATATTATAAAAAGATACAAAATTCATTTTATTTTTGAAATTATAATTATCTATAATAAGTATAATATTTAATTATTAATAAGTTATATCATAAAATTTTATGGTATATTAGGTTTTTTTAAAAAAAATTATTGAAATATGACTATATACATTAAATTATAATGTTAAAGGGTAGTAGGGTGTCTTTCGAACAAATTTTTCTATAAATTTATTGCATAAAATATTTTAACCAATATATTATTTTGTGGTACAATATTACCTTCACAACACATTTAAGTATTAAATAATTCCCATCCATATGTTTCAATATGATCGTATTAATTTTTTGATAAGAATTATTTGTTTATAATGGTATATATTTTAACAATAAATGATAAAATGATCATAAACACACAAACTATACATTTTTTTACCCAAAAAGATTAAATTGATACAACACAAACAAATTCATAATTTATGAACTACATTCCCCATTACATGAAAATAGACTTTATGATTTAACCATAAATTCTCCATCATCTTTGAAATCATGTACACTTTTACGAAGCAATTATAATTTACAATTGGTCTCATATACCCTACACAGTGGAGGATTTTAATTATAAAAATTAATACATGACATAGACTGTCCATGGTGATTATTACAAAACTGTTCGTCATCAATACAATTCCTAAATCAATGAAGAAACATGCCAAATTGGAATCCTTATCTTTACTTATAATGTCTTTAGTTATTTACTATAGAAGTTTGAATGGCACTCTATAAAATTTTATACTCTTATCTTGACCAAATACATTACAGTTTCCTTTCAATGATCATCCTAACACTTGATCTTGGTCCCCCTATATGTTTTTCATTAATCATTATCATATTGATAAGTACACGAAAGCTTTTATCAAACTCATATATGTGATAATATGTGATATGATATCAAAAACATTCAAGAAGTGATTGTAGAATAATTTATGTGGCCAAATCATGAATTTTCATTGACAAAATATCACTAAATCATTTACATTAACAATAATATTGATTGTATAGTTAAATAAAGATGTACCCTTATTTATTTTTCATCAGAAGACTAATTTTTAAAATGTTATAACTTTTGTATATTTTTTCAGTGTAATTGTTATATATTATCTATCATTTTTTAAGAATTCATTTATTCATCTTTCTATAGGGGTATAACATCCCAAAATACTAGAATTAATATATATCCATAAAGATTGTTCATATTATTCATATATTAATTTTTTTTATTTCCATGCATGGGTTCCTTAGAATGAACTTTTATATGTAGGGTTTTCTTCAAAACATAAAATATTTATTCATAATAGAGAATAATTATAAATATATTATACCAGTCTAGAATGTTTCATAAAATAATTAGATATTTCTTGATAATTGATCTGAAATACACCATCGAGGAATATTATTCAATAATCATCAAAAAAATATTTAACCGTATGAGTACCATATATTTGAATAATTTAATATGAAATTTAATTAATGATTATACTATTAAAGTGATAACACATCTTAATTTCTATAATATCCATTAGTAGGTCAAAATCTATATTTCTCTAAGAAATTAATCTAAATTAGTAATAAATTATTATGGTTATATTGGATTATAAGAAACAAAACAGCACACGCAATTGGCAACTATATAAGGTCAATCATCATCTCTCATAACATGGAATTTCATTCACCCACTAAACCTAATTATTAAATACATTGTATAAATTACTATAGGCATATAGGAATTAAGAAATTACTATCCTTAAAAGACAACCACACAACGGATCAAAATATGGTTTCCCATAATGAGCAGTCAGATTCATGTCAAGTCACTAGACTTATGCCTCCCATATGTGTAACTATCACCCTCTATTCCTAGTCTTGACAGTTATATTACCCCCACCCCCTACCAAATAATGGATGCATTATTGAGGCCTCCAATACACCATGGAAGGGAAAAATTGACTGAATATTAATTTTATTATTTTTATAAATGTAATTTTAAGGGATGAGGGGGAACCCAACATGACATCAATGACATAAACAATAACCAAGCCTCCAGAGTCTGCTCAAGTTCAGAACACCTCATTCTAAAATACAGAGAAAGACCCCTAGCCATCAAAAAAACAATTAAGACATGCATCTGTCTTCTCATCGCTGCTCGGTAAGCTGTCTCGTACATGGGTGTACAAGCCTAGAACTGATAACAATGTCATACCCTCTCAAACATATGAATCTGAATAGACATGACTAGGTGAATTTTGTATGCTCTAAACCTGAATTGGAGCACCCACTTGTAGTTTAACTTCTTGTAAATTCACTTAAAAATAAACCAAGGTCCACAATGTAGACAAATCATCAAACAATATTCCAAATAGTAAGAGAATCATCAACATAATTTTGAATCCAATTTAGATAATTTAAAAGAACAACTTTTGAATGTTAAAGGTCTATCTCGAGGATTCAATGTATACCCATCAGGATTAAAAACTAAAAATACATGAAGGTTACTTCCTCTTCATGTAAGACTCTTAATACAGATCAATGATGACCATATCTTGATTACCAAGCCCGAACAGAGCCACTCCTCTTCCTTAAACTTCTCAAGCGCAGTATCAAGCATCAACAACATTCTAGCATCATCAACCAGAAAATTATTTCACAACTCACATAAAATTCCCCATCAAAAGTACCACTACCTGAGAACCCCACAACCATCCAAAAACATTATCCAATAGCACATCCATGGAAGATATCGAAGAGGAAATCATACCAAGGAAGCGGCACTGAACCACTATCACCTTGGACTAAGAGTCTCAACACCGAACTGAGGTAGCATCACCGAAGAGAGGCATCGCTACTAAACACCCGAGATCCGACCAAAAATAGAAACAGATACAACCTACAACATGAAGATATCCAAGAACCCACCTGTGAAAGAAATATAAAAGGATAGGGGCAAAGGGAATGGGGAGGCGTCACCGGAGCAAGATCAACATCACCGCCTCCTCCCTCTATGTAGAAATCGAATGGGAACCCTAAAGTACGAGAGAAATGAGAAAACCCTTGAAAAGGATTTGGTTATGATTTATTTATGAATGGAAAACCTCAATCCTACATTATAAATCCATCTAGGAATTGGGCTAGATGATAGTTTTCATCACACCCATCTCTTTTTTTATTATTCAACCTAGTAAAGACAATACGGTGAACCACTGCATAACCTATGTACTACATTTCATTGTATGACTGTTCTCATTATATTTTTTTGTAAAATGTATTCTCACCAATCTATCTGAAATAAAAAACTCTATAGGAACCAATGGACATTGATAAGAACTAGTGTACCCATCCCCATTTCAGTTTTTCCCAATTAAAGAATTTTTTACCATACTTCATTATCTTTCATTCATTCATCCAATCTCACCATGTCACATATTTTAAAATTTCCATGGCCTTGAGGTCCATTGGAACAAAGAACTATGATTAACTAGATTCCAAATATCCAAATTGTCAAATAGTGGCACAAAATTCTTATAGCCTGAATTCAAATTATTTTTTGAATGTTCGGTTGCCCATAAGACCGAATTTGTATCCCAAAATAATAAATAATGTGAATAGTTCCTATAATGACCCCAAATCCATTTTATTAAACCCAGATCACTAATTTATTACATTGGAATAGATATAAGATTCTTTTACTAATTGAATGTATAGTGTTGAAATTTTGTAAAACTATATTACATACTTGATACCCATTTTTGGTAGGGAATAGAAAATAAACCATAATACTTATTAAAAACAAATAAAATGAATCCCTGAAAATCATTCAATAATCACTTATTCATAACCTAGGGAAAGGAAACAATTGAAGGGTGAGATCAAATTCTTATTAAGGGTTAAGAATAGTGGAATCTAACTTGAATACATAATCATAATTAATATGGAAAGGTAAATAACTGACCACACATTCCATTTAATGAATAAACTATGAATGAAATACATCCATAGATTTATTTATAGTGAAAATAGTATGGATAATAATTAATGATTTCTTAATGTAGGATGTTCATAATTATTGGACATTATAAATCTTGCACGTGAACCACTTCCATCATGATCTTTCACAATATGGTATAATCTACAGGTAAAAAAATCCTGTTTAATGCTAGATTAACTGATTCATTGCAAGAGATTATTGACGCATCAAGGGGTGATAAATAACCAGTTTCCAGCCATGTCATCCAGTCCAAAGATTCCCTCTTATATCAAATAATTTATTAAATTAATAAAAAAATGCCTTATCAGATATCTTTATTAAATTAAAGATACAGACTTATCAATATTTCCAATATTAGTAAAATTAATTTCATATTAAACATCAAATGAAAAAAATGGAAAATGTTTTAGGATATAATTATATGAATAAAACAAGAATATGGATATTTATGATAAATTTAATGTCCAAGGAAAATAGAAATAGATATTTTCAAGATAATGTTCACAATCATAAAAGAATGTGATGTTTTACAATAACTTTTACCACATGATAATTCATAAATCAAAATTACATAGAAAAAATAACTCAAATAGAAACATATAATACTATGAAAAATGAATAAATATTGATATTACATGTCAATGGGAAAGTATATACATTTCATATAAGTGAATTAGTGTATAATTATAAATAACACTTGATGAAATATTAAATTAGAGAGAAATACTTACGAAGATAATATCATTGAAGTGAGAATTAATAAAAGTAATTGGTTATGAGTATCCACTATAAATCAAAATATATTGTGAAAATAAAACATAAGGTAATCAAAAGTAATTTCACTTATAATCATACCCGACACAAGTAATGAAGTGCTAGTTTAACCAATAAAATGGAAATTGTGTTTAGATGCCTCTTACCACTTGCAATTATTTAAAACAAATGCCCCAAAAGAGTATTATTTATAAAATTTAAAATTTAATAATAGTAAAATAATTTTATTCACTATATGATATATAAAATTTAATTTTACAGAACACAAAAAGGAAATATGTTGTGATTAAGGCATATATCTGACATAAGTAAAAGCGAGATGAGAGGGATATACCTTTTCGCATATTTTTCATCAAAAATTCAATAACAAACTTTATAATGGTGTAAATAATGTTATTAATTGATCATATGACTATATTAATATTTATAATACCTTATATGGTCTATTTATAACTTCATACAACTCATTCATTAATAATATTTCATTATTTTCATTATTTTGTGTGTGTTTATTTCATGGTTTCGTAGTTAGTTAATTAGTGTATTATTATGGATTTTCTTGTAAAAATAAAATCAAAATTATGAATTGAAATTAAATGGTATTCATGAACTTAAATAATTTTAAATGGTCTAATTTATCATTATACCTTCATAAATGATAATTATTCATTTGATAAAATGTTAATGATAAATGTTTAGTTTTTCTTTGCATGTTTTTCCAAACAACACGAACTAGTTTTGTATAATTTAATATATTTTTTGTATATTAGTTACAGAACCCAAAATAAGTTATAATATAATGAATATAATTTATTTACCCTTAATTAATGTTTTCTGGCCATCCATTAATGATGTAAGTGAAAATTAACAGAAACGTTATTCATGGAGGTGATTAACCCACATACTTTGGAAAATAGTATCATTTCATTCAATAAGAGAGGGTAATAAAAGGGATAGATATAATATATTACATTATAAAAATCAAATAAATGTATATAAATGATTATAATGTTATAATTACCTAATGTTTGATGTATTTGAATATTAATTAGAATAAAAAAATAAATTAAGAGATGTACTTTGAAAGAATTACCTATTGAATATCACATCCTTGAAGGACACTTTGATGATCATGGATTTGGACTCTTAGTGACGCCATTAGAACATGGTTGTGGGTAGAGTGAAGATGAGAAGTTTTGGTAGATATTTGAGGAGATTATTGGTTTTTTATGACAAATAGATTGGTGATGGATGGTAATTATACTTGATGAGGGTTGGTTTTAAGTGATTAAATAAAGATTATTATATTTTTAAAGCCAATCATGTTTGTGTGGAATTAATTCCAACGAATTATTTTCATGAATAATGTTCTAATGGATGTTTATAGTTATGTATTACCACATCCACTCCTTAAATGTTATAGTATTTAGGTATTTTAAGCCTTTATCTTTTTTGTATACTCTTTCCATTATTTTTCCAATATTGTTGTAAATATTTCTTTTTTTACTATATAAACTTTTTTATGCATAAAAATGAGAATTAACAAAAAACTATTTGTTTGACACTAATTCATAATATTTAATCCATTTTATCTAATTAAATTCATAAAATTTGTAAAATTAGATTTAAAATTAATCCTAGAGATGAAATAGGATAATGGGGTTTTGAAGTGAGAAATTAAGATGTTTACAATATTTTTATAACTAATTTCAATGTGAAATTACATCAAATAACCCAAATTGTTACGATATATTAATTATTTAAATATTTTAACTTAGACCATATTAAAAATATATTTTATAATTATATTTTTTCTAGATGAAAAGTCACTCTTCAATTAAAATGCAGTAGTTTTGCCATTTTCACCAAAAAATGAAACATATCATATAAATAAGAAAAAATCATCATAAGATAACTATAATATTCATATTTAAAAATTGAAGCATATTTGTTAAAATAAAATTTTTAAAAGTTCCAAAATTTATTTTTAAAAAAGGTTTTCAATTAAATGGTGGAAAAAGTATCTTTGAAATATATAGCATTTTTTCTTTAAATTATAATCATTTATATCTATAGAGAGTAAAACATATTGGATGAATTGAAAAAAATATTGGATATAAAAAATATAAATTTTATTTAGATCATTCGGTAATATTGATTCAGTTAATTTAATAATTTAAAATTCCATGATGGGAATAAAAATAGTTTCCAAATAAAAATATATCCTTTATATTAAATTGTTGTTATTTTCATTTATAGTTAATTGGTAAAATATGAATTATTTGGAAAAATATCTGTAAACTATATTTTTATAATTTAGTTAATCTCATTCATTCTGTAAATTCCAATGTGTAAGTGATAAATATTACAATTAAATAATAATTTTTAGTCCTTTATATATTCTCGATGTGGTATATATTATATGATATTGAACATTGTGTTTTCTTTTAAAAATTTTATGATGCTACATTATCCCTCCCTTCAAAAAAATTCATCATAGAAATCTGAAATTTCACTCCATTAATAAAAGGATTATACCTCAAAATTTCCTTTTGGGAAACACGCTTCATAAAATGTGTTAATAAAAATCCTCTTTATATGAGGGAAAGGGAAATTTGAAGGTCAAAACTAAATTAGGCTTTTAAATAAGTTAACAGTAGTGGTAATTGAGACCCTGCCCAAGAAATAGGAATACAACTATCATGTTATGAAGGATTGTGATAGAGAACATGGTTATTACAAGGCTCCCAATATAAAAACCATAAATCTATAATGGGATAAAAGCCTATTGATTTATCAATAATATTACTAAATTAATAGATTTTTTTACAAATTATTTTTCCTCGAGATGAGGAATAATTTTACTATCTATACAAATAAAATGAGAGAAAAAACATACCTAAATTATATCCATTTCCTATGGATATTCATATCCTTTTAGTTGTGCTCCAATATATTTCCACATTATCTCATATTCTAGAAAATGTATATTCAAGATAGTTTTTTCATGAAAAAATTCAATAAACAATAATACCTATAATTAATTCCTTCAAACATTAAATATTTAATAAAACCAAAATGTTTGTTGTATTTCATCAACAATCAATTATATCCAAATTTCAACTTAATCCATTCCATATATAGTAACTCTTAGGACTCATACATCTGTCCAAATTCAATGTAAACAAATTTAGAAGGGATGTCGCTAAATTTCAAAAATAAAAATAAAAATAGATTCACCACAAAAAATGATGTTGATATTATTTTCTCAAATAAAATATATGAATACCTTGATCACTTTAAACCATAATGAAAATAAGTATTCTTCTAAAACTAAAATATCATATTGTAGATTATATTCCTTAAATATAAACATATTTTAAACTCCACAAGACACATAATTACTCACCAATTTTATGGTCACTAAACAATTCCCATAAACATCTTGTTTATATTATTATATCAACATCTTGAATATTTTAATGGTTATATTCCCCCTATCAGGTGTCTAAAAAATCATAAAATTACAACATAATCACTTCTATTGGTTACGGGTACTATTCCTCACTTGCTTTGAAATCTATAAATGAACAATTCATTAAAATCCTTATATATCTCATGATTATTATACCAACAAAATCATTACTAAAATAATTCTTAAATATAGATACACAAGAATGTTAATCATTCTAATTTATTCTAAAACCATTTGCTATACTTCATCATCATATTCCTTAATACCACCTTCCTTCCATTTTGAATTTGTAGTCCCTTCATCATCAATAGTATAACCATTACTCATATAGCCTTCTGTATTCCCCTGATGAGTTTTAACTCATATTAAATCCATTAACATTCCCAATTTTAAACATTCATCTGTTAATGATACCATAGGGAGTCCTTTTTTATAACTTTTTATTTTCCCTAAAAAATTAAAATCATTATATATTTCTTTTCTACACCCAAAACACAATATTATTCTTTTATGTATTTCAATTGTGTGTTTATTCAATCATTCTAATCATAAATGATAACTATATGATCTTTTTATCTATGGTTTTCATCACCAGATCCCTCAAGAAACTCTTTACTTATCTTCTTTAGTGATTCCAAGCATTGGTTAAGGTTTATGTTGTTTGTTATTTTTTATGATCACAATATTCTTAATCTTAAAAATTATCCCATTGTGTTTCTCATGAACACATATTTGATAAAATTGAACATTAACCAAATTCCTTATTCTTCCATCCATTTACTAAAACCAAATCACGATGTGAGAAACAATAATCAGAGTGATATATTCATGAAGAATTGTTTATATGATATATAAATAAGTATTATTTCTCTATATATGAATCCTTATATTTAATATACTTTTCTTCAAGGTTAGTCATATCGTTCTTTGTTCTAATCTATGATATCCTAAATCAAGTTCCCAATTTTTCTTCTCAATATTCATAGATAATAATAGTATCAAACCCAACCCTAGTACCCCAATGGCATTGCATGAATTCGCTAACTTTGAATAGATAATGTATTAGAATCCCAAATGGATAAATTTTTTTTATCTATTTTGGAAAACCATATAACAAGAATGATATGAATTTTACGTTGAAAAATGCAAATAAAACATTATACATAACAAAATATAATAAACTACATCCTTGAAAACACATTCAAAGATCACTTCATCATAACCTGGGGAAATAAAACAAAATAAAAGTGAGATAAAATTATTATTAAGGGTAATAGAAATATAAGACAACTTGAATAAATATTCATAATCAATATAGAATGGTAAATAATTAGTAAAACTTCCATTAAATCAATAAACTAACAATGGAATGAATCTATATATTTTGTTATGGTGAATATACTATAAATAATAGTAAATTAATTTTAAATTCAATAAATTATTAATTATTATATGTTATATATATATATATCTCGTTAACCACTAATATTAATACCATTTATAATATATTTTAATTATAAGTAATAAACCTGTTTAATCTAAGCCATACTAATTTGTCCCATGAGACTATTGATGCATTAAAGGGATATATATAACTAGGAACCACCACTGTCTACTAGTAAAAATAATTAATAATTTTTTAAATGATTTATTCAACTAATAAATAATTTTCATTTTCAAAAGTCTATATTGAATAAGAGATAAAGATTTATTAATATTTCAAAAATTATTCAAATAAAATTAAAAGTAAAAACTGTATGAAAAAATTAAATACGTTTTAGGATATAACTATATCCATAATATAATACTATGTATATTTTATAGGAATGTGAATTTGAATGAAATATTATTATAACCAATATATTGTTTAAAAATAATGTAAACAATCACAAGAGAAATTTATATTGTACAAAAACATTTATAATATATTATTTTTCAACTTTGAACCCCTTAGATAATATAATTCAATGTGAAACTTTGAACACAACAAGGAATGGGTAAATTGTGATATAAAATGTCAAATAGGTACTAAATAAAAAACATATATGTGAATTTGATTATAATAAATAATAAGTTAGCATATAATGTAAATTGAGATGGAAACCCATACATATACCTTATAATTGATGTTAGTATTAATAAAATGAATAATTTTTGTGTACCCTCTATAAATTCAAATAAAAAAGTATAAATACATTATAAGGTAATAAAAATTAATATCACACATTATATTACCATGAAAAAAATGAATTATGAATTTAACAAAATGAATTGAAATTCTGTTGAAAAATCTCATTCCACTTAATCAGTAGACTCATATTCCCCATTAGAGTATTAATTTAAAAATGAAAAAATGAATGAAATTAAATTAAGAATATTAATTGTTTGATGTATCAATGAATATTATAAAAAACACACACAAAAATAAGTTTTCATTAAGGGTTATATCTAATAGAATTTAAATATAAATGATAAAATCTAACCATTCGATTATTTTTTGTCATGAATTATTAAACATCCTATATTGTTTCATAAATAATTTTATTAATTAATTAAAGAAAAATATTATTTTTTATAATACTTTATCTGATTTGTTACACAATATTACATCCTGTTAATTTATATTATATCATGATTTTTATGGTTTTGGGTGTGTTCATTTAATTGTTTTATGGTCAGGTCATTAGTGTATAATTGTGGATTTTACTATAAAATGGGAATACTACTCTAGTAGTGAAATTATATGGTATTAATACACTTATAGAATATAAAATGGTACCATTATTTTATTTAAATTCATACATGAGGATGAATTATTGAAAAAAATGATAATGATAAATTCTTAGTTTATTTTTGACAGGTTTTTCGAACATCACAAACAAGTATCGTTTTATTTAATATTAGGTATATATAATAGTTACATAGAATAAAATAAGTTAATATATACTTATTAATATCTGATTTACCAAAAATAGTTGTTTAATTACCATCTATGATGATGATAATGGAAAACGAACAAAATTATTATTCACGGTGGTGATTAACATGAATAATATAGACAATAATTTTGTTTCACTGAATAAGAGGAGGTATTAAAAGAGATAGATATTATATAATCCATTATAAACATACAATTAAATTATATACATTATTTAGATTTATAAATAATTTATGGTTTAGGTAGATGATGATAAATTATAAGAAGAAATGAAATTAAGACAGGTGTTTTCAAAAAAATTACATCATGAATATCTCCTCTTTGAAGGACTGCTTGAGGATAGTGGATTTGTTGTTTTGGTGGCACCAGAATCCCTTTAATATAATGATATTTAGTATTAGAGATTTTGGAATATATTTTATGTTCATAAGTTCTTATAATGGGAAATAGGGGGGTGTGGAATTTATACTTGAGGATGATTTGTTTTAAGTGATCAAATAATGATTATTTTATATTTAAATCCAACCACATTTTGGTGGCATTAATTCTAAATAATTTTGTTTATAATTATTTTTTAATAGCTATTTATTTTTGATAAATACCTCAAACTCCTATTAGGTTTTGTATTTTTTTATTTTAAGCCTTTACATTTTAACATTAACTCGTTTCATTATTTTACCTACATCACAGTAAATCATCATTTTACCACAGTAAATATTTTTTTTAATTAAAATTTAAATGAACATAATACCTAAATTTTAAATTATGATTCAAAAAATTGAATCCACTTTATCAAATTCAATTAACAAAATTATAAAATTTATTTCTAGAATTAACCCCGCAGACACACTGAGCTAATGGGGTTTTAAAGCAAAAAAGTTATAATTTTTACAATGTCTTTATACCTAACATCAATATTAAATTAATTATAATGACCCAAAGTTTATTGAAATATATATAATTGAGATATTTTTTCCCTAAAAATTTTTAATATACGTTTTAAAATTATTAATTATTTATCTCAAATGTCTTTTTTAAAATAAAATGTATTATTTTTCAGTATTTATCAAAAAATTAATCTTATCATAAAAAAATAATTATTAGATAATTTAGATATTACCCTTTAAAAATTGAAATTTATTTTTCCAAATAAAATTTACTAATTTTTCAGCATTTAGTTTTAAAATACTTGCACCATGAAAAGGTGGAAAATTAATCTTATTGAAAAATATTGTATTTATGATTAAAATTTAATTTTCTCTCATCATAATCATATAAAATGTATTTGATTAATTTAAAAATATTTTATTGGATATAAAAAATAGAAAATTTCATTTTTATCTTTTAATAATTGTGATTAATTTAATTTATAATGATAAATTATATTCTTGTCATAAAATTAGATTTCTAATTTAAAAATATACAATATATTTAGATGGCTTTTATTTTCATTACTAATTATGTTTTAACCAAAGAGTAAATTCAATAAACATGTGAAATCTATATTTTCATAATTTTGATAATCTAATTCCCTCCCTCTGTGATAATAGATCAGTGATAACTATCACATTTGAATAATATTATATAGCCAATTGTTTAAGCCCAATATGGGATATCTTGTATGGTATAGAACATGGTGTTTCCTATTAAAAATCATTTTATATTACATTTCTGCTACTATAATTCATCTAAATTAACTACTATAGAACTTCTATATTATTACGGAGTGACTTGATAAATATTCCCCCACCAAGATTTGAACCCAATTCTCTGGTGTAGGATGAAAAAGTATTTTGGTCATAAATTACTCCAATAACATCATATATAACTCTTGTATTGTAGAGTATAAAATTATTTTTTCATGATCCAATATATTGATTTAATCAAAATTAGTCAACTACTATTTTTTTAATTCATTTCTCATTAATGTTTTAATATAAAAAATTCTTAATAAAGTAAAATATCATATTTGGGTATACCATTACTTGATTTACATTCGAAATATTATCTCGGGGCATCCCTCTTTTTCAAGAAATTAATATGTTAGAAGATTTAAGCCCTGTAAAATTTATACATTATAATGAATATGAATGTTAGTATTTTAAATTGTAATTTAATAACACTCTATATGATTATTTATTCACATTTCACATATTCATAATTCTAATGATTTAGTTTGGAATACTTATTCAGTTATCAAAATAAATATATTCAAATTATATTGATTTGTAACTCTTTAGATGACTAATAAAGAATCCATTGTCAAGGTATACGAATAGTAAATAAATTTTGAAACCTCCAACATATTAAATGCATGTATAACATTTTAACGACTCTATTTAAAACTTTTTGAGTAAAGATTATATCATAATTCATAATATAGTAATTATATTCAAAAATAACTATTAGAATACAAAAATAAAACGAAAATTTCATAAATTTTTACTTTTTATATATATTTATAATCAATTCATTAAACGAACATTATAATTTATTCATTAATTATAGTAATTCCATAACTAAAAAAATATAAACACTATAAATTTACTTGTGACTTGATCCTATATATATTTACTTTTATATATATTTTCAATTAAATATTTTATTTGTGAATTATAAAAAATTTATATATGAAATACTCACATGTTATGTAAAATTTTAATACATATAAAATTTAATTGAATTTAACTTTTTATTATACAAACCATTAAAAATAATATTGATAGGGTTAAAATAATTTTTCAAAATTTCCTTTTACTTTGATCAATTGAAATTTAATAATATTTATAATAATTTTAATATAAATAGAATCATATTTATTTTATATATATTTATTTTATAAAAAATTAATAAAATACACTTATAATTTCTATATAAATTTTTCTATCCAAATTTCTACATAATAGTTTAACCATTTATATATATTATTGAATTATCGAAAATATTTCTAACACAACAAATCTTACAGTTCTAAGAACTTGTAATTTATAATATACTATATATAAAAAATATGGTGTGACACTCTTTTTTCCATGTAGAAAATGGAATATTGATCCCATAATACTTCTCATTTCATGTCATATAATATGTATAAAACTGAATGAAAGACTTAAAATTATATAACATATTACTATATATCATATCACATTAGGATATAATATCACAATGTATAATATAATAGATCATAAGACCAGTCATAATTCCATATGTATAAATTTTTTTATGATAGTGAATATAATTTAAATATAATATCTTATTTCTTAATTTTCATAACACGATTTTCAGTTTCATAATACAAGGAATGCATCAAATAAAAATAATTGGTTTTTTAAGGATCAAACCACACTTGTTCATCATAGTGAAATATAAAATGAAACCTAAATTCCACGATCTCCATGCAATGAAAAAGAAAAACTAATAATATTATTTCAATAATAATATAATTATATGAAATGTTTTGTGTATGATTTTGGACCTGAATGAGATTAAAATATTAACCCTTTAATAATTTTCCCATGTTAATCATAAAATATAGTTAAAAATATCATATTCTCTATGTTATTTCGTTGATACACACTAAGGCATTGAATGATATAGTGGAGGGATATATCTATATTGTAGAATATGATATCCCCAACCAAGATATATAATTTTTATTAGTTATTAATTAATTCTACAAAACATATATAAGTATATACACACATATATCATCACATTTTAGATATAAAAACACACCCTATACATTTATATATTTATGAAATGTACCCTTTAGTTATGAACTTATAGGATTTGGATCATAATATTGAGTTACATACAATTATTTATAGTCATTCTCTTACATAGAAGATGGAATTTTATCAATATCAAACCATTTCCCCCCTCTTAAATAGCTTATTTCATTTAGATGACTGATTTTTAGAGTATTTATTGGAAAATTGCACTTGTGTTATTAATTCGATATCTGAGAATATAAATTTTGTATATGAATGTATATTATGATATATGGATAATAATTAGTGACAATTTAAAAGTTGAAATTATTTTTTTTTGCACATATATGACCGAGATATACTCTAGAAAAATAAATGGTTCTTATAATAAGGGAATTTTTTACATTATGGGATTTCCATTATTCCTTATGAAATATGCTTATAAAAAATTTCATGCACCTAGTATTTTTTATTTTCATTGAATATTGTAACATCTTAAATATTAATATAATGTTTTCATTAAACAAGTGTATATGTTTAATAGATTTCACCACACATATTTCCATAATAAAATAGAACATTGTTTTGATTAGACCACAAAAACCTAACTGCTGAATTACTATGATTTAAAATAATTAACCTATTTTTGATATATTTATATAAAGAAAAAAGGCTACTTTTAATATGAATGAAAGTTATATAATATAACTAATAATAACTGAGAAAATAATTTATATTTTTAAAAAATTATTGTTTTATTTCATTAAACTATGAATATTATAATTAAGAAAAAATGAAATATATTGTTAATATGGCTAAAAGATAACCAATAAATTAATCATTTGTTTATAACATAAAGTAAATATTATTAAACATTTTGGAAAACAATTTTTTTAATATAAATAAATTTACACTCTATTTTAAAAGTTTATTTGAATTTTGAATTATCGTATTTTTACATATTTAATTTGAATAAATGAACATATATTTTAGAATATTTAGTTATATAATTTTAAGAACAATTTTTTATATTTTTTCTCAAAAGAATTAATTTTAGTTGAAAACTAAACAATATCATTATTATAAATAAAAATCTCTTTTATTATATCATTATTATATAAGTAATAAATAAAAAATAATGAAAAAAATTTATATTATCAAATATTTATTTTATATGAGACTTGTTAATTTTCAAAATCTTGGTTTTCATTCAAAAATCTATATTTTATATTTTAGAACATATATATTGAATTCTCATAAGTTTTTCTAATACATTATAATATTTTATTTTAAAAACATTTATAAATTTTATAAAATTTTCATTTCCTAGACCTGAATATAACATAGCTTGTGCCCCAACCCTAGTTGTCCACATGACCACTGTGGAATATTTCATTATGCTTAGGGATTCCAACTAGCAACACGGGTGTATTAGTAGCTCAACGGGAAATGTATACCACCCATGTCAGAGTTGAAAAGAGGATACAAAAAAGTGTATGGAGTAGAGAAAACATAATACAAATAGAGAGATGCAGTAAATAGATGAAAGAATAATCTAAAATAGAGAATGATTGATTGAATGAATATAATAAATAAAAGAATTTATGGTTGGGTAAAATAAATATCTTGATGTATCAAATACGGTTAATGTATAAATGAACGAGTAGATACAAACATGCCAGAAAAAGTTCAAAAGAAAACACAAGGAAGAAGAACTCTATGAGTATCTCAAGCTTAAGCCCGATCATATGCTTCTAAACTCCACCTATGTTTTTTATGTCAAAAACATGTATAGTGGCATTTACACTTTCTCATAACTATAGAAATATAGTCTTCTAGGATCCATCGGCGGCCTGAGTACGGTGTGATATAAAAATCTTAGTAGACCACCACCAATAGTGTCTAAGTGTAATCTGATTAGGTGCTCATAAATAAATAGTATACGGGTATAATCATTATAGTATAGTAATACTAAATACATAATTAACCTCCCACGTAGATTCCTAAAGAAAATGTGGAGGTTCTACCTGCTTCTTTCATGGATGGTATGTCTGATCATGGAACTTTTTATATATGTGTGTGTGTGTTTGTGTGTATGTGTGTGTTTGGGTGGATTGGGATATAACCACCACCATCCAATTCTAAGGGAATATCTCATGATCTCACGCCTAACCAAAATCCAATAGCCCTCCCTACCACCTATCATGAAATTATTTACAGAACCAAGATTTACCCACTATTATCTATCAAAAGGGGATCTCTCAACATCTATCCCATATATCCATCTACTAGTAGGACCAGGGAATACCCAAAGGAATCCATCACCATAGGTGCTCTAACATTCATCCCATAGCTCCAGCTAGGAAGCTACCACAGTCTCCCCTCCCATGGACTCCCACAGATCCTTCGTTCTAAAGCCTATATTTAATAATTATTTAGCATATATATAATACATGAGGAATTAACCACTCATGGATCTCATTATAATTCATAAACATTTTCACAATAGATAAGATGATTACAAGGCATCACCTCTCATGTCATGTCATCAGGCCTTTTCAATGAAATCAATGCATGAATAAATTTCCCACATGACACATGAGGAAAAACATATAATTTGTTCTTTTAACCATAATAAAATATTTCATGGAATTAAATTTATCATTTTTTAGTCTACACATGGAATGGACAAGGAATGGGTTCACCCCAATATAAATATAACATGTCTATTTTAATAAAATAACCCATTTCATGTGATTCCTTTTAGTTGAAACATGAACAAGGTCAAGGACATACCATCCCTTGGAATCATTACTTCAAATCTAATTCATGATAGTATTTATACACATCTTAGCTTTTCCAAACTATATAAGAACCTAATCTAATTTTCCTATATGTTTGAAATTCGGTTTTTAAGGTATATGGGTAAATCGTTAGGCCATGTGAGAACACAACTTTTCATTTGTTAAATTTCACTTATAATGGAGAAAACCCCAATTTATGTATCATGTAATACATTAATTACTCATGATTCAAGGGGTAATTCTTTTAAATATCAATCCATGAGCTAACTTGGGTACCATTCATTTTAGTCAATTTCCCCGAACTGAAATTTTTTAGGTAGAATAACTAAGGGTGTCCATATAGAGTATGGGTGATGTATGAAACCCTTAAAAATACCCAATTAACCTATATTAAGCCACAATTATAATTTACAGATGAAGGAAAAAAACAAAATTTTGATGCTTGGTAAATCCCGGCTTGTGGAACAATTGAATAAATACGTAACGATTGAAACTCAAATGGAAATATATGTGGACACCTACCATAGTGTCATATATGAAGCCTAAGTTGATATAAAACATAGATTTGAATCATGTTAGAAGAGATCTGAGATACATTACAACACCCTAAAAATAGGGAAAATGAGACTGCATCTAAATAATTAAATGGAAGGAGAGATTTACTATGGAAGGAAGAGTACATGGGGTATGAATTACCAAGGGATATCTAATTCTTCCTTTAGATTGATGGTCAGTTTCTACTGGAAATAGATAGAATACATTTTTTCATGTAAGATATTTGAGCACAATGTGAGAAAGAACACACTGCAAAACCTCTCGAAAACACGGGAGAAATAGGATAAATAGGTTTAAAAAATTTAGAGGACAAAAATTCCCTTTTACCATAAATATTTTGGGCTACATGGTTTAGGTTCATAGTTTCAAAAATTTCATAAACCGTGTTGTATGGATTTTCTCCATACATAGAGTTAGCCACATGACTATACATTAGTTCTTGCATGGTTGTAGGAAAACCATGTGGACATGTAGGTTCCCTATTTGTTGCTGTATAACCGTGCTCCTTGGGTGCATCATTTAGGTAAATTGGGTGGACATGTTATTTTTTTCTATTTCAAAAACTACATGCTCTGAATGAGTCATGGAAACTCTCGTGACCTCCACTACTTGATTAAGACTCTTAATTTGGTCCATATAAGGTATCTAAATTAAATTACTAATGATATGTACCTTTGGTAAATATCATGTCAATACAACCTTTTCTCCTTATTGAAAATCATCCCTGAATTGACCTTCTATGGATAAAGTGGTGCTGTTAGAGAAAATCAATTTCCATTGATATCATATATCACCTACACCCTCCTAGGTCTCATTAATTACATGGACGTGCTAGCATAGCACCCATACAAGAGTAACAGACATGCCTCAGAGTGTCTTCATTCTCTGATAATCAATATACACTGGATACTCCTAGAATGAATCATCCATATCCAATTCGATTTCATAGGGATGAAATATTTGAGTTGGGACTCGATCGTATCGGCCAAGCTGAGATACATGAAAGGAATCATGCATACACTAGTATCATTGACGAAGTTCCAATGGGTAATCCACTGGTCTAATTTTCTTCACTACTTAGATAGGTCCAATGATACTTAGTGATGGATTAACCTATTTTAAAATACATCTATGCCATATCCTATTTGAGACTCACAAGAAAAACCATTCTCCTTCCTTGAATTCAAGTGGTCACCAGCGTCTGTTGGCATATGACGGCTATCTAGACTGAGCTATCAACATATGATTCCGAATTAGTTGGACCTACTCTTTAGTCTCCTAAATGATACATGGTCCAAAAAAATATACTTCCCCTAACTATAATAAGAACATATGTTAAAGGAAAGGCCTACCATTCAAGGCTTTATAGAAAACCATATCAATGGTTTCTAGAAATCTATTTTTATATGAAAATTCCACGATGAGAATGTGTTTCTCCCAAGTTCCTCTAATGTCGAGGACATGAGTGTAGATCATTTACTCTAGTACCTAAATGGTCTATTATGCCTCTCCATAAATTTATGGTTGATAATACTTTCTCATAAGTTTATGTGTACCAAATACCTTCTACAACCACATCTAGAACCATGATGTTATATGAGCCTCTCTATCAGAAATGATAGAACGAGGAGCTACATGATGACATACCACATCCTTGTCAAATATTCTTCTTAAATTGACTACCAAGAAGGTATCTATCATTGGTAAGAAGTGTGAAACCTTCATAAGATGATCAATGATAATCCACAATGCATCATTTCTCTAAGGTGATCTAGCTAAACTAGTAACATATTCCATCAAAACATCTTCCCATTTCCTCTTTGGAATGGAGAACTACAGAATAAAAATTACTGGACGCTGATGTTCTGCCTTCACTTGTTGATAGGTGGAACATTTCATGATGATACTATATATATCATGTTTCATGTTAGGCCAACATTATTGGTTTCATAGGTCATGATACATGTGGGTGTCCCCAGGCTAAACCGCCCATGATGAGGTGTGGAAATCCTACATCAACTCCACTCTAATGTCTATTGATACCCCTAAACTCACTCATAATAGTATAGAATAATCCTTATCGACTATCCAACATGAAGATGTTTTATCTTATGAGACATTTCCCATAATACAAGGACTTCAGGATCTAATAGATTATCAACCTTACCCGTTATATTAGAGTAGTAGTCAGCACTAAGGCTGATAGATTAGTTTTAGCATCTTCCTCTTGATCCTAAATGTTTATCATCGATAATAAGGCCATAATATTCCATTAAAATCTGAAATCCTAAACTACCGCTGTATAAGTCTTCGTGTTTAGAGCATCAGCTACTGAGTTCTTGTTCCATGGAGTGCAGGTAATCTCACAATCAAATGATTTCAGGTAATTGAACAACCTACGTTGCCATATATTAAAATAATACTATTTTAGTTTCTATTTATGGCTTTTTTAGTATTTGAATACCACCAAATTCTCTCCTATAATATAGTTTCTCTAATAGCACAATTCATAAGCAATTATATTGATCTCGAGGTCATCTGTTAGATAATTCTACTCATGAGGTATCAACTGACGAGAACCATATGCAATGGCCCACTCATCCTCTATCTGAATAGCTCCCATACTGATACCTGATGTGTTATCAATTACTGTATAGGCCTTGTATGTATCTAGTATAACCAATATTGGTGATGATTTCAGTCTACCATTGAACTCCTGAAAGGATAAATCACAAGCTTCCGAACATTTGAATTTCACATAATTCTTTTTTCAATCCTATAAGGGGCGCTACGAGGCAAGGGAAATATTAAAATAAATCATTTTTTTATATTCATAAATACCCAATAAAATCCAAATTTCAAATATTTCTTTATGATTTTTCCTTGAAACTACATATCTCACTTTCTCTTGGCTGATAGAAACTTCTGACTCTAAGATGATATATCCCAAGAAGTTGACTTTATTGATTGAGAAGTGGAATTTTCAGAGCTTTGTATAGACCTGATCCACTCTCATTGAATTTATAATGATCTAAATATGGGTGGTATTGTCATATCTAGAGCATGCAGAAAACAATATATCATCAATAGAAACAACCAAAAATGAATCCATATATGGGTGGAAAAACGAGAACATAAGATCCATGAAGATAGAAGGTTTGTTTCAGAGTCCGAACGACAAAAACAAGTACTCATAGAGATCGAAAATTCTCTAGAAATCTATGCGGGTTATTTCTGATGTCTTGGAACACACTTGATGATAGCCTGACCTCAGATCTATATTGTAAAACAACTTCATTCCATGGTGATGATCAAAGAGTTCATTTATTCTTGGTATGGATATGGGTTCTTGACTGTAAACTGATTCAACCAAAGTTAATCGTCACAATGCATAAGGTTAACATTAGGCTACAAGGAAATTATTACCAATGAACCCCATGTTGATGTTGTGGGGAAACAAATACAATCACCTCTAAATCCTCCAACTGATTCATGAGCTCCAAAGGCACCATAGGTTCTATTCTATAAGGAGGAATAGTCACAGGTGCCTCTCTTGAAACAAGATCAATAGTAAAATCTACCTCTATCATTATAGGTAGTCAAATAAGTCATCTAGAAATTCAACCCTGTATTTCTCTAATAAATGAGGAAATTCAACATGTTGTAACCACTAATCATCATGTTAAACACTATTTACCGGTGCTATAGCACTACCCTGCCTCCACTACTCGGGTCCTTCTCATATTGCACTAACATCCCATTCTCCCTTATGTATGTGTGAAATTAACTCTAGTTATGTAAATGTGACCCTCCTATAATACCAGAAAAAACAGTCTCTATAGGGAACTATCCAGTCAATCCAAATGATTACATCAATTCCTAACATATCAAGGATGTAAATGTTCCACATGAATTGGTGACTGCATAACTCATGGGGACAATTCTGACAGTAGGGAACACCCTCTAAATTGATACCTAATGGGGTATCTTCAATCATAGAACCATTATAGTACTCGATGTTAAGAACCAAACTCATTGTTATCATCTCTGATATAATTGAGTGAGACACACCTATATCAAAATGATCATACACTAAGGTTGAGGATATGAGAATAGTACCCCATACAGTAGATGGTATGACACTCTTCTCCTATGTTGTAGGCTAGACTCCATGTAACAGGCATGTATTGGGGCCCTGAGTCACTACCTGACAACGCTAAATAGGCCATCTCTACTAGAACAGGGAATCATAATCCATGTTTCATCTACCTCAGCCACCACCCCGACCTGAACAACCAGTGGTATTCTAGGTTTCTTCCTATCATTATATTTCTGACCCATCTCTTGAGTGAGGAGTAGGTCTAGATCCATGCTATCTAAGTACTAAAGATAAAGTATTTCATGTCACGACCCGTCCTAAGGGCCCGTGCCGTGACAAACCTAAGCATGACATCCATAGGACATGGGCTGTAGACTAGAACCAATGCGTAATTCCTGGTAAAAAGGGAAGGCATTGCCTTTGTAAAGTAAACAAACACCATAGAGCAAGCAAGCAGAAGTAAACACTAAGTAAAAACTGGGAACAACAGTAAGTGCGGAAAATTATGTGGGCCTGAATACAAACCCAAACATAATGTAAAGTACAACTGAATAAGGGAGTACAACAACTGAAAAGTAAATTCGCAGCCTCGAGCTGTCCACTGGAAGTCCCACATGAATGGTGGGTACATATAGCCTCCACAGCTCCTTGGGTCCATCCATCCACTCCGAGTACGTCCGGCCCAGTGGTCCACCTCCAAGTATCATCCAGCTCTGCTAGCCTCAACCACGATCAGCGCTGTCCGTCGTCTGCAACCAACACAACGTTGTGCGGGCATAGCCCGTGCAGGGGTGAGTATAAGCTACTCATTAGGGACCCCGAGTCCCCCGAAGGTCTCCCAGAATCCATAAAGGATAATCCGCAAATGAAAGATACTATCATGAAGTAACAACCAACACTACTTAGGTATATTCCCATACATATACCTAAGTTATCAACTGAATGTTGGCTCCAACATCCGAGCCCATGTTCAATCACATCCACATAGGATAGCACAACTCATTCCACATAGGATAGAAAAACAAGATTAATCTCACACAGCTATACTTCTTTGTATGACGATACAGATGATCAGATGTAGCCACTGATTCATCTAAGTCGTCGGACCCACACATGATCGATTGGTACTAACGCCCGCAATGACCCACACAGGATCTGACCCACACAGGATCGATAGGTAACTAACCCCCGCAATGACCCACACAGGATCTGACCCACACAGGATCTATAGGTAACTAACCCCTGCAATGACCCAAATAGGATCGGACCCACATAGGATCTGTAGGCACTAGCCCACACATGATCACTGAGCGCTGACCCACACAGGATCTGACCCACACAGGATTGGTAGCACTGATCCACATAGGATCGCTGAGTGTTGTGTTCATCGTCATCGAATCCCCGGAGGATTTCTGTATAGTCTTTATCGTCGTCACAGTCGCAGCCAGCTCTAGGGTTCCCGCACACAGCAAGCTTGTTCGGGAGGGTCCGCTTCACGAGCCGAGGGGCTGATACATCAACTGACACATAGTTCGGAGTTGATGTATCCAAAAGTTTTGTATCGTGAACAGGAACTCAACGTCACGGACGACACGTCAATCGGACTCCTGGTCTGAGAGTTATTGAGTTTTTCGTCCCAGGGGCCCAGTTGGTTTTTAAGTCAAAACTAACCCGACCATACTCCAACTACGTCCAAACCTCGAGAGGAGTAATCCAGAAGGTCCATATCACTAATAGTAATCCATCAATGTCGACCGCACATCATTTGGACATCTGGAGCTCAAGTTATAAGTGTTTCCGCTCCGAGGGCCAGTTTGGTTTCGTGTATGAACCAACCCGAATGAACCCAATGTTCTCTGAAACCTTGAGTGTAATATACTGAAACGACCGTCTCGATCCAAGGATGGCATCGCAGCTGAAAGTGGGTCGATTGGAAGGTTTGTAGCCCATGTTATGGGTAAAAGTCCGAAAGGGGTCTTGAAGTGGGGGTTTCAGGCCCGGACCGATCCGGCCCGAGACCCCCTGGGTCGGGCCGAACCGGGTCGACCCGACCCGGGACCAGGTCCGGCCCTCTTGGGCGTGGCCCGGTCCGGCTGGCGCGGCCCGGCCTGGCCTGGGCGCGACACGGCCCGGCCTGGGTGCGACCCTGCCTGGCGCGCTGGCGCGGCCCAGTGGCCAGGTGGCTCGGCCCTTTCGGCCGACCGGATGCACAAAGGGGGGCGTCGCCCCCATGAATGAAACCACAGCCCCGTATGGGGGCTGCTCTATGCCAACAGAAACGGCCGAGCGCCGCGTCCTGCCTCCCTCGGTCCTGTGCGATCGTGGGACCAGCGGCCCTTCCCGGCGGCACGCCAGGCACGACCGCCTCCTGGCGGCCGCCAGGTGCCGGCCGCCGCCTCCTGTCATCGGCGCCGCCGTGCCGGCGAGGCGCGCCGTCCGTGTTTTCCGCGGACCACCGGACGCGCTCCAGGGGCCTGTTTTGCCTGCCGTCTTCGCCAGTGGTCCTCCCGGGACCGACTCTTCACTGTGAAGAACTCAAAATGCCCTTGCGGCCTACTTCGTCGTTTCCCGCCGATCCGCACACCAAGAACGAAGTAACGGTGGGTTTGGACTTGTTTGTTTGTCCGCACCCACTGCGTTATCAGTTTAAATGGCTTCCGAAAAATTTTAAACACATGTCGAGGATATAAATCTCATATATTTAATTGAATAGAAACCCCTACCTCAAGAGGTTGAAGATTCGAAGATTGTCGCGGGAGAAGGAACGTCAATGAAGAAGCGTCGCGAATGAAGCGTCGCGGATGAAGCGTCGCGGAAGGAGAATCGTCACGTCGCGGAGAAAGGATTCGTAAGTGTTGCGTCGTTGAGCTCCGAGGATCCGGCGTTCTGGTTGACCTTTGTCGGAGGTCGGCGTTCTTCGCGTTCTTCGCGTTCTTCGTTGAGGAAGGAGTGTTTCATGGCTTGAGTGATTTCTCCCAATTCCTCTCGCACAACCCACCTCTAATAAAATAAGAATTGTCTTAATTTATTAACACAAGAAAATGATTGAATTTAAAAAAGAAACAATCAATTAATTGAATTAATTATGGAGTTTAAGCAGCCCAATTAATGAGGCATTTATTATCCAGAATAAACGCAAGGGGTGACTTCATTAAAAGGGGGTGCGGGTGTGTTACTTAGTTAAAAGAGGTGGTTGTAAAAGGTGAATGAAACGGTGGGTCTCTTGTGGGACCCACCTCAAAAATATCTTACCTAGTGGGTAGGATATTTAGGGCCCCACTTCATCCACATAGCTTAGGTTCAACAAAAATAATATAAAATTGGTTGCACCACTTTTATTTTATTCCTTTACTTAACCCCAAAATTTAATAACCACACCCGAGCAAACGCAACTCTTCAAAAGGCGTTTCTAAGCAATTACCGGCGATGTGATTCCATCGGTGCCCTCGGAATTCTATTTCGAGCACCGGTTCAAAAGTTAGAAAAACCCGCTCATTCGTTCACTAAACGTACTCGAGCTAAACATCAGAAAATGATTCTGGGCACACCAGGCCTCGGAATCTGGTTCCCTCAGAAACCGCGCTCTTGTAAAATCCCCAAGAAAATTAAGAAAAAATTTCCCTTGAATTTTACAGGTCATTACATTGTAAAAAAAAATAGGTATGGCCCATCATACCACAACCTATGCACTCAACTAGATCCCACATACACTATTCTTTGAAGTGGATTAACATTATACAGTGGAAAAATACATGATAACTATCAGTGCTAAAACCCTAACTACTCATACCTCAATGAATAGTCTCATAATGCCTCATTTTCTCAGATAAATATCCACAAGAGGTTCTATGTTCTGAACCTCCATATTTGACACCTTAAGAATCTTTTAAATTCTACTATATAATTAAGTCCCAGATGAGGATTTCTGATATGGTTGTCATCCAGTATACATTATCCTATGACTATATAGAATTACACAACTCACCCTTAAATCACCGAGTATCCATCAAATCATTAGCAACTATAGAAGAATCAAAATGCTTCATCTTAGTGAAACAAGATGAGTATTCCATTACTCAAATGGCCACCTACTACATATTATAAACACTCTAGATTTGTCATCCCTTAGAGTCTACTGAATGAATTAGTCATAGAAGACAGTCTAAAAGTCATCATAATCATTATCTATATTCGAGTATGCTTTAGTGATGGAATCCCACCACCTCTTAGATGAAACAAAAATCATATCAGAAGCTAGTTCAACCCTCCACTCTATAGGTGTCTCTATATTCTCATATAAAGATAGAGTCCCCTCAATCCAATAACTTACTGCATCAAGTTGTCCATCTGTATAAAATGTGGTTGATGAGACTGTTGAAACTCATAAGTCAACTCTACCACACTCGGGTAATGTCACTCTCCACCTTTCATTAAGTGCATCATACAAAAGAAACCCTCTCAAAACAAGGATTTTGTTCGCACATTTTGGAATACATAGATGAGACATATGTGGCATGATTAGGGAGACAACTAGAATCTCATGGGAATCCACATTATGAACATGATATCCACTACCTTCAAGGTGTGGTGACTGATGATGTTGTTATAGAATAATTGTATAATTCAAAATGAAGGTCTCATAAATGTTTCAATAAAAAATGATTATTGAATTTAATAAACTAAAAACTTTACTTAATACTTCCTATAAACAGACCATGTCTCTCGGTGCCAAAATCAATATCCAAGACAAGAATATAGACAAAGAACTCTAACATGCCACAAGAACTCTAGAAAATTCCCCACTACCCATAACTATGGCTAAGTTCAGGTAGGAGTCTATGGCTTTGGCATATGTAAGATGGTTGTTTTAGTTTAAAATCTGTTATCCCATGTGTAAATTTTCTCATATATGAATTTAAAACATCTAAACATGCTGAATCCAATGATATAATATTTTTTGGTTCATAAGTGACCATACACCCAGTGAACAAAAATATGGAATTCACTTGGATGTCATTTTCATTAAAATTGTGCTTATCCAAATAATTTAATAAAATTGAATATGGTTTATCTAGTTGGAATTCCATTTTACGATCTATATGGGACCATACACCTTATGAATCAAATAGTAACTCCCAATAAACTCACACAACTGTATGATCAAAATCATGAAAAAGATGTTAACATAACTGTATATACAAAACATGCCACAATCGACTTCCAACATGAAATACTCACTAAAAATTAGACATGTAATGACAAGATACATGATCTATAACTCATTTTATGCCTAAAATGAATCATGATTATAATTCATAACCCTCATTTCATCAGGTCATGTGATGAAATCATAATTCCAATAACATCAATATCAATAACATCACAAAACATGTCAAGCACTAAATAGTGAATTGATTTCAGAAGTAAATAGTAGAATCCATAATAATATCATTTAAAGAATCATGGAATTCACCCCATACATGGGTTAAAAAGGAAAAATAATTTCTTGTGACCTAGTCCCAAGTGTTCCCAGTCTCCATTATATTATCCCCAAATAGTATTGCAGAATGTAACCGCTCTGATACAATATTGTGACATCCTCGATCCTGACACCACATGGCTCGTTCCCTGATCCATGTTGGCCACATAACCTCTGGTGCATCTTTCCATATTACAATGGCTTCTAATTACTATAAGGGGTGTATAACTTGTAAAGTGAGGAGACTATAGCCCAATCTCATTGTAGAAATGAGGTTATAAAAAATATTAAGTAGTAGTGGAAATGTAATACATATAGAAAAATTATGTAAACATCATAAAGATAAATAGATAATTGAATAATATTGAATAAATGAATGTAATAACCAATGGACATAATGGTAGTGTCTGATACATACGAGGATGCATGGAATAATGCTAGTACAGAAATTATTGAGTAGAAGCATGCTACATAGAAGTACAAAAGGAAACAAAATGAAAAAATATATCTATGAGAATCTTGAGCCTAAACCCAATCCTCTACTCTTAACTTCCGACTATATAGTACAAGTCAAGAAACAATAGATAGACCATAATTATTTCATGTACCAGTAAGAAAATGGTCTTCTAGGGTGCCACAGGAAGACTGAGTAGGGTGTGAGATAATAATATCCGTAGTCCACCACCAATGGTGTCTATGGGTAATATGTGTAGGTTTATGTAAATAGACAGTATTCATGTATAAGTAGGAAAATAAAGTAATACTGAATATATATTAACATCCCACTTAGGATTACTAAAGGACTCCTTGAGGGTCTACCTACTTCATCCCATGGTTGTTATGTCAGATCATGAAACATTATATATATATATATAATATCAGTATATATTGGTGTGTTTCTGTCTGTTTTGACATAGATCGGGACATAACCACCACCATAAAATTCTAGGGGAATTTCTCAATATCTAGGCCCTTATCCAATTCCACGATCCATCATAGTCCTTTGGAATTCAAGTACTGATAAGACTGGGACGTACCCATTGTTATCCATCACCATGGGAGATATCAAGGTATATCCACTGGCTTTAGCTTCTAGCAATATTGGGACATACCCAAAGGCATCCATCACTAGAAGATCTCTCACAATATATCTGTTGCCACCAGCTAGGATTCTCACATAGTCTCCCCTCCCAAGGACTCTCATAGTACCTTTACTCCACACCATATATATATTAATTTTGTTCATACATATAATACATGATGCATTAACCTCTCATTCATCTCATTTTAATTTGTAGACATGTTCACATTAAACAAGATCATCAAAAGCCATTACCTCTAGTGTCATCTCATTAATCCTTTCTCAAGGAAACCAAGGTTTGAATAAATATACAACTTGAAACATGAGGATAAGCTCTCTAGTGTTACATTAACCATAATAAAATCATTAAAGGGATTCCATTTATTATTTATCATTTAACATACGTCATGTACAAGGCATGCGTTCACGACCATATATATAAATTCTATTTTAATAAAACAACCCATTTCATGTGATTCCTTTTGTATGAAAAATGAATAAGGGGAAGGTGATTCCTTACCTTGGGATAATTATATAAAAAAGTTCATGATAAAGGTTAAATCCATATTACCATATAAAAACTATACAATACAATAACCCAATTTCCCCAAAGGTGTAAAATTTCGTTTCTAATGTATAGGGGTCAACTATAAGGCTATGTATCAACCCAAATGATCATTTGGGAAATTCTAATTATCATGAATCCAAATACTTTTGAGGTAAATTTAAATAAAACAATGAATCTTCAGTCAATGGATAATTCTATTAAATTTCAATCCCTAAGCTAAATTGGGTTACTAGAGTTTTAGTCTATTTGAAAAAAATGATCATTTTCAAGGTCTCACACAAAATGAAATCTATACTGAGCATGAATGATGTACAAACTCCTAAAAAAGATCTAACTCACCTATATCAAGTCATTTGGTACATTTAGATATGAATTAACCAGCACAATTTAGATGCTCATCAGAGATTGGCTTCTGTCATGATTGAATAATTATGTAATGAACAAGACATAAATGGAAAACTATGTGAACACCTATCATAGCGTTGTAGATGATCCCTCACAAGATATCAACCAAATATTTGAAAAATTATAGAAGTGATCTTTGTTTTAGTGGAACATATGGAAAATTGGGTGAACAAGACAACAACTAAATTATACAATAGATTGTGAGATTAACTGAGGAAGGATGAGTACATGATGTTAGCCTTATCCTAGGAAATCTAATGCTTCCTTCAGATCAATGATCAGTTGTGGAATAAAGGAGTTAGAATAGGTTGAATCTTTTATAATTATTCAAATGAACTTGAGGAAGAACCAGATTCCCAACCACTGGAAAAAGAGGGAGATAGGAGATATAAGTTTAATAATTTAAGATTGGAAATGGTCTTTTACCCCAAAAAAATAGGGCTGCAAGGATTTCATGAATGGTTTTTGAACTGGGCACAAAATGTGCGGTATAAATCTAATCTATACATATAGTAGGCCACATGGTAATGATCTTGGTCCTACACAGTTGCAGGCAAACCATGTGGACATTTAGTTGACATGTCTACAGCCGCATGGGTGTGCTCCCTAGGTCGCATTGTTTAAGTAAACTGTGTGGCCAAGTTATTTTTCTTATTTCAAAAACTAGCAGCTCTAAATGAGCCCTAGATACTTGAATGACCTCCACACCATGATTAGAACACATAATTATGTCCATTTAAGGTATTGGATATGAAAAAGTAATGATTTTTACCTTTGGGAATGGTTGGGTATTAAAAATACTAGGTTTCAAATTATTAATAATTGGGTCAAAATTATCTAATAAGGTCCACTTTTTTTTAGGCCTAATGATTATGTTTCCTAAGGAATAAACTTGTTACCACAGTAAAAGATTATATAATAAAACTAATAATTCAAGTGGTAAAGGGATGCATAAAAGAAAAAAATTAGCCTATAATTGAGTAGATTTGTTTTTTGTAGACATTATCTCTTCCCCAATTTATTATTTCTCAACATTGGATCCACAAAGAAATGTTTTTCAACTTCTACGATTATATTAAAATGAAATTTTTAAATAAAATACAATTTTAACCACATATTAAATGGAACTTTTACCACACATTCAAAAAATTATAAAAAATATGGTTTTCCCCTATAAAAATTCCTTTATTTCATTCCCATAAAATAATTTTAACCACTAGTTATCTTTATGTCACAATATATAATACTGCCCTATCTATTTTCAATGGATCTTCCAAAAAAATCACAAAGTCCTCAACTTGAGTAATCATTTTAACATAACTTTGTAATTTTTTATTTTATTTTTCAATTATAATATTAAAACCAATATGTAATGTAATAATTATTTATTAGATAATAAATTTTATTTTTCTTTGTAAATATTCATTGATCTCATTTAATATTATCTATTACAGAAAATAAAATTGTCATCTGCACATTGTCGGGACTACCACCTCTATGATGCAATTGTGTATCACTTTCCTTCACCACCGTAAATGTATGTTGTAAAAGGGTAATTCAATATATCATAAATCTATTTATATCATGGTTATGGTTATTAAATAACAATCCACATTACATTTTTCTCTCGTTCAATGGAAAATAAAATCACCGACTATGTGTACACGTAGACTGGTGCCTACATAGAATAACTGGCGTATATTTTTATTTACATACCAACCTTATATATAAGGTTAAGAGAATGATATTAATGTATAATTATTCTGTTCATGAGAAAATTATTGTTTATTTTTTCTTAGTTTTAAAACATTCTAATGATATGATCAATAAACAATTATCGTTAATTTAATTGTATAAAATAAGAAATTTTAGTGGAAGATGATGTATCTATTCAATTTAATGGAATTTTATAAATTATTTTTCCATATTTATTTTTTACAATTATTATATTTGACACTAATAAGAACAAAATAATACTAATTTTCTTCTTTTATAATGATATTATAACTAAACCATAGGTTCATGTTTGAGTTTTTTTAACCACATATTTGAAAAATACTCTGAAATATATGTCATGGATGACTATGAATAATTATTTACTATAATAATATTTTATAAATATTTAATAGATATTTTATTATAAAAATTTTATATGAATATTGAAATCATTAATTAAGAAATCACCCTTCTTTCATTAAGAAACACTAAAACATTCTCATCACCGATTTTCACCTCACAAATCGTAACCAAAACAAATATGAATGGAAATTTTATATTTATAAACTATCCTAGATCATATATTAAAATTAGATTATTTATTTAGGAATGATTATTATTGTGACCACAATAAATATCAACACAATGTTTTGTGAAACTAAATGATTGTGATTAAGATTACGTGAAACCGGTGTTGAAAGGAGGTAATAACATAATAATATATAAATATATGTATAAAGAGTTTATAAATTAAGAAAATAAATAGTTATAAATACTGTTATTTATTATTTATTATGTTTATTTAATTTAATTTTCTTGGTCTTCCATTAACTATGAATAATGAATCATTCCACATGGAATGGTGTTTATCCCAAATTTCTCTCTTTGAGATATGTTTTGTATTTCATACTTAAATTAATTTATGTGGTGAATATAATAAATATTAAAGATATAATATCAGTATTTCTATTTTAATCTAGTATTTTTTCAATTACATTCCCCTTTTATCAAAGGGTTTTTTCAAAAATGTTTCACAAGAAAGAAGGCTTCCCTTTGTCTCAATTCTGATTATCTAAGACATATTATCTATTTTAAAACATGTTTCTTTTGAATGGTGTTCTATTATATAAATATCCCATGAATGATAGATAATTATATAATTTTAATTCATTTCATAAACTTAGGTAAATAAACTTATTTTCTTCAAATATCTTTTGACTCAATTTTCAACCGATTCGCATGAGTTTCTTGAAACTCAATTTTGACTATGTGAGTTACGATTATTCACAATAAATTATTTTATATATCATTGGTAAATTGTAAAATTTTATTTTATTATGAGTTATTTTCTCATTGAATTCATTTTTAACAAAAAAATCCCTTTTTAAAATGATTCATGATTCTTAGAATATGTAGCACATAAGAGACATTGGTAACTCAAATCTCATTTATAAGAGTTACAATGTTTCAATGTGATGATTAATTATTAATTTTTTGTTTCACTAACAAATGATTTTGTTATTTTTTGAATAATAATATTTTTAAAAAGTATTTATTAATAATATGATTTTATTTTTTCACTTTTTATAGTGTGATTTTTCATTGATGGTATTTTCCAAAATTCTAAGAATTATTTTTACTTTATCATTCAAGCGTTCTTTTCCCAAAATTACTTTCTCAAATATTAACCATATTAATTTTCAAGGCCCTAATACTATATATTTCTTTTTATGTTAATAGGTTTCAAATAATTTAACCTCCACCTTTTGGGAAATACATTTGAAAGTGGCTCATAACATTTTTATTTATATCAATGTTAATCATAATTTCCTTAAACACTGTTATATTTTCACCTCATTTTTTGAACATATTCAAAATAATTTATCCTAATAAGGATCATTTTTAATGATTTATCCTTGAATATATATTAATATTTCTGGGTTATATACTCGGGTTATGACACAATTTTATCCTTGATCCCTACGTTTGTTTTACAAATAAAAAATATTCATTTCTCAAGTGTGTATTTCACAAATTTCGGCACCCATATTTATTTTCTCTATCAAAAAGGTGTTATATTCTTCTTATACTATCCAAATTCTTACTATGGATATTTTATAAACATTTTAACTATTTTATGGATTTGGGAAAAAAATTAACACAGTATATTATTTTTCAAATATAGATGATTATTCGCAAGTTGACTATATATTTTCGACCATATAAATTATTTCTCAATATGGGTTACGATCAATGTTATATAATATATTGAAAATAAAATACAAACGATTATTTTCAAGTTCACTATTTAATCTTTTACCCACCACAGATTTCATAGGATGAGTTATGATGGTCTTATCATTTTTATTGATATGCGGAAACATATTTTAATACTGAATGATTATTTACTAATAATATAGGTTAATCATGTATTAATCTTCAATAGTATAAATTATTCAAATATCCATGTTTTTCAACCTAAGGTCCCATGGGTAATATTGTGAAAGGTCTTATTGACTCTTATTGTGAATTCATTGGACATAAAAAAGTGAAGGGTGGGGCCCAAAATCATATATTCCATCAATGCGTCAATAGGTCTCATGTGACAAAATATGATGGGTTTTATTGTACATTTTATACCATAATATTATAATTTATTGAAACAAACCCTTGAAATAATTTTTTTGATGTTCTACATTATGAGTTCCATTAGTATAAGATAAATGTTATTTATATACATATTTTATTTATTTTCATTGAAATAAAATTCTCTTAGATTACATTTATATTTAAATTTTTAAAATTATTTTTCCTCAATATATTATGTGTTTCGTGCTTATGGTTTTATATAGCTTTGGTTTTATGTTTTTATTACTAATCATTTTATCTCCCCTTCGTAGGTTTCCATTTCCATAGGTAATGAATAAAACAATAAACATAATATGTCTAATAGAATAACACGATTTTTCCTAATTATATGAAGCTATAAACATAAATTTTCATTAGAATGCATGTATTTCAATATTTTCATCAAATTATATATTTCTGTGATAGTATTGATAAAGAAATTATAGTTTTTATTGAAGACAATATGTAATGTATTTGTGTATGTCACCAAATATAAGAGAACATGTAAAGGGAAACATAGTCGAAATTAGAAAATGTTTTAGATAACATTGTATATTTGGATGTTTTTTAGGATAATTTATAGTTTTAAATGTTATAGTAGATTAAAATTTCAAATTTATTAATAAAAAAATTGGAGAATATATAATTTAATGTTAAGGTAATGGTGAACCTTTTTGGGGATTATGATAAGATATCCTTAGTGAAAACCTTATAGATAAGTTTAAGAAATAATTATATGTATAGTATAACATCCTAAATATTTGGTAAAGCTGAGACTACATGATTGTACTTGGTATTTCATCCCTTTATTGTTACTATAAGTAGATATTTTCTCTGAAATAGATGTAACAAGGGGTAATAACCCATAAATCGGTAGATTGGATGTTAAATCAATTATCACCTAGTTCATGGAAATGATTCATACCTAAAAGAAAATATAACACAACCATAGGATATGCAATTTCTAATTCTCATTCTCATTATGATCCATTAAGAATCATTTTAAAAATATTTTGGTAAGACGGAATTATATAAAATTGATAATGGATAACATAGAATTAAATGTAGAGATCATAAGTTAAGCTACAAATTAACAGATATGTTCATTCCTCGATAAGGTGTAATTTTGATTCTGTGATCATATATTTCAACGATTTTTTAGTTTAAAATATTTTTATAAAGATTATGGTAATTTCAGATCTGTACTTATAGAATTATGATAAGGAGTATGTGAAAAAAACTAAATGTATCCAAAGATAAACACATAGTTAGACATGATAATGTGTGAGTGAGATAGGTTAAATCAAATCTAATACAAGTTGATTTATAAGAACTATAGGATAATATGATATTATAAAATAGTGATACATCATGAGGTAATGTCTTCCTATGGTTATTTTTAATAATTATTTTATAATAAAAAACACATATGTTAAATATTTTTTCATTATAATGGTTGGTGGTTAAATTATACAATTTAATAATAGACATTATACATAATACACAAAATATCCCAATGAATACCCCAATGACATTAGTGTTGTTGTGAGAAAACTTGTGATTGTGAAATATAAGCTATAAATAATTATGATTAAAAATATACACATAGTTGGAATCTCAAACACAATAAAGTATATAAGGATATAATATAATGTAAATTTGGGTGACCTAGATGATAAAAGAACGAAGATTAAATTTCTTACATATCAAATATACTAGAGTATCATGGTGAATCTTTTCTTAAAGGAATGGGTAAATTTTAAAACTGTAGAGATGAAGGTCATGTGAATCAAAATTTTATTGTAAATTGATATGCTTTTAAATAATATTTTTTACATTCATGATATTTTTCCATTATATAAATTAATGTCCCATTCTAATCAGAGAAGAGAGAAATATTCATCAACAACTATGAAATTAAATAAAATACTCTATAACTACTACCTATATAGAAGATACTAAGTTTTCACTTAATATTTTATAGTGGCATATGTCATGTATGATTTCACCCACTACTAGATATTGTGTTTAGGATCATAGCGAAAATCTTAATTTTAACATATCATTAAGGAAATTTTATGGTAAATTGGAAAATTTATTAATGATATGATCAAAAATGATTATCGTTAATTCAATCATTTAGAAAAAAAAAGATATGAGGAAAATGATCCCTTATTCACACATAATAACTTTATATAAATTAACCTCACATAATAAATATTAAAAAATCATATACATCACAAAAATAATAAAATAATAAGATCAATTTTTATGGTATAATTTTATTACTACTTAACCATCCCATAACCACTAATTAATCATGGTAGGTTCTACTTTGGAATAGTTTAACCAGATACATGAACAATAGAAAAAAATTATATCATGTCTTACAATGAGATGAAATTTTATTGTATAATATGATATAAATATAGAAATAATATTTTTATGTTTGTAATTTTATATGAGTATTTGAAACATTATTTATGAAATAATTCTTCTTTCATTAAGGAATAGAAAAACATGATCATTACATATTTTCACCTCAAGAATAATAACCATAAATACCTCAAAATGAAATTATATATTCTAAAAATGTAATAAAAAAATATTCCAGAAAATTTAATAATCATAAAATTATTTTCATTATATTAATAATGACTACCAAAAATATTTTTATGAAACTAGTTCAAAGTGATAAATATTACCCATAAATTTTTAAAAACAGTTATAAACAATATATATATAGTGATTATAAATGATGCGTATATATGGTTATATTTATGAATATGGTACCTTGGTATTTATTTTATGAACCTAATTTAATTATTCATCATATTTGGTGAAATCAAGGAATGAATCCGGACAACAGTAAGGGATTTCATCTAAAATTCATCTCTTTATTAAATATTTTTTATTAAGCACCTACTTCCATGTATGTGTTGTTTTAATACCTATATGAGATATAATATCAAGAATAATCATTATATTGTGTAACTTTACATTTATTTACAATACCACTCTTTCGAGGATTTTTGATTACAATGTTACTCAGGTTAAAAGGGTTTTCTTGGTCATAGTTATATTTTTTTGAGATATATTACATGTTTTCACCATTTATCCTTTTTATATTTTTATTTTGATTTATAATTCCATGAATTATATGTAACTTATTTTCTTTTATGACATGGGATAAATTAAGACATTTTAATTTCTTCAAATATATTTTGACTCTTGTGTCACCCCAGTAGTAAGTTTTTTTATAATGCAATTTTCATGTGTTGAGTAATAATAATTTCCATAATTCTTTTTTAATTACATCTGGTATATTATTTTATTTTATGTTATTATTATGTAATAACTCATTATTTATTGAGTATTTATCACATAAATGATGTTGATATCTCAAATCTCTTTTATTTGATTTACAATTTTTCATATTGTACTTTTAAATTATATAATTTATTTATCCAACATTAATATTTTATTATATTTTATTTTATAAGAATCTTCTGGAAAGTGATTTTTTAATACAAAATAATCTTTTCTACACTTTCTATAATTTGATTTTTGAATAAAATAATTTTTAAAAATATTAAAATGGGGGTTTTGTTTTACATTTATATATTTTGTATTTCTCTCTATATTTCATGAAGATAACCCTTATTTGTTTTTAATGACAAATTATTGAATATTATTTTTAAAATTAATTTATTTCATAGTTTTTTGTCATACATTTTTTTAAATGTCTTTTTGAATTATCCTGTAACATCATCTATTATGTAGTTATTTAAAATGTATTCTAATAAATCCATTATGTTTTTACAGACATTTTAATTATAATATTAAAAATTATTTACGCACATGGGTTTCATGATTTATGATTTATCATTTAATATATCTTTATATTTTAGGGGTTTTAATTCACAGTATCGAACAATTCCATTTTGGATCCTTTCATTTTTTTTGTATTAACTACGACATTATTTTTTCAAGGGTGGTTTTAACTTATAGGACCACCCTTATATGTCTTCTATATTTCATTGGTATCATGTTATTTGGAAACAACACACCTTATTTCTTTCTATGGGTTATTATCATGTTATCCCATTTATTGACATGGGGAAAATTGTAGGAATATTATATATTATTTTTCATACATGGATGATTATTGGAATGTTAACAATATATTGTTTGACCATACACCGTCTTTCTTAGAATGGGATATTATAATGATATCATTTTTATTGATATGGAGGGAAATTTGTATTATACATTATATTTTTTCAAGAATATATTATTATTAGAAATTTGATTATGTATTTTTGACGCTCCACCATTCATTCAAAGATGATTTATGGTTATGTTATCCAATTTATCATCATGTAGAGATATATCTACATTCTTGATTATTAATGAATGTTAAACAAGTTCTATCATGTAATGAATTTTTTAGTCTTCATTATATGAATAACTAATTTTTTTATTCTACCAAAGGTTCCTTAAGGAATTGTATGAATGGTCTTATCAACTGTAATGTGAATGCATTGAACATAGTCATGTGAGTTGAAGGGTCTAGAATTATATATACCACTGATGTATTGATAGGTATTTTTTGAAAAAACAGGTTGGGTCTTGGTTAATAATTCTTACTATAACAATATTTTTTTGGCACAAGGCCTTGACATCATGTTTTTTATGTCTCTCGTTATACATTCCATTATTGTGAGATCTATATTATTAATATCAATGTTTTTATTTAGTTTAATTGATACAATGTTCTATATGTTTCATTATATTATGAAATTATTTAGATTATTTACACATACCATATTATGTATGTCATTATTATGATTTTGATAAATTTAGATACATGTTTCTTTTTTAGAGCCTTTGTACTCACCCCTTCATATTTTCCAATCTCCATGTTATAATGAAATTAATTATGTATGGGACTTAAAATAATATATATATTAATTTTATATCTTATAATAGATGTTTAAGAAACTGTATATATTATCTAGTTTATTATATAGTGGAAAATGAAAACAATTATCTATGAAAGTCATGGGTTTTACTACTTTATGTTTTTTACTAATTATCAAAAGTTATAAACCTAATAGGTATTAGGAATATATGTAATTTAATACTTTAATGATGTTATGTAAATATGGATAATCATGTTTTTGAATTTATATTTGGTATTGTATCTATTAAATAAATTATGTGTTTATGGAAGTAAATCCAAAAGAATGGGTCTGAGGTGTCACAAATATGATCTCATAATTGATTTTTTACATTGTGACATTGAACTATAGGATGGGATAAAAAAAAGTTTACACATGAGTGATAGTGTAAATTGATACACTCAACACTAATAGATTATTTTATTACATTTTCAACAACAAAATTTGATTCATTTTTTCTTTTTCTATCAAATTCCCCACTCCATTTAGGATTGGGTTCGTTTGGTATGAAAAAAAAATTATTTTTAGTACCGAATAGAATATTCTTTATGATTTTTTATCTTTTATTATTCATTTAATGTACAATGGTCATTTAACCACCTTTTAATAGGATGTTCAGACAAATATTATCAGAAACTACCTTCCATAAATCATATAGAATAATCTATAATTTCATAAGTTGGGCTTATTTGTGTGAGTTTCTTACATATTCTATAATCATTAAAACGTAGGTGAATATTTTACGAGTATGAGTACTTATGCACTAATTCTTTCTTTTGGATAAATTAATTATGTCTATATGCTAGTTTTATAAAAATTTATATTTATTTATGTGAAAAAACTATATTTTCATGCGTGTTCAAGGATATTTAAAATTTGATAAACTCTTTATTATTTTTCCTATTTTCAACCGATTTTAACTTTGATACCCGATTCAAATTCTGTCTCATATTTTTTCCCCTGGGTGTAGGAAATGGAACCAGAAAATATAAACCCAATTCATGGTTTACTACTAAATTATAGGTTGTTGTTTTCAATCATGTATAACATGGTCTATAACCCATTGTCTTATCTCCTCAGATAACTTGAATGTGTTTTATCTGACCAAATCATTAATTTTACACAATTTTGTATATGAAATAGTTATATGGATTTATCCTTTAATTGGAAAAATTTATTCTTGAAAAAATTCACAAAATTCTATAACAATAGATTAAACCCTCATGAGGGCATGAACAGGAATAAATTTCGTTCAAATATCATATATTCTATGATTATAATATGGTGGATGTTGACACCCATGATTACTCTATAAAAAATAGATAGTCGAGACAAGTACCTTGAACCCTTTAAAATAAGTACTCAATGATCTTATATTCATTAGTAAAAAAATATATTAAGGGTTTATATTTAAATATAATCCTCATCTAGGAGGAATGATGAATTATTAATGTGCATATGCATAATATGTTCAAAAAAATTGTGAGAAATTTTGTGCTTCAAATAAAAATTGTCTACCTTTATTCTAAAGTTTGAACACAAATTTTATAATTTAACTCCATAATTATCTAACACTAGTATTTATTAGACACTAATTTGAGGAGAAAAATGCCTTTTATAATTTACATGGAGATGTTTGGATTAGAATTCAAGTGTGGTAAAAGTTGGTGGTGTTCGAATCCTTAGGTAGATGTATAAAAATTTCATCTCAATATGTAATATTTTTTTCACTATATAAAATAAATATAAGGTAAAGAATTAATTAATTGAATATTTTATTTAATAGGTGGATTATATTCATGTTTTTCTAGTCATCAAATAAAATATGTGGAATAATTTTATCTTATGGTCCTAGAGATAGAAACCACAAGGGATGTTTCTAAAATTCTATTTTTATATATCAAAAATTAACAAAATGGAGTTATAACTAGTTAATATTTGAGTATGGATGATACACTAAATGGGTTCATTGAGTTATACCAAATGTGGAATCATATATTCACTAGGTGGGATTCCTCATAATGTACCTTAATGAGTGGCTCTAACCAAGGAATTATTCTCAATAGGGAGTGATGATTGACACATTCACCATGTCTAAAAAATTAAAAAACATATTCTTAAAATAGTAGTAAATGTTTTGTCTTGTATTTATAACATTTAACACAATGCATGAAGAATATAGTAATCAAATTTAATTGGTGTCATGATAAAAAAAATTTATGAATGGGTGGTTGATCACATTGGTGTCTATGAGTTTTAGAACACTCTATTATTTCCCCACTATACATTTAATCAACATCCAATATATATTACTGTTTCATGGTTAGAATAAATTTATATTGATTAGGTTATTGAATCAAATTGGTTCTTTTCTATTATTACATTGATCCCATCTACTAAAAACATTGGGATATTTAGAAAATATTCTAGTACCGCATTTTAGGAAGGTTATTATATCATTTAATTTACAGATACTATACCAGTAGCTAGAATTTTTTAGATTAATATATAAAAACCCTAAATACCATACTTAATAGAATAATAGTATGGATTCATTTATAGATTTACACTATTTTAATGCAATTATTTTGTAATAAGCATCACCTGATGGCCATGGACATGTTCTATTTAGTGCAGGTAGGCGAGGATGAAAATGCTTAAATTATTCCACCACATTCCAGTTCTCCAGTTATATTTTACTTTAAATATATTACATTGATTATTTCTTGTTTTATTTAAATACAATTTAAATGGGTTTGTCCTACTAAAAATATATATATATCACATATAATTCAAGAAATATTTCAATGAAATCCTTCAAGATGAATGCATTGAGGTGATGACCCCCATGGTAAGTATTTTTTAAAACATAGAGAGTCTACAACAATAAATGAATCTGAAAACACTGTGTAAATTTTAAAACAAAAAATAAAAAATAGACAGTGAAACCAAGATTACTTTTTACTCATTTTTATATGCTAATTTATTTAATGTTGTAGGTCACTTAGATCCATGAATTAATATAGAGTTTCTAATGAAAATTAACTCTTTCGCCATCAATAAATATTAGTTCTCTTTATCTTATTGTCTAATAGAATTATATCCTTGGGAGATGTTATTCATATTTTTTTTAATTGCAATGGGAGATAATATAAATTTTTATTTTTTATTCATAAATTAAAATTGGGTAATTAATAAATTATATAAGGAAATAGATAATTTGATCACCAAAATTACATTCCTCAGTTGAGAAGGAAAATATATTTCTATATTCACATCTTTATGGGTATAAGCATGAAAATATTTGATTAAAAATGTTTAGAAACACTTATTTTTTATAAGTTTTTAAAGCTAAAGAGTGGTATCTTATACAATTAGATTGAATTTATATGGTTTATGATATAACTGGATATTTCAAAATCAGAGATAATGAAAAATAAATTCTAAGAGGGTGAGAAGAAGTGGAATCTCAACACCATGTTTGGTATGTTGATATATAGATTAATGTAATGGGTCTAAAATTATTGTTGATATAAGGAAAGAAAAAGTCCCTTGAGACAATAGTTGGGATAGAGGTTATCCCATAGGACAAATTCGAACTAGTCACAAAGATCATAAAACTGCATTAGTAAAAGGAATTAGATACCGTTGGACTGGAGATTCCTTAAAAATGGATTGATACTTCATATTGGTAAATATTTAAACATAATAATTCAAGAGACCTTATATTATAAATATTTATACATTCTCTTATTTTATTCCATTTTTATTCATTTCGGAAACTATTACTCCAATGAATGTCCCTCCTTATATTTATGATTCAAACCTGTATAGAAAATTAATTTCTTGAAGAAATTCCATTCTTTTCACATGAACTCTCTTATTCACAACATGATGGATCTGGATTATATAACTTATAATCCTTTCATTGGGATGACATTGATTTTATATAAATGAGGTAAAGCTTCATAGATGAACTTATAAATCACTCTTGTTGTCGTGAAAAAATATAATGAAAGAAAATAAATAGATTTAAACATCTCTTGACCCTGATGATAAATGATATTTTTTATAAATGATGACATAGTGTGCTTTTCTAAAGAGATATAATACTTTATAATAATTATTTTCATTCATATATGTGCACTCACATGTGAACTAATGGTCTATATAAGGGGAACGTGTTCCATCACCATAAGACAGGTCAATATTTTAGGCAAATGATGTAGGCTAAATTTGAACATATATATATATATATATATCATCTATTCATATTCCAAAATGTTCTTGATACATGTATTTTTTAATTATTACCCATTATAATATTTTAAAGAATAATTTATTGATTTTTTGTTGATCCATTTTCATTATATAATGACCATAAAAAAATAAAAATATTATATTACTTTTAGTTTTGTATGAATGATCAAGATAATGTACCATTTACTCATAAATGGATCCTCATATAGGAAATATTATTCCATGGTTTCATTAAGAATATATGGTTTACCATTGGATCTACGTGATCAATTTTTACATCTAGGGCACCAGGGGCAGACTGTAATTGGTAGATATTAATAAATTAAAATAATTATATAATTAATTATATATACTAGACCTTATTGTTTAAATATATTTTCCCCATAAAATATATTTACGGGGTTATCATTTATTATCCCGATTATGTTAGATGTTGAGTTGATGAGGATTGTGGGAGAACCATATATCCATAAATCCAACTAATGTATTATTTAATGGAGATGAACATTAATGATAGTATAGACATGACCATCACCAATGATCGCACTAATCGGGTGGTATGACTATTTTATGTAATTATTATCTCATTTCTTCATGTCTTTACATTAATTTTATATTTTATACCATCTCTTCAATTTCATTTTAAAACCAAATTTCATCGAGAATTTAAATTATTTTGTATTATCAAATTTTAATTCCCCTCTTTATGGCTTTTGTTTTTGGAAAATCATCATCCTTTGATGATTGGTTTGACAATATAATGTCCCATATTTTGAATCAGATGAAAAATTGGAGGAATTTATTTTTTTGTTAGTAGGATAAAACGTTTTAAAAACCAACTGTCCAAACTTTTTATCTTTGTGAGTTAACACTCTAATGTTTCTTTTAATGAAATTGAAATTTAATTAATTAAATTAAAATTAAAATGGAAAATAATTTAATTGAAAATTAAATGGGAAAATATTATTTTAGTTTTAATTATAATAATAAATGAATTATTATTATCTTTACAATTATTTTTATTTATATTATGATAACTATTTTAATTATTATTATTTTCAATTATAGGTTTCATTGAACCCAATGAGGGTTTTACTCTAATTTGTTTTGTGCATACCTAGCTACAACCCACCTATGACACACACCTCCCTCAGCTGAATACCCTCTGTGTGACCTCCCTCCTCTTGAGCTCCTTTGAACACGACCCACCAGTAGCATGCCCCTCCCTCGTCTGAACTCCCTTCGGACGATATACCCCCTAGCCGAAACCCTACAGCATGTGACCCCCTCCATTGGGATCTCTCTCCGTTTGTTGGTTCAAAGCGATTAATTCAATATTGGAATCCTTATATTAGAGTTAAAATCATTCTTACGCATTCTCCTAGATCAATTTGAATGATTTTGGCCTATAAGTCACCTTAGGACACTTGGCCAAACCCCTATCTTAGGATTCATGAATTTTTCATCAATTATTTGGTTCTAGGGTTGTGTAAATAGCATCAGGGGTTGAGTTGGTTTTTGTTCGAGTAAATTTTTCCGAATGTGAGGTGCATTAGGTCAATTCTCTCAGCCACCATTGATTTTTAGGTTAGTTTCTTAACCCATGATTTCTTTCCCACCCTCTAAATTAGGGTTTTATGGTGTTTATGAGTCCTAATAATATATTATAGCGAGTTATGATAGGATTTGAAGGTACACACACATATTACCATCTATGAATATATTTAAATATATATATATCTTCTGTGTGTGTGTTCCCTCATATTTTGGGGAACATGTGCATCAGTATAAGGATATATATGTGTGTGTGTGTGTGTATATATATATCTATCTGAGTGTGTGTGAGGATATGAATATATGGAAGCAGGCCGCTGGTTGAGTTGGAAAGTTTTGTCTAGGCCATATTTTGTGGTAGGGTCCCCCTCAGATCATACTTCATTCAATAATTCATTAAATTTCATTGTTTGAGTATTAATTCTAATTGTTTATATATAATTTCATTTCTTGAATAAAATTTTTAAACAGGAAAACAAAATTGTTTGATAAAAAATACATGGTTTTATAATAAAACCCCCCCTCTTTACGTCTACTTACTTCAACCAAACAAATATAGATTACATATTTATATCATTTTTTGTTCTTATTACATTGGTGTTTCTCTTGCATTTATTCCTATAAGAAAGGTTAGTGTTTATCCCCCTTGATATGAATTATAATTTTAGAATCAATGTTTAAATATGCACAATGAAAGTGTTGATAAATGAATTATTGTTTTTAATAAAACCCAAATGTTGATATGTACTAAATTCAATATAATATTATAGTGATAGACTATTATTCTTCCCTTCTATAATACCTTGTTGTCTATTTATTGTTGATATTATAAGTTTTAAATAGAATTCTTGTAAATGACCCCTCTTAGTTATTTCAAAATAGAGTTTCTTCCTTGAAAAATGATTGATGAGCCAAGACACATCCTAGGTGAATTTCTCAACAATTAATTACAATTCCCAGTGTAGGTTTTCTACCATCATTCTGTTACCTCGTCGCTTATGTCATGTCATTTTTTCTTTCATCTCACTGCAATCCTCTGGATATGCCTTTTAACAATTATGAATTTTTTTGTTTGTTCTATCAGTCATGTTCAGGCCTTCAATTATAGAGAAACCAATTTAGTGTTCTCTCTTTACCACATGGCCACCCCATTAGGGCATTGCCAACCTAAATGACATTTTACCTAATTCCTTGAGTTACAATTTGAGTGGAGATGTTTAAGAATGGTTCTTGGTGTTGAACTTTACTCTTGTTAGACCAGCGGATTAAATGATTTGAATAAGGTTTTATCACCCCTCCTCTTAATATAATGGAATGGGAACAATTAATATAACTTGGTAACAAATGGAATTGAATTTTCATGTGGATATAATTTTCTTAATTAGATTAGATGCTTGTTTGAACTGATATTTACAATGGATTTTGAATTACAAAAGAGGTATTTCATCATGCATTTTATATCAAATGTAATGATTCATTTTCAATGGTTTATAACGGTGGTAAGGACACACATTTTTCTTATGTTTTTCAACATCTTATGTAAATTGATATGTTCCATGCTTCTATGGTTAATTTAATATGGGCTAGGTGAGAACATGAGTTCCATATGAAGAAATCATGGTTGGAATCCCATGCTCAATAGATTATAAGATGATATGCCAGGGAAGTAATGTTTTATTCTCACCATGCATAGGCACCCCTAGAATGTTCACATACTATTGAGTGAAACTGGTTCCCTAAGGGAAAACTAATGATAGACCCATTGGCAGGATAGACACACCAAGCATTGATTGAGACTCCATCCCTTATATGTGATTCTTAGTTGGGACTCATGGTTTGCATACTACAGGCTATATCGGGTATTCCAAAATGGATCAACTCAGATAGGCTCATGGAATTGGATTTAGTTAAATGGATTTACTATAGATATACCTCAGAAAAGGGCTCAGACTCCAAATCTAGATTTTTTTGAATTGCATTGAATGAATGATTATATTAATTTCTTGTTCTACTCATGTTGTTTGTATTTATATTAGAGCATGTACTTGTGAATTTATCTCATTACTATTATCATATTATGTGAGGAATTAGGATTTATACCCCATGCTTAATCACATGCTTAGGGTGCACCTCTTTGAGTTTCCTTGTTACTTTTTTCACTTGTACATATTTAATGCTTATGTAGGTACATTCTCACTAAATTTTGGCTTAGTTAAATGTAGGAGGTTTGGGAAGGGTATTTATTTAGATACCCAAACCATGTAACTATTATTATCATTTTATCAGTCTTCATTTATTTTATGTGGCGCACTTCATAATTTATATTGCTTTTTACAAATATTTATATACACCATGGGTGCTAGACTACTGATATTTTTATCTCACACCCTTCCCAGGTCCCCTTGGAACCAGTGTAGACATTAAATTATAGGATCTTTGTTCTTTTATCATATTTAGTGTTCCTGGGAGTTAGGAGAAATGGACTAATATGGAGCTCGGGATGCTCATGGAGGTCGCTCGTGGGGCTCAGATGCCTATTCATTATTGTAGTAATATATTATAATGATTTCATTATTGTTTACTACTTTCTGTCATGTATCAACACCATGACATGGCATTCACCTGTTGTATAAACCGGCATTGGACACTTTTATTAAAATATTAAATATTTTCTTTTGTTTTTTGTTATTTATTTATTTGTGTTTCCACTACTGTCATTCATTTATTTACTATGTCCTCTATTTTATTTTTTAAATTTTATTATATAAAACTATTTAGCACTAATAATAGGGTATATTATTCCCACTATCACCTCATGATATCCTCGCTACTAGTCGACAACCTCTGGCATATGGGAAGATGTGCCTTTGGTCTTATGACCCACCAATGTGGCCTCCATCTTAGTGGTGAGCTAGGCCGGGTGCTAGAAATTTGTATCATAGGCAGTTTTTCCCATGAATGCCATGAAAATTTATGTATTCATTTAGAATACCTATTTAGATACCTTTTTTAGTGATATATTTTTCATGGCAGCATATTGCCATGATGCCTATTTACTACAACGTTTTCCTTGTGTAATGCTTCTATGCCTATTAGTATGTATCTATTATAAAAATATCATGATTTTTTAATTATAACATGTATCTCTCTGTTAGCTAATTGTAGTGAAATTATAGCTTGTTTGAAATTTAATTGGATTATTTTGCTAAAATTTATTTTCTGCAATTAAATGGGAAAACAATACTACCTATAATGTGTCTGGGTGCTTTATGGATTGGTAGATGGCCACCCATATGATGAGATTGTTGATCAAGTTCATGTTGTATAATGTAATGGTTTTAAATTTAAATGTATTTTAAATAGAACCACTTGTAGATTCCTCTATTTAAGACCCTCATGTAAGGGTAGATAAAGCTTCTTTGAGTTTCATTGGAATGGAAGCGCAACGGTTTTCTATAGGCGCTCCTTCATTTAGAATTGTCACAGATTATCACCTTTTTATCCTAGTGACTTATTTTTAGTGTGAATCAGTGTTAGGGTCAATTCTTGTTCTTTGTAAGGGACTAGACCAAGGAAGGTGTCACCCTTAGAACATAAAATCCTTCTATGGCCATTAGTTTTTGTCCTTTTTTTATCATTCACATAGTATTTTATCGAGAATGAATTGTACTTTCTAAATGACCCTTTTGTTCAGACGGGTGGCCATGGTATACATGACTTTTATTTTGGGGTGGATCACTGGGTAATGGTCATTTTCTATAGGTTATACATTCCCCATGAATGTTAAACTTATTTTTTGTTCATATCACACTCCCTTCACCATAGTGTTGGATGACACAGCACTATTAGTCGTGGTGGAATTTAGTGGGATAAACATGAATGTTCACATGGTGCCTTGGGTGGTAAGGTCGTATTGATCGGTTGGTAATGGTGTGTCCAAAAGTGAAATTGATATTCTTTTTATATTAGTTGACCTATATTGGTTCGACAATTCTTTTCCATAGTTTGGGTATATCAGTTTTGAATCATATAGATCTGTGTGTCTTTATATGGTGTGAGTGTATCGATTCCATTTGGTAAATCTCTCACTTCTCTTATTGTACTCTTCTTAGCATTGATAATGTCTCCCATATTTATATTATCCTCTATACACTAAGGGAGTGTTGGTCTTACAGCATGCTAAATCTTTTAAATCTATGGAGATTATGTAGTGGTATCCTGGTGTTGCACGTTGAATCCATGGTTATTATCAAAGAATTTTTGGTCTTCAGTTATTCTTGGATTCCTATGTCATAATGCCTTGGGTTAAATCGTCTACACCATCCATTTCATCTAACAAGACCGCCATGACGATGCCACTCTAGGGTTGATAAACGTTTTGATGTGAGAATCTTTTTTATGTACCAACATCTCACTTGTAGACATAGAGTATAAACTATGTTAGGTTAGTTCCATATAATTATATCATTCCAATTTGAGGTCATCCTATACATTTTGTTATGCTCAGTGATTCTTAAATCAAGGAATATCACCGGAAGTCAGGTACCCACTTTGGTGGACGTCTTCGTGATGAATACGAGATACCTTGGAAGAAAACATGCTACTTCAGATCATAAAATGATGGTTGTCTAAGCAGAGTGTGTTCTTGAATGTTTTTGTGGAGTGGATACGGTAGTTATCTCCCTTGTTCAAAGGATAAATCAGTGAAAGACCATTTCTGGTACATCGTCAGGTGAGACGACAATGGTTGTTTTGGCCAGGGATTTTTATGGAAAGTTGGCTCGACATAGACATTAACATTTATGGGGAATCTAATGCTATATATTTTTTTGAAATAACATGAGAATAATTTCAATAATTATTAATGGAATGTCTTGTACGAAATTCCAATGGTGGAAGGTGTCGTGGATCAGAATTTTTCACTTTCTAATGTTAATTCCATGGGCTGGAATAATGTTTGGCCAAATTTGTAATGATACAATGACATAATCATGTATCTAGCTAAACATGCTCAAGTAATTTTCATCTGGGTGTTTTTATTAGAAAATTAGTTTTCTATTAGATATTAGTGACTGTTGTGTCACTTTCCAAAGAAATTATTGAATGTGCCTTGTGCGTTTAGAGATGCAACATGACATTTTGTGAGAGACTTCCTAACCCGTATAGATCAGATGAAATTTATGTTGTTCTTGACGTCTTCTTAAGGATTATATTTTCTAAGGTGGGAAGGTTGTAAGGTCCCTCATTTTCAACCAGACAAAAATGTTATGGAATTTATGTTTTGTATTATCTAGGTAGAATAATTTTAAAACTGAGTGATAAAACTTTTTATTTCTGAGATACGACACTACGATGTGAATTTTAATGAAATTGAATTAAATATAATGGAAATAAATATAAAAATAAATAAATTAAATGAAAATTAAATGGGAAAATAATAATAATGGTTTTAATAATAATAATAATTTTATTACTTTTATTATTATTATTTTTATTATTATTTTATTATTTTTATATTTCGTGGAACCCAAATAGGGTTGTCCACATCTCAACATTGTTCACCCCATGGATGCGACCCACCTACAACACACACCTCCCTCAGATGAACTCCCACTGTCCAACCTCCCTCCTGGTGATCTCCCATAGCCGCGACCCACCTAAACAATGCACCTCCCTTTGCCGAACTCCCTCTGACCAGTGCACCCCATAGATGAAACCTTGTAGAGTGTGACTCCCTCCTTCGGTATCAAACTTCTTTTAATGGTTTGATGTGATTCTTTCACGATTTTTCTCAAGATAATTGAAGTAAATCATTCTTAATTATTAGCCTAGATCTCATTGGCCTATTTTGGCCTATCTGTTGTGCTATGATATTCGGCCAAAACCCTAACTTAAGGTTGATGTGCTTTCTTTGATTATTCGGCTCTAGGGTTGCGTAATTGCAATTCTGGGTTTCATTGGTCCATGTTTCGGCAACTTACACTAAATTTGACGAAGTTTAGGTTGATTAGATCTTCCACCGATGATTTTTTGTTATGTTTCTAAACTAGTTTTTGGTTTCTCACCTTCTAAGTTAGGAATTTATGGTGTTTATGAGTCCCAAGAATTTTTTTGTAGGGAGTTATGATTGGTTTTGAAGGATCACACACATATTACCATGTATGTATATATATATATGTTGTGTGTGTGGTCCCTCTTGGTACGAGAATTATGTGCATATGTTTTAGGATATATATATATATATGTGGACGTTTTTGCATGCAAGGGGGATGTTTCTCGAGTAAGAATGGATTCTCTAGGCCATTCATTAATATAGGGTCCCTCTCCATACATCTTAGATTTATGAATTCATTAAATTACGTTTATATGATTTTTAATTCATCTTGATAATGATGAATTGCATATCTAGAATAAAAACGTTAAATAGGTAAAGGGAATTTTTTGATAAACAAAGAAATGGTTTTATAATAAAATCTATATGTAGATGTGTGCTTCCTATAATGAAAATAAAAGAATAGATTACATATTTGAATCATATTTTTTAATAATTCATGTCTATTGATGTGTGCTACCATCAAGATAAAAATATTGTGATATTTTTTTTTCATACCTTCCTTAATACATTGGTGTCACTTTTTTCTTGAGATTATAATTATTAAATGACATTCTGGTACATGACCCATATTAGTTATTTCTAAATGATATTACTTCCTTGAAAAATGATAGATGATCCAAGAAACCTCCAAACTGTGTGCCTCAAAAATTTATTAGAATTCCTAGTGTATGGTGTCTACCTTCATCCCCTTTGTCATTTATTTCATGTCACTCATTTTGATTCTCACCAAAACCTTCTAGAGATGCCTTTTTGTAACTTATTAAATTGTTTTTTGTTATATTGTTCTTGTTGTAGCCTTCAATTATGGATAAATATGTCCTAGACAACCCTTTGGTTGTTCCAAACCTAATGATCCTTTTGACTAATGCCTCCATTGACAATTTGAGTTAAGATGTTTATGAATGGTTTATGGTGTTTTTATGGACTTGTGAATCCAATTGATTAAATTATTTGAATATGGTTTTGTGACCATAACTCTTAATATAATATAATTGGAATTAATAAGATAATTTTGTAACAAATGCAATGGCATGGTCATAATGACATGCATTGCATTAAATGAATTGAATGCTTGTTTTAAATGAAATTTAGCATGTATATTTAATTTTATAAGAGGTATTACCTCATTAAATGTATGTTAAATGCAATGACTCAATTATAATGGTTTATAATTGTGGTAATACCATAACTTTTCCTTTTTTCAACTGTTTGTGTAAATTTTTATGTGCCCTACATATATGGTTCGCTTAATACGAGCCGAGTGAAAACATGAGTTTCATAATAAGGACTCATGAATGGACTCCCGTGTTTTATGAGTTACATCATGATGTAATGAGGAAGTGATGTTTTAGGGCTTCCATGCATTTGATCCCATAGTCATTTCACATACTATTGATACACACTAGTTTCATAAGGGTAAATTGATGATAGACACGTTGTAACGATGGATATACCAAGCCTCTGTTGAGACTCAGTCCCTTATGTGCGATAAATTGTACAGAATCATAGTTACCAAACAAAAAGAGATACCTAGTTTTTTGAAATGGATCTCCTTAGATGGGATCATGGAATTGGATTTAAATAAGTTCATATACTATAGAGGTATGCCAAGGACTGGTTCAGACACTATCCCATGATTTTTTTTGAATTCCATTGAATGATTTCTTGGGTAAATTACTTGTTCTCTGTTTGTTGATTGTATTTATATTATAGAATGTACTTGTGAAATTATCTCTAACTTATTATCATACTTATGTGATGACATTGGAATTTGAACTCAGACCAAAGCATAATCATGGGGGTGAAACTCATTGATTTTCATTGTTACTTTTGGCACTAGCATGTTATGATTTAACATGTGCCTTTTTAAGAAAATCCATATTTTTTTGAAGAAGGTGGAATGGGAAAGGTGTTCATTTTGGAATATGTACCATGTTATTATTAACAACTTGTTATCACCCTGAATTTATTTCATATGGATCACTTCTTAATTTATATTTCATTTTCTTGATTGTTCTAGACGTTGTGGGTATCATTCTACTATGATTTAAATTTCACTGCCTGTACGGGTACTATTGGTACCTTATTAGACATTATATAGGAGGATCTAGGCTATTCTGTTGGATTTCTTGTACCTAGAAGTTTAGAGAAATGGACCAAGCTGGAGCTTAAGATGCTCATGGAGATAAACCATGGGGCATGGGTATCCTTTCATTATTATTGTACGTTTTTTAAATCATTATATATTGATTACTGATTTCCATCGTGTGTCATTACCATGACATGAATTCATCTATTTTATAAACTAGCATTTTCCACATTTATTAAATAGTGGAATATTTTCTTCTACTTATTTTTTGGTTAATTATTAATGTTTCCACTACTGCATTTTATTTATTTACTGCTTCTGATGATGTCTTATATGTTTTTTCTGATATAGCATTATAAAACTCTGATATGAGGGTATATTCTCCCCACTATCACCTCACTATACCCTCACTTCTTCTCAGTAGCCTTTGGCATATAGGGAGACATGCTTGAATTCATGTGAAACATTGGCCTGTCAACCATCTTAGAGGTGCTCTGAGATGGGAAATTAAAGGCACTCAATCAACCACCCTAAATTAAATATTGAAAATTTATTTATCATTTTACCATTTTTCCTCTTGTATTATCTATAAAAATTCACCATGGTAAGTTGTTCAATGAATAATGTTCTTAAACGACGAATAAATGGAATTTGGGTTAATGAAGAATGGACAATGACATGTATGCCATGACCATGGAATTGGAAATTGAAAATGAGTGATTATGGATCACTAAGTGGAATGATGGCGTGGGTGTTTGAAAAGAATTATATATTAAACCATTGGTATGAGTGTGAACCCATTTTGAATCATTTTAATGGAGAATAAAGACCAACAATTGAACATTTGAGTCAAACCAAATAATTAAAAGGATTTTTGTGTATATTTGGTTATACCATAGGTAATAATGGTTATTCAATTGGGATTATCATGAATATATAGTTTCAATAATATCTTTACTTGATCACACAAATTATTTTCTTGAAACACATGAAATTTACATTCCAATATAGATACTATTATTTATGATTGAGTTTAGTTTCACAAATAATATTCACAACGTCCACCTATCTTGTGGACAAGGAGGTTTAACTCATCTCGTAGAAGGGATACCTACTAGGATATGTGTTTTTCCGTAAAAATTCCATGTGATATTCAAATATTTTTTATCCAAAATCCACATTAAATGGCCTCCCAGCAATACGTCACTAACAAGATAGATTGAAACAATTTTCATTTACCATATGAGGCACATTTCATATGATCTATAAATCAATATATTATAAATTCATTCTAAATAATTGTGATTAAATTTCATTTCCTAAGCACATACTCAATCTATACACATTTGGATACTTCATTTATATTGGTTTAACATGAAATGTGGTTAGAATCACAATTTTTCGTGAGTTCAAGGGGACTACATGTTGTAAATACCTAAAGTACATACCATGAACTATTTCTAGAACTTATGATATTCACATATTATTTTAAAAACTAATATTTTTGCTTAAGATAAGTCTATTATAATAATTGTTAAACATAAGAAATGATTGTATAAACCTGTTCAACATTATAGGTGAGAAACATGAAGATTGATGTAGATAAATATAAATAGATCTAGAGGGATGATGGCTAGGGTCAGACATTACAATCATAGCATAAAAGTGGATATGAATTCTGTTTCTGATTTAGTTATGACTAGAAACGGTATACCCACAAGATTGATAAATTTATTAACTAACCCAAAAATGGGTTGCGGTTCAAGTTTTTATGGGGTTTGGGACTCTCACATCTAATGAGATCTACTTGATGGTGCATGTGTCATCCAATGAGACTCAGTTATCCTTTAGATGATTATCACTCATGGTGTGGTACACATCCCCCACTATAGTTTATGATATCTAACAATGGTTAAAATGTATATAATTGGAATTATATGGTTTCATTCTATGAATATGGATTTCATAGTTGGGTAGAAAAAAGTGAGACGTTATTCTATCTTGAGTTATATAACATTAATAAGTAATTTTAATGGAATTTATCCTTTCCTTTTTTGTTCATGATAATATTTTCATCATTATTTTTTATTTTTATGGTGTTTAATAGGGTAGGTATATAATCACATTTTCATGGGAATTTCTCCCACACGTGCCCTTTATTATTCAAATGATAGAGAGTTCAACAATGAATTTTAGGGAAATATTGTTGGTATAGTATGAGATTAGTTGTTATTTTAGGATTTTCTAGTATATGACATTAAATTCTATTGATAGTGTATTTTTAAGTTCCTAATATATAAAATTATTACAGTTAGATTACCTATATGTTTATTAGGAGATTATTTTTCCTATGTACACTGTAGTGTTTATAAATATACATCATTATAGATCCTTGAATTTATATATTGATTTATATATTACATCTTGATTTATATCATTAATAGTTTACCCTTTTCCATTTTTACAGATGTATGTTTTTGTATATGTTCTTCAGGTTATAAGATCCCATCACATGGGATGTTCAAACTTAATTATTACCCGAAAACCCTATTATATTCATGGTAGAATTCATGTGTCCCACTCTATTTACTATTGTCCCATGTGGGTTATGTATGTTATATAGCATTCCAATGTGGAATCAGAACTATTTTGTGTTATGGAAAAAAATTAGTTTGGCGTAATGTAGGTATTGGATAGGTGTACATGGGAAACTATGTCAACAGATCATTATGTTTTTAATTATGTCTATGGAAAAAAATATTTGTGTGGTGGCTAACATATTAATTCAAATGGACTATGATGACCTTCTTGTTAACTCAGAATTATAAGACATTGGTTTTAGGTACTAAGTAACAGTTACATACATCATGTACAAATCATTTATTGATTTCTGTGTCAACCATGAACCACACCCTATATATACTTTAATTATTATAGTTCATAATTTCAATAGTAGGATGTCCCCAATTTTATTTATATTTAGGATCTTAAGGTAGTGATATTATGCTTTCATTATTGGCATTAAGCCTACCATCACTGACTTGTTGAATGATTGGGCTTCCATTTAGGAACCTAACCATGGTATTCCTCCATCAGGATCGTTAGGAGAAGTACATATACTTATTGAATAGTGTGATAATTTTATTACCATAATACATTTAGATGTTCCTCCTCTAACCAAGATTTATATCATTACACTATAATTGAGAATGGATTCGTATAAGTTGGGTTCCCTTCATGGTTTTCTAAAATAGAGACCAATCAGCTTTGGAGGTGAGTATATAATAACATAGACCATTAATACAAAGATATTACATTTCAATATATAGATATTAATTAGATAACATATCGATCCATACCAGAATCATATAAGTATTGTTCCTTTGGAAACATGTCTGAAACACAAGCATCCCATAAATGATCTATACCATCTCCCACTATGTTCTTCATAACTAGAACCCCTCTTACACACATAGTTTCTAAATCATTTATAAATAACATTGTGAATGGAAACATAAGAATGATTGGGATTAAAATCCATGTAAGTGTAAGAAAAGGGATATGTCAATGAAAAAATAAGCAAAACAATAGTATAAGTGTGTGAGAACTTGGGATTACCATTTAAAATAGACACCCTTCATATCCTAAAACATAATCTTGAGTCTTGGGATAATTATTGGAATTTCATATGAAATGAGTCACAAAAAATTATATAACATGGTCCATGAGATCCTAACATTTGTATAATGTACAAAATTGTGGAATACACATAAAACTATAACTTTGTAAACAAGAAAATAGAAATAGGTTCACTAATTTAGTTATGAACATGTAATCAGTTCCTCGAATAAACATATTGACATGAAAATAGGTCTACACATGACCTTTTAGATATGAAAATGTGGTCTAAGAAAAACATATGGAAATGAAAACCAGGTCCACACATAAAATAATAAACATGATATAATTTTCACACAAAAATATATTTACCTTATGAGTTACCCTTATTTATTCAAATCATTGGAAGGAGATATAGGTCCCACCAGTCATATAGGATAAATCATACATATGTGTTCCAAAATATCATAAAAATTCAAAAATCATATAACTCTTGAAAAGAAATGGATTTCAAAAACATTTATTGAAATATTACCCATGGAAAATGGGAACATTTTTCATCAATATCCATTCATCATAAATATAAACCATCACTTGAAAAAATAAGGATGGTATAATTGGATTACAAGAATAGTAATTAATAATTTGAATCAATGGTTGTTTTCATTGATGAACAGTTATAGCATTAAAAGTAAATTAATATCATCTTGAGGAAAGTATTGTTTCATATTAAAAACCCAATTTTCAAAATCTAAAAGCTATGAATGTCTCAAAGAAAAATTTTTCTATAAAAATATTCTTAAAATCTTGTAAAGGAATCATCAAATCATCAAGGTTTTATGATGTTGGTAAATTCAATGAATGGAATATATGTTATAAAAAATTATATCCATAGTTCTTTCAAAAAATTCAAAATGTATCATATTTGTAAAATGAAAAAAAATATTCAGTTCAAAAAAAAATTTAAAACATATAACAGGGTTAAAATTTCCTTTATAAAATCATTGGTGTTCATCATAAGTTTCATTTGTCTACAATATGTCGATTTGTGTTAGTTGATGATGATGAGGTGCTTGAAGAATTTTTATTGATTCATGAAATGAAATTTGATTCCATTAATCGAAAGTAAATCATATTAAATATGATTATTCTTTATGTGATATTAAAACCATAAAAGAAATTTTCTTTGGAGTGCACATTCAAAACAACAAGTGCAAGACCATACAAATGAATATTTTCATGTAGTACAAAAGAACGATTATGGTTTCAATGAAAAATGAAATTATATATTTCATTAACAAAGATGCTAATTACATGAAATGTTATATTATTGTACACAGATCTAAGAGATGACTATGTAAAATTTAATTACATTTTACAAGAAATATTAGTGTGCATGAAGAAGATATGGTTGAGAAGTGATTTTTATTTCCATATTATAATTGAAATTGTTAATTCGGCCAAATATTTTAGTTTGGATTATATAAAAAATAATTAAAACCATGAGTGACACCAAGAATGTGCCCCAAACCACACATAGGTGGGCCCAAGGATCTACCACCATGGGATGACCTGGTAGAGCCAGCCAGCACAACAACCTAGAGGAGGGATTCGTCATGTATAAGGCCCATGGGATAGCATGCTGATACACGCACATGGGTCCTTGTATAAATTCCACATGAGGGTGCACCTAAAAGAATATATTTTTACAAGTGTAAGGAAAGTTTATTATATGGGACCCACTATAGGGAAGGGGTCATGAAAAAGAAGTGGTTGTGAGTGGACAACATACAAAATTAGTTCTACATAGAAAAATATATTTATTGATATAACACATCACAAACAGTGGTTGAATTCGATGTGGGATAGATGTATAGTGTCAGCGATCCCAATGCCATGAAGGATGCATACATAACCAATTTCATTCTATCATGTTAATCTCGACTATCTGGTCCATCGGGGAGTGTCTTCTTCCTCCACCCAAACTCTAAGGGATTTTTATGGGTTCATCCACCATTAGTGAGATGTGGGAATCACGGTTGAGGGACATCAAATAAAAAAAGGATACATTAATCTCTTATGGTCCAAGATAGTCCATGACACCCCATAAAAATGTTCTCTATGAAAATTATCATTCATGAACTATAGACCTTGAGCGTGGTAGTCTATTGCTGAAAGAGAGCCTTCAAACCAACTAAATGCTCGATATTAATAAAAATGTATGACTAAAATTACTTATTCATTTACTTTAACTTAAATTTATATTCATTAAATTATTATTAAAGGAATATTTCATGTTATTTTATGAACCATATATTCAAATAATAAAAATGTCATGTGAAGAATTAAGGACTCAATCCTTTGTGGGCATAAGTTGAGTTTTGTAAAATGTGATAAGGAGACCATGAAAAGAATGGAGAAGCCTAAGTATTTTCGTATTTGACTATAGTTTGAGTAAATAGGTATGATGATCTATGGATATCATTATCTTCATGAGGAAACAATAATAAGAGAACTTAGGTCTCATGGTTGTTTTTGATTTTATAAATGCATGAAAACATGGGATCCACATGTGTTTAATGATTGATTTCACATGAAGAATAAGGAAGAACGTGTACCTTTAGGTATTACTCATGAGTTCCCTAAAATGTTTGAGATGAATTCCTGTGGAATGTGATTTGTGGATGTTCATCCACTTTAGGTATTTATGACGTGATCCACGTCGATGAATTAATACCAACACATCATGGGTGTCCAAATATTCATGAGAAGAAAATACCAAAAAAATATGGGTTATTAAAAAAGTGATGTTAAATTACATAGAGTATTCATGTATTTATATTTATAATGATGAATAATATTTTTTAATCATATACTTATTTAAATGAGGATTTAAATGATGAATTTAAATAGTATACTTTATTAATACCCCCATGCACTAAATTGTTTGTCTATAAATATGTGCATGTATGTGATGCGAAGGTTGTATAGAATTTCTATATCCTTTGAGATACTGATATATTCTTGAACATAATATATAAAGATTTTGAATGCAGGATTATTTAAATGAATAATAAAATTTAGTGCATGGGCCTTCAATGATTAAGGAGAGTCCAATTAGCACCAAATTTGGAAGGAGTCTCACGACCAACATTGTTTTAGTTCATAAGGGAGTCCACAATCAAGTTAGATCCTAGAAGATCATGGAGTAAGATCATAGAATCATTCAATAGTGGATATAAATTAAATATCTTTAATGAACTATCTTAATTCTACTATAAACAATAATATATTTTTAGGAGATAGATCAATTGACATTAGTCAATATAAAGAACACTATTGGGATTCCAATCTAAATATCCAATAAACATATGGCCCAAAATAATCATTAGTGATCATGGAATGCATGTGTTTACTCTATTTGGAATATTGGAAGATTTTATAAACATTTCATAAAATTTTATCACATGTATGAATCTATTTTGGATAATCTAACCAACATCTAAAGGAGTGGGTCTTAATAAAAAACCATTTCAAAATCCGAGTGTTCTATGCAATTTTATAGCATTATTCAAGAGAGGCTGAGAAATATAAGTAGCATAGATCGAGACTTTAACCAACCATAGGGGTTGAATTAATAGGGGTCAATTTTTAAGTTGAAAAGGGATCACTAATTGAACCCCACCACTCATAGTGATCTCCCACACAATAGGGCTCTACAAGTGGTATTAGAGGGGTGGTTCCCTTTAAAAATATCTAATCATTATAGAATACTATTGATGGAGATTTTTAATTCCATTACTAGATGTATAAAATGAAAATTTAAATCATTGATTCCTTTAAAAAAAATTAATTATGGGAGGGTTTCAAATTTTTCATTTGATAGTTCAAACAATTGAAATATAATAATTAGAAAATTGTATGAGGAATGTTCAATTAATACTGATATTTAAAAGATTAATATTCAATGGGAAGAATTAATTAAATCATTTAAAGATGATAATATACCGCTCAAATTAAAAAGTCTTGAATTATATTTGAAACTGAATAAAATTGAAAACCCACAAGAATCATCATCATCGTATTATTTTATTTATTAATGACTAGAAGAAACAAAGAAGGAAACACAAAAGACACCATAGGGCCCATCACCTCCCCCCATTATCCCTGCCATAGCTAATGAGGCCAAAAATAATGTATAACGAGCACATCCCCCTTAATAATGTTGACCCCCTATGCCTTTCCCACAAGAATAGACCTCCATTTCTCTTGGAAAAAAGTACTTCTTTGAATTTATCATATAAATGTTCTACTTATGAAATGACCAAATCTAGTGTTATGAATGTATTTTGATTATCTAATGATAAATACACTATATTGTTATTAAAAAATTTACCCTTTTCCAGATAAATCTATGTGTATTAATGTTTTTTTGACTACTACTACATATTCAACAATATAATCTAGGAAAAATAGTCAAACAAAGATTCTATTTCAACCACAATATCTTCCACAATTGATTTCAAGGATTTTAATAATTACTACTTCCAAAAAAAGATAAAAAGAAAAAATTTATTGAAAAAATCATCAATATTTCAAAAAATAAATCATCTGTCATATAATAATATATTATTTTTTTCCCATTATTGGTGCTGATAGATGATTGGGAATCACAGAATATTTGTTTTGGAAAAATATTCTTTTGTGTGAAAATTACGTAGTTCTTATATTAAGGGGGAGAAAATATAAATAGGGGAGTAAACCATAAAAAAGAAGAAAAACTCATTTGAATGGAATCAATCTATCATATATATATATATTAATATTTTGAATTTTTTAGTATGTATTTACACAGATGTCATCATTGTCATTATTTGTACTGGAATATAACGATCATGCACAATTAATCCTTTTATGTATTAATAAGAGAAAAAAATATGTATCAAAATGTAATAAAATAGAATAATATTTCCTCATTGGGTTGTAAAAAAGGTATACAATTATTAAACAAACTACTCCCAAGAAGAATGTAAAGGGTTATGTGAAGAGTGTCAAAAGAAGACACATTTTTTCTATTATGGTAGGAATGGTCACAACATAGACCATTTTTAATTTTCCATGATCATCAATACAAAAAGAATGAATCTTGATTCAATGATACTATCAATCTAGAAAACAAAAAGATTGATTGATTAAGTGAAAGACATATTAGATGAAGAATATGAAAATTTTCCTAAAATGTTTACTTGGTAATGGATACAGAACTTACATAAAGGTGTGGAATGATTCTGTATTAAAAAAACAATCCATGATCATTTTTCTAGATCATTTCTACGGGTCTAAATAAATATACATAGCATAGAGAACTAAAAATTCATCTCTAAAAATGTAAATAAATCTACTTCATTTATGAAGAGATCTGGGTTGGAAAGTAACTCTCTTCCCAATTTCATTAATTATGAAGAATTAAGGTTCCAAATTATTCACCAATAATTTTTATAGGTTATTACATAACATAAAATATATTTATCGATAATATTTTCCCATCATAGATTTCATTAATTTCCATGATGATGAAAGTGTGCACCCCTTGATGGTGAGAAAACAAAAATCAGATGTTATCTAATCTTATTTCATGAATATCTAATTGTATAGGTCACCTATAGAGAAATTAAAAATGGAGGTAACCACATTACACTTATTTCACTTGTATTTATTATATCAAAAATTTCATTAATGTTGTGGGATTATTGATGAGTATGGGTGTAAAATATTCTTTCACATGCAATTTAGGATGTTTTTTTCAAGAGTGTAGGAGGATATGTTTCGGAATAATTTTTTTTTCTAAATCCTTCACATTGAGAAATAAATAACTTTTGAGCTTGTTATATTATATGATTTTTATTATTTGTAGCTTAGAAAACCATGGATGTATCTCTATTTTTTATAGATCGGGATAGCCCACACATTGATAGGACTGACTAACTAAATTTTCATTGCTAAGATAACCATGTGAGATAATGTATCTCTTTGAAGTGATCAAGAAACTTTCATATAATTGAGAAGATTATGTTTTATATAATAATAAGGTTCCACTTGTACTTTGATTTAAATTTTCAATAAGGGGGAGAATTATTTCACCAAATACCGACTTAAATTATTTGTGTGGATATTGACAACAAAATACAAAGGGGATAATTTGGATCCTAACATTCATTTTTTTTCAATATGTAAATATGTATGGGTTGATGAAGTGGTGATACATGTATAATTTTTATGGATTCATGATATGATATGAGATTTTATTCTTGGAAAATTCATCGTGGTAAATATAACAATTTTTCATGTGTTCTTTAAATGTCAAAGTAATATGTCATGGATAACACAATATATAAAACAACTCAGAGACCAAAGAAATTATTATTTTCTTTAAGTTAATAATAGTGATTATGGATTCCATTAAAAAAATTATATTGGAATAATAAAGAAGTTAATGCTATGAAATATTATATTATTTCATGAGGATATAAGATATGATCATGTAAAATGTATTAAAATTTTACATGAGGAATTAGTGAGGAGGAAGAAGAGATGTTTGAGAAGTGGTTTGTCTTGTCATATTATTTTATATGTGGTTTGGTTGGGAAACACTTTTAATTTGGATTATATAAAATAAATTATGATCATGAGATCCACCAAGGTTGGACATCAACAACACATAGGGGGGATATGGTTCAACCCTCGTGGGAAGGCCTACCATAAGTAGCACACACAACATCATGTTGCAGGTTGGGCCAGTGTATAAGAAACACCAGAGTGTTTCCCACAACCACCCATGGGTCCATTTTGAAGGCCCTCAAGAGATATCACCCCCATGAACACATGGACTCATGTATTAGTCATATAGTAGAGATAGGCTACAATATAGGGAAGGAAGTGGGACAAGGTAGTTGCTAGGAGTAGACCTCATATATTCTTATAACGGCATAAAGGCAGAACATGATTGATATACTATGGTCCAAACCATGGGGGAAGATAATGTGAGATAGTAGGAAATCATTACTATTCCAGTAACAGTAAATGATAAGGACATACTCATTGTTCTTGGATAATGTCAATCTAGACCATATAATCAAGCAGGTAGTGTTGTCTTCATCCTCCCACAATCATAGGAATTTGTAGTTGGTTCTTCTTGCATTGATGAGATAAAAAAATCATGGTTGAGTATCCACAAATCAAATCAAAGGCCACATTGATATACTATGATCTAGGTGATTTTGAGATACATGTTTCACATGGATTCCATGAAAACTATCATGATAAACATTAGACCCCAAACATGATGTTTCATTGATGAAACATAGACTTCAAAAAACAAAATTCACAATATTAATGAAATGGTATAATCAAGATGAATTATTCAATATGATTCTATTTAATTAATATTCACTGAATGAATAATAAATCAATGTTCCATGTGATTTCATTCCACAAATATTAAAATTAGGAATATGTCATTGAAGAATAAAGACCCAAATCATTTGGATGTAAAATTTTAGGTGCATTAAGGATGATACTGATACCTCATTAAAAATAGGGTATCCCAATTATTTATTCATTTTCTAAAGTGTGAGTATACATGTATGATGAGCCATGAATATTATCATCCACATAATGAAATAAGAATAAGGGAACCTGAGTCTTTTGGTTTTCTAACATTTCATAAATTCCTGAAAATTTTGGAGCCTCAGGTGATTAATTTTTGTTGTCGTGTGAAGTAGAAGAAATACCTAATACCATTAGTCATTACATCTGAGTTTCAAGCTAGGTTTGAGAAGCATGCATGTGGACAATGAGATGAGGAGGTTCATCCACTTAAAGTTAATTGAACCTTAACCCCCTCTTAAATATATGATAAGACCCATGTAGATGAATTAATACCCAAACTTCATGGGTATTCAAATATTCATGAGAAGAAAATAACAAAAAATAAGGGGATATTAAAATTGAGAAATATAATAACTTAGAGTCTTCATTTGTTTATATTTTTAGTGATTAATAAATGTGTTAATTTTAAGAATAGTCCAAAGAGTATTTAATTTATGAATAAAAATCATGTGATTTTTTGTGACCCCATAGACTGTATTTTTTTTAAAATATGTACATAGAGGCGAAGATAGTGGTGTACAGAACAACAATGTCCCTTTATATCCTTCCAAAATTTTCTTTAGAAGAGAGACATAGTTTGATGTCCGAATTGTATTGAATAAGAATCCATTTTTTCCTATAATTAAAATATTTAGGAGAATATAGATAGTACTTAATATATAAGGATCAATTCCATCATTTCAAAATTTATTTAGGGAGTGCACGGGCAAGTGAGATCCTATATGCTCATTGAGAACAATTATAGAATAATCCTATGTTGGACCAAGATTAAATGTTAATGAAGAAATCATGGGATGTGAGCATACAAAACTAGAGCATTTTGGGAGAGTGATAAACATGGAATATTTAGAATGAAGAAAACTATTTGGTTTCTAATATAAATATTCCTTTGGTAGATAGCTGATAGACTTCATTAGTGATTAGGCATTATAAGAGTTTCTTCTATTTTGAATTTCAGGATATTATCTATACTTTTAATCACTTTTCCTTAGAAGTGATAATACATGTAGGTAAATATATCTTTTATGGAAAATAGTAGGGCTTAGTACTAAACCCTATAAAAATATAGGTGTTATATTCCCATTAAAATTATTATTTTATGAGGGGCTATGTAACACAAGATTAGTGGATTTATACATTAACCATCCATAGAGGATGAATTTAAAAGGAATCATTTTGTAAAATAATATAGATTAATGATTCACCCCATATGCCTCTAAGTGATCCCCCACTGACCCATAATCTAGAATTTAAGGATATTAAATACCTTCTATAAAATATTCTTGTTAAATAATAATATGAAATAACAATGTCTTCCAACAGGAGAGATAAATAATGTACATTTTCTTTAAAAAATTAATTTTAGATATTGGAAATAATTATAGTGAGGAAAATGAAAGGAAAATATATAATCTCATAAAATAATGAGAGTAGAAAAAAAATAATGGTATTTATCAGAAAATGAATGTATAATTTTCTCATTGTAAAATCAGGTATAAACAATCCTGATTAAAATATGATTGACATATAAAACCCTCACCTCAATTCTTTCATTTCATTATTCATATTCAAAACTAATCTATAATAGATATGTATTTTTTATAAATTTATTCCCTAAAAATATTATTATCTACCATAAAATTTGTGATATATTTATGAAATCTTATCAAAAATTTGTAAATAACTTGATAACAAAACCACTGTTCGGGGTGATAAGTACATCTTTTTCAAAGCATGTTTTGGATTTCCAGTCCCAGTCAATAAACATTGACCATGGTTATATTATGTTAATATATTTTATTATGTTTTAAATATAATATGTATTAATAATATTCATATTTATTATAATCATTAAAAATTATAAATAGGAAATCAATTACACTGGTCATGGAGACAGTAGCCTCTATATGTGCAAGAACGTAGTATTCAATTTTTGGATGGGTGGAAATAATTATAATTATATAATTATTCACCTTTATAGAATAATTTATATACAATTATAATAATATATATTCATATAATACAACACCACTACGATCCATTTTGAATATAAATGAAAAACAAATCACATTACTTCGAGGAGGTTGCATTTCACACATATGCACGAGCGACATTGATGTTTCCCAACAACTTGGAAGGTGAAAAGGTGGATATTATATTATAATTCTAGTTGTGTAATAATTATATAAGTATAATTTATATTTAATAATCCCATCATAATTCTCATTCATAAAATATGGTGATTAAAATTCAATTTTATTACTATGTAGTGATGATAAGTCATATGTACATAGAAGTGACACTTTCAGTTCCCATTTGATGGGAAATGGGTTGGATAATGGTGTTTTCATAATCATTATAATTTTTTTTAATATTTAGTATAATTATGTTATATTATTATGAAAAATTAATTTGAATATTAAGAGTTATAATATTGTGTAAAAACATCGTGATCAATTCAGGCGATTAACTATTCATTAGTAGATATCCTTCATATATCCTTTTGAGGACCATTGAGTGTCTCTTTTGAGGAATTAAAAACACTATAATTTTTTTAAATAAATTTAGTAGATATTTATTTAGTTAATGTTCCATCTATAAAGATTAATTTGGTATCAATAAGTGAGAAAATGGGTTTATTTTTATAATAGAGGTTGCAGACACTTTTGTAATTTTTGTAAACATTAAAATATAATAGGACTATTCTAGAGCTAAATGAATCCAAAAGGTAATTTTATGTAAAATAAGGTAGATTACGGTTAAAATATATTTAAATAATAAACTTTTGACTTGTTTTGTGAAATTTTAATCCTTATATTTTGGTTTAACCCCTTAATTAACATATTTATGCATTAACCAGTGTAATGTCTTTTTCACACATAATGAGTTTTAATTTTACAAATAAGGGTAATATAGTCCCAGAAATGGTAAATGAATGGACATTTCGACCATATCATATAATAATACACCACATTATAGATATTTATTATTTTTTGATAATTTAATAATATATTAATTTTTTAAAAATTAATAAATTTAAATTTTGACACAATTCATTTAATTTGAATTCAGGTGCATCATGAAAAAAGATGCATATAAAATATAATCATTAAAACATCAATAATATGTTATATTGATCAATAAAATTTATTGGACATATTATCTCATTAAAATTATATAACTTTTAATATTTTTAAAATCATTTATTTTATTTTGGTTTCAATTAAATTAATATTTTATGAGCATTACACAACCATTTAAGGTAATCATATAGTGATTAATAAATTGAAATAAACTAATATCATTAAAATAATTTCATTTATATCAACATTTAAATTTAAATTTATTCATATGTTTATTTTTTTCCTTTGTGTACACATATTAGGTATTTAAATCTAAGAGAGACATGTTTTTCATCTTTTATTGTGTTAAATGTTATTAGGGTCACTATCATGAAAGGGTGTCAGTTAAAAAATTAAATTTCGAATCCAAGGTGATAAGGGTGGTATTATATTTTACGAATAACAATTAGGATGAAAATATATGTCCTTAAAACATTGATTTAACCTATATTTACTCAATTTACCTTTTATTGAGATGATAATGTTTTCCTGTGATTACTATCCATAATGACTCAAATAAAAAGGCTATTACTTAGGAAATTTGAGCCCCCCTAATACAGAATAGTAAATATATTTTATCCAATTCCATATATTTAAATAAATTAAGTTATATTTAAAAAGTTATCTGGAAATGAGATAAAAATCACTTTTTTCTAATCATACAGTTTTTTTTATAAAAATGCCTTTTTATAGAAAAATGTTTTCTTATGAAAATATATTATAAAATAGTTTAAAATGAACCAAATTGTTTTATTATAAATATTATAGAACTAATTTTAGTTTTTAACAATTTTAAAATAAAATTTATCTTTTCAAATGGTTGAAACAAAAACAATTTTTTAATAAAATTTTTTTTTTCCTGATTCACATGATAATAAATATTTTCAAAATATTCAAAAAACAATTCATAATAATATAATTTTTATATTATATTTTAATAAATTATATTAAATTCATAAAATAAAATTGTTATAATTAAATGAAATTTATTATAATATTTTTCATAAAAATAAACAATAATTATTTTTTCAAGATATTGTATATTTGAATCATAAATTAACATTATCGTAAATTGTGTAAATATTTCCTAATAATAAATTAATTTTTCTTAAATTTTTTAGTTCCTTTATATATGTTTAATTATTTGATTAATATTATTTATAAATTCCAATTTATGGCTAGGTTATATGAGTCGTATTTAAGTAATATTATTTGGTTGTTTGTTTATGATTTGTTTTGTGTGTTTTTTATGTTGTCGAACTTTTTATTCATTTGAAATATCTTGGAAGTACATTTTCCAAATTTTAATAAATTAATTTCCCCTAATATGAACTGATTAATGATAATCATATATTTTACTTTAAAAATTTATTTATAGAAAATCTACATCATAAAAAAGGGTCAATAAAACATCCAATTTAAAGAGGGAAAAGGAAGAATGAATGTCATCTATAAAAACACATAAAAAGGTTTTAAAATATTATAAAATAGTTGAGAAGTAAAAAAATACATATGGAATAAAAAAATAACTCCTATAGAATGAATAGGAGTTATAGATAACATGTTTATTATAAAGGTACCAATCATAAAATTATAAACATGTAATGGTTTAAAAGACCATTGAATTATCGATAAAAAAATTGAACAACTAATGTTTTTCTATTTGAAGGTTTTTTTCCTGATATTAAGGGATTATTTTACTACAATGTTAAATTACATGATAATATTACTTCAATTTATTAATTATATGTTATAAACATAATATATTTTTTCTGATGTGTTTCAATCTATTATCTTATCAACTCTTATGTTCGGAAATGGATATTCCAGAGGAATTTTCTATTCCTCAATAAATTTTTATGAATAAAGAGATATACATATATATATTTATACTTTCGCCTATAAATATTTTCCAAAAAGTCAAATTGTTATCACATGTTTTCCTCTATGAAAAATAATAATTTAACCTCAAACAATAATATTCAATGTTTATCTAAATCCATTTCATTAGTATTTAACCTTAAGACTCCTAGAATATATTACTGACCATATTCAAAATAGAAAAATAGAATTGATCTCATATCCTTCCATTATAAATATGGAATTAATTTTCATTACTCAAAAACTTTTATGAGAATATGTATATATCTTGATCACATATTCAATAATGCATACAAATAATTTTTCAAAATATCTTTATAAAATTTTATTTTCTTCTACAATGAATTTGACCCCTTATTCATCAAATAAGCTCTTATATTAGCCAAAAGTATTTCCATTGCGGTTAGGGTTCATCCTTCCACTGATAAATGATTATAGATTTATTCATAACATGAAATATAATTTCTTTATTCATGAAATATATATATATATATATATATATATATATTCTATCTAGGGAGAGATAATAAATGATCATGATCACATCAAATTTAACTAAAGGATAATATGTACATAGGGAATATTCATAAAAACAACAATATTGAATCCCATATTCTATTATCGAGGATATGTGTTCCTAAGAATCATGATTCATTTCTACTACTATAATTTCATAACAATTACCTTTTTCCATTGACTTTGTTGGTTGTTTTCGATAACTACTTTCATTATCCCTTAGATTAGGGAATTGAATCTCATATTTCCCAAACTAATTCCATTTAAAGAACTGATGTGTGTGTGGTAAATTATACTATTCTCTCCCTCTATTCATTTCATTTACTATTATTTATACATAATCCCTACAATATTTCTCTCAATGTCCCGGATTCCGACAATTGAAGTATTTTCTTGTTCCTTTTTGGAATTCACCAGATTTCTCCTTCCCACATTTTTGGAAAGTAGTGTATCGAAACATTTTTCTTACAACCATGTGAAAACCCCATGGAGATTTGATGAAGACACATATTTCTTTTCTTATCAACATAACCTCGATGGATTCTATCATCCATTTCAACTTTTATTACACACCAAATGATTTCACCATACATTCCAAAAGTACCTTATAGGTAATTCCATTCAAAGACATGGTTCCAAAACACTAAATAATAAATAATTTTTGTGTGGATAATTATTATACCTGAATCATAACTTCCATGTCTTGTGAAATATTCTACATATGTACTAATGGATTCATCATCCTCCTTTTTGAACTCAATGATCTCCACCTCCATTTTGACCCATTTCAAAGTAAATGATTATTGGTGCCCGATTATTGATTCTATAGGGTAAGTTTCTTAAAACCATTCATGTCGAGTTAACAACTTCTAAACAATCTCCAATCGGTTTTTTATTATGCTGGAAACAACCAAAAATTTTATATCCATGGTGGACCTTCATTCCATATATGGGAACTCATTTGTAATTTTGGCCAATGATACGTAAAAATAAGCCTTGGTTGAGAGGAAGGGAGGTCAGGCTCATCACATTCTTTTGGGGGGAATTGATTCTTACACGGGGTCTCTCTTATATATTTAAGATATTTTGGTGAATCCTTCATTAATTATGAATTATGACATATGTCACCATTGAATTAATAATAAATTATTTTTATGTATTGAATTTAGAGTCATGTATAAGGATATGTTGTTATTCATTAATTATGTTATTTGGATGTATCCAAGGTTATCCGTCAACGGAATCCTCTTATGTATCGATTATATAATCTATTTTAGTATTATTACAATGATGGTTTTGAGTCACACAGTTGGGTGATCTATCGTGAACCATCATCCAGGGAGATTGGTGTTTTTTTTATGTTAGGATTAGACCAATAATATGGGATTACTATGTATCCTTGAGAAATGAATCAGAATCTAGACAGTTTGGCACAACATAATGGGGCACAACATACCTATTATGGTCATGTGATATTGACTGAACCATTTTTCTTAATTTCATATGGTAGAGATATAAGGAACCAACCTTAAACATTTCACAACCTTATATTAAATGAATATTTCACATTTAAGATATTTCCAAGTTTTTAGTTTTAGAGAATTAGGTCATAAAATATACATAACAACTTGAATATTACATGGATACACATATACCATGTTTCCTTTTTTCATATAATAAAAACTCTTTGAAAAAATAGTCATGACTAGTTCCATGTTTTAGACAGAATGAATTTTCATTAATCACATCCTTGACCCTATTCCACTTTATATCTAATGAAAAAATTTCCAAAAACATGGTATGAGAATAAAATGTTTAGTAATGGATACACAAAGATGGAAAACTGTTATTTTTTCAAAACCACAAGTAATCCATGAATACTTTATCATAAGTAATAATTTTCAACTATAAGATGTAGTAAATACTCTTAATTGAAAAAAAGATCAATACTTACCATTTTGTAACCAAAAGATTACCATAAACCCAATTTAAATAACATGTAACATATAATGGTATCTTTGGACATAAACATACTTCAATGGAATAACCATACGGTTGACTTCCACACATATCTCTAAATGGAATAGTCATACGACCAACTTCCATACCCATAACATTAGAGGTTATAACGTAACCATCTGTCCTAGTTTATCACGGAACCACCCATCATATGGTTTATCATGAATCCACCCGTCAAATGTCTATATACCATTATAAAATTATAACACATAAAATAGTTAAAATACAACCATTTCACTAATAACATTTAATTTTCAATAACAAGAAATAATTTCAAGATATTGAAATAATAAATCCATTTAAAAAACCATTTTTCAAAACCAAAACACCAAAAAACAGAATAAGGGACTTCATTTTCATTTTAGAAAACATTAAGGCTTATAGTGGAAGCCAAATAACGTTTATGGCGATAGATAGGTCATTGTCACTACAAATGATAAAAACATTCTGTTTGTCGTTTAATAAAACGCTTCGTAAAAAAATATTCCATTTGAATGAAAGTAAAATACATAGGGTTTTATTATACACCATGTAAAATAAGAAGGAATATATTATTGAAATATGACTCAATGAAAGGATATTGAGATGAATTCCCTTACCTCGTGTCCGACATGACCCGTTCATTCTTTAATCTCTTTTAATTTTGGTAACTCCCTTTTGTTTGAACCAAAATAACTTCTTAAAGTGCCTTTGTCCTAAGGTATGGATTTTAGGAGGAGGATATAGATCTTGAGACATTATTTGGTCAAGGATTAGATTATCCAAGGGTCTTCAAAGGTGTGATGAATGGGTTAGATGTGGGGTCCTTTTATAAGGGGGAGGAGGGGCTCTTTAAGAACGTTTGAAACAATTATTTTATTATAAACATATAATTGGTTTTAAAAGGACAAAAAATTATTAAAGTTGATGATATGATAACTCGTGGTGGAAATAAAATCATCCAATAAGAATTGGATAGGTTTTGTAAATTATTTTAATATTTATAATATTATTTACTTATATAATTTATTAAGGAGGTAAATACTGCATCAGTATTGTGTAATTAACAATTTTATTTATTTGATTTCTAAAAATTATAAAAAAATACTATGATGTAGGAAATATTTTTAGCTTTCCAATGAATATTTATAGTCGTAAAGATAACTTATATAACACCATGTTAAACTGATTTACTAAAATCGTTTTGTTTATGTCATTTTTGTCTTTATTTTAAATTAATTAATCCAAAATGTCATTATCACACATAAGTGGCTCCATGGGGTCCCAAAATCGACCCCTAGATGACCATGGATGGACATGACTCATCCAATAAGTTTAAAACAAGTGTTAATGTAATTTTTAATTATTATAATATTGTTTTTACCTTGAATTACCCTATATAACTTTAACCGCGATAAATAAAAGTCAAAAGTTATTATTCAACCAAAATTATTTTCATCTTATTAAACCAAATATTACTTACTAATAAAGACCATGTATTTTTTGTTTTATATATTCAATCCACAGTAGTGGTAATATTTCATTTATATGAAAAAGTTGGTATTTGAACTACTACTAAGTGGTTTCACTATTAATCAAAAATTGAAGTTTTTCAAAAAAAACCAACAATTCAGCCTAATATATATTTTATATTCATATTTTAAAATTGTTTTCAATTTTAAAAAATTCAAAACATATAAGATTCGTCAATTAATGTAAAATCAATTCCCGTTATGAAAACAAATAGCGTGTTTTTTAGAAAGAATAACAAACAAAAGATTGATACTTATTTATGTCCAATTTCAATGTGCAATTAATTCCAATGAACAACATTGGATTAAATGGTAAAAAAATAATATAATTACACTTCAAAACAAATTCAAAATATAATATAACCATATAAATAAATTATATTAAAAGACATTTTTGAATTAAAACACAGTATTTTCACTATTCATAAAAAAGTGATTTTTATCAGAAAAACACCAAAACGTTATCCAAAATAAATTTTGATGTCATGATTCTAAAAAAGAATTTTATTTGGTCAAATAGAACATATAAAAGTGTCAAAAACAATACTTAAAAATGTTTCTCCATCAAAAGCCTGTAAATCGACCTTTTAATGAATATTAGAGTATTTATGCTTAAAATTACATTAATTCGCATTTTAAGCCTCTAACTTTTATTGGATAAATGTAAAAACATTTAACAAACATGAATGATAATTTTGTAGTTAGTTATATTCATTCCCACCGATAAAATGTCTAGGCTCTAACTACATTTTAAAAATAATAATATTATATTATTAGTGTGCAACGTAAGAGTTCAAAGAAACTCGTTGTTGCGTATCTTGTAAGAAATTGAATATGGAATACCCATTAAATTTAAATTAATATATCATTCAAAAATATTTATTAATATAAAAATATCATATTTATTTATTTACTTGGGATGTTACAACCTTCCCCCCTTTTGGGAATTGCATCCTCGCAATTTTTATTCACATATCAAATAAGTGGGGGTATTTATCCCACATAGAAATTTCAGATTCCCATGTTTCTTCTTCAATCGTATGGTTTTTCCAGAAAACCTATACCTGGTGAATTACCTTATTCTGCAACACTGTCTCCCTATGGTCATGAATCTAGACTGGTTGATCCACATAAAAGAGATTCTCTTCCAACTGAACTACCTCTGGGCTCAAAAAATGAGATTGATCTAGAATATACTTTCTCAATAATGAAACATGAAAAACATTGTGTATGTAACACCCGAGTCTTTTTTTGTGAAATATTTTGTTTTTATGTTATATAAGCCATCAAAGTAATCTTTCACTACACACAACACTAGCTTGGCTTGCTTTACACGCAATCGCGGCCTTCCTCGATAGCTTGCGTTGTACGCAATACCGAGTTTCACCAAACAATGATATGCTATTAAAATATTATTAAAACTAGCCGTTATGAATAGTAATAACCACTTTTTGAACTTTTATAAATTATATTTTTCAAAATGGACTTCATTTTTGGATTCGGAATATCAAAATTAGCCTAAGGTGAAATTTTGGTATTTTTTGAAAACTTTCGATTTTTTATGAATAGTGAAACCACTCAGTGGTAGTTAAAAAAACTGAATTTTTTCATAAAATTTAAGTTTACCGCTTCTGTGAGTGGAATTTCGAAAATCCGAGAAACACGGTTAATATCAAGGACTAAAATGTGGTTCAATGAGATGAAAATAATTTTTGTTGAATAGTAACTTTTTACTTTTTTTTAACACGGTTAAAAGTAAATAGCGTAATTAAGGGTAAAAATGATATTATTATTACCCTAAAACATGTCCTAATTCTATTGGACAAATGTAATTCGACCAAAAACAACATTATGAATAAAATATGACCATTTAGGCCCACTTGGATTAGATTAGGACATTTATTATTAGTTTATTTAAAGAAGGGTTAAAATAGTTAAAATCAATGTTTAATAAGTAAATAATTTTTAATATGGGGTTATACATAATATAAATTAGACTATAAATATTCATTAGAAATATAAAAATATTTCCTACATAATTGTATTTTATTTTTAATTTTTAGACATTAAATAATTTAATTTATTTATGATACAATGATGATGCAGTAATTATCTTATTAATGAAATATTGACATAATTGATGTTATAAATGCCCAAATAAATGTAATTTGAGACTTTTTATGAATTAAACTAATTTTCTAGGTTAATATGACATGTTAGTAATGATTTAAGTAAATTGTTTAGAACTAATAATTCTGTTATTATTTTCACAAAAATCAATTACTAAATAGTGTCAAAATTAACATAAAATAGTTTTTTAAAACAAATTTTATATTATTAATTGTTATTTTATTCCTAAAAATATAAGGTTCGGCCAAATGACATAGATAAGGTTATATATATTAATAATAAACAACTTGGGGTTCGTTTTCCTTGATATATTATGTTTATTAACCTTATATTGTAAGAAAACAAGAAGACACGGTAAAAGGTAAATTATCTAACATAAAGTTAAATCTAAATGATATGGTTAAGATTGATACCTAAACTTGTCTAAATTCTATTGGATGAGATGATTTCGACTACTACCCACCTTAACTTCGAAATATATCAATTTGGAACTATTAAAAACCGAATTTGACTTTATAATAAAATAATATATTTAGTTATTCCAAAGGTACCCCTCTCCTCCCTTATAAAAGGGGACCTCCACCCCCCTCTTCCTCACACCACATTGAGCCTTCAATCTTGGCCAACCCCTACCAATTTCTCCTCCGCACTTCCCTAGAAACATCCTAGAGGTTCTGTTATTCTTCAAAGACCTATTTTAGTGCCCTAAAAGGAGGTCTCAAAGAAGCACTTCAAAGAAGAGGTAATGTCCGTTACCGATTCTTTCATCTTTATTTCTTCTTCCACTTCTTCTTATTTAGTTGTTTCATTATGAAGTAATAACATCAGTATCAATCATATACTGATATGTTATTATAAGTATGAAACAACCCTATTTCACCATCTATCCATCCTACGGAAAAAGAAATCACCGCGCTTGCGTACGTACGAAATACCGTCTCCACGCCATGGTGTAATCTATTTTCCACCACCACCTTACTTGGATTGGTATAATGGTGTAAGTAAGGACTATATATGACTATCATAAATTAATATTGATTCTGAAATAGTATACATACACTCCAATACAATTCCACGATCATAGGAATGATATCATCACTCGTGCGTACGTACGGAATACCGTCTCCACGATGTGATGCGACTCGTTCTACATGATCTTCATTTCATAATGATTATATAAATGAATTCAATGAATGAATATGATATATATTACACTAATACCATTCTGGAAATGTGGTATCTATAACCTAAAGAGAAGGATAAGAATTCATTCGACAAAACATGCATAAGAACAAAAAGTAATAAACACCCGAATAACAAGTAGTAATGAAATATTACTAATAATAAGCTAAGAATATGACCATATATGATATAATAACAATAAGTATGATTCTGGAATAAGTCAATAACATTATTTAAATCATTATACAGGAGTTTCAGACACTTAAGAGGCAAATCGGACCTAAGGTAAGGGAAAATATCACAATCTCATTTTTATCCGAGATTGTTTATACATTGGTATTTACTAGGGTGTATTCTATCATCCACATCCATGTTTCCTCAATATGACATATTATTTCCATCCACCTACAATTGTTTAAATCCAATTTTACCCTTCGGTGAGTTTTTAGTAAAAGATATGAAAGGAATCTTTTTTTGTTTTTCATACGAGGTACTTTTTGACTTTTCCGACAAAAGTACGAGTAGAATGTTTTTTTAACTTATACGGCATGAATGGATTTTTAAAACATTACTTACAAGAAGCTTCATTTATAATTTTTCAAGTTCATTTTTAATCAACTTCTTTTAGTTTAAAATTGTATGACATGTTAAGAAAGGAAAAATGTTTTTAAGGTAGAAAGGATATTTTCCTCAAGAATGTAGTTCAAGTGTTTTATCAAAATTATTTTCCATCTAAGATAATATAGGGTTCTGTTTTTATATATATTATTACATGGATTTGATTATGTTGTGATGGGAATATTTTTATGGATTCCTTTATCTTATATAAATTGTTTTATGAAGTCACAATGTTTAAGATTCCCATTTTTTATGCTATGATGTATGGTTTATGATTTTGTGGCACACATAAGAGTGGTATCATTATGAGATGGGTGGGACCTATATCTCCTTCCAATGAATTTGGTAAAAACTTTATATCTCAGGAGATAGACAGGGCTGGAACGGTAGGTTATACTGGTTCAGTGAAACAGGATTGAAACGAGGAGTGAACTCGGCTCAGAAATGGACTTTGTCCACTAAGATAGTCTTGGTATTGAGTCTTGACTAATAAGAAATGATTCTCTATGATTATGTGTGTATGACACAAAGTTTCATGTTTTATGTTATGATTATTGGGATTCTATTTCACTACTATGATTTATCCCATGTTATGAAATTATGCTCTCTTTTGCAGGTTAAGATTTCCAAAATTTATGTTCTTATGAATATGATGTGATTGATATTTCTTTTTTTTACCTTTACTGCGCATTTGAGATCACCCTTTTGTATGTTTTATTTCCCCAGGTCAGGAATAAGGTTATTAAGTAAGATATGCCAAAAGGGACTATAGATATGATGAAATAAATGGGAGACAGTGTAGATGCTTTATGAACCAGTTGTTTATGTTTCCCAGTTTCTAAAGACACTATACCTATACGGTCCTTTCATGGTTTTGTTATATGTTGTAATAAGTATACTTCAATTTTGAATTATTAAAAATGTATGTAAAGAATGGGTCGTTATAGTTGGTATCAGAGCAAAGGTATAGTCAACCTTTGGAAACTAGGATGTGAAAGCGTTAGTAAGAACCCTAAAGATAAGTCTAAGCATAGAACACAATCTTAGTGTTTTAGAAATGGCCATGAATAACCTAGGATAAGACCTTAAGTGTGAAATTTTATTTATTATTATGTGGTTTTCCTATTATAATTAGTGATTCTCAAACAATTCTTCTTGGTTTTAGTCAATGGATGGAACCCAAAGGAACCGTGTTAATGCGGAATGCGATGGGCTAGGCAATGATTGTCCCACTGAGCAACCAAACGTTATGGGAGCTAGAATGCAAAATCTTGTAGCCATGCTCATACAACTTTCTCAAGCTATGAATCATGCAGGACTTCCAAACGAGAAAAGGAAGGAGCAACATTATATTGAATTCTTCATGAGGTAGCGTCCACCGTCATTCAGCGGGTCTACTGATCCATTAGTTTCTGAACAATGGATTAGTACTACTGAAAATATATTTTCAGTTCTTCAATGTTCTGAGCATGATAAAGTCATCCTGGCAGTGTATCGTTTGGAAGGTTATGCTGATCAATGGTGGAATCTTATTAAGAATACGAGGAAAAGGGATGAAATTGAGTCCATGGAATGGGGCGAGTTCAAGAACTTATTTTTCAATAAGTACTTCCCTCGTATTCTCTGAACAAAGATGGAGAAAGAGTTTCTTGAACTGAATCAAAAGGATGATGAATCGGTTGGTACCTATGAAGAAAATTTTACAAGACTTGCATGGTACGCATCTGGTATTATTATCCAAACTGAGAGTAAGATCTATCGATTATTTAGTGGCTTAAAACCAAGTCTTGTAAGGGCCTTATCCATAAGGGAATTCAATAGCTATGAGGAAAGCGTTCGATGTGCTCTCAAAGTTGAGATGGAGATTGGAGTAACCCATCAGTCATATGGGTTTGATAAGAAGAGGAAAATGGAATTCAAAGGAAAATCTTAAGGGCACACTGAAAAGAAGATGAGATTTCCCTTATGCTCAAAGTGTGGAAAGAAACATAGAGGGAGTTGTCTTAAAGGGACAAGTAAATGTTTAAAATGTGGGAAGGAAGGTCATCAGGCATTTGAATGCCGCGATGATGGGAAGAAGATGTCTAATGATGCAAACAAAGGAAGGGATACACAGAATGAACCTACTACACTTCAATGTTTCATGTGCAAATAGATGGGACATTATGCCAATCAATGCCTAAATCCAAGAGTTGATGATGATGGTCGACGTCAAAAAACTCTTAAGGCTAAAGACAAAAAAAATTCACATGCAATTTCTATCAGCGATGTGGAGTATGATAACGATGTGGTGAAAGGTACACTTATCATCCACTATAAAGTAGCAAATGTTTTATTTGATTCTGGATCCACCCACTCTTTTATTTCTGAAGAATTTTCTAAGGGTATCACCATATTACTTGAACAATTAGATGTTAAGTTAGCTGTGACAACACCTAATGGCACAACAGTCGCATCAAAAGTTTATAATTCTTCTCCGATGGAAGTTTGTGGGAAAGTGCTTCCTACAAATCTTGTGATCCTTCCTATAGTGGAATTTTATGTGATTCTTGGCATGGATTGGATTTCTTTATATGGAGCTCATATCAATTTCCAAAGAAAGGAAGTCACATTTCGTATTACAGATCAATCTATGATCGTCTATCAATGCAATGATGAACATAACCTTCCAGTGGAAATTCTTTCTACCTTATGGGTCTTGATTCCACTAAATGAAGGTTATTTATCTGAAATGGTTGGTGAGAAACTCGCGATTAAGAATATTCCCATTGTACGGGAGTTTGATGATGTCTTTCTAGAGGAATTACCGGGTCTTCCACCAAATCGTGAAGTTGAGTTTTCAATAGAACTCGTACCGGGTGCTTTGCCTATTTCAAAGACACCTTATAGAATGGCCCCAATTGAGTTGCCGAAATTGATGAAGCAACTCTAATAGAATCTTGATAAGGGATCCATAATCCCTAGTGCGTCACCTTGGAGAGCACTTGTTCTATTCGTTAAGAAGAAATATGGATCAATGAGACTCTGCATTGATTATAGAGAACTTAACAAGATCACTATTAAGAACAAATATCCTCTCCCACACATTGATGACATATTTGACCAACTATGCGGAGCTCAAAACTTTTCAAAGATTGATCTCCATTCAGGGTATCGTCAATTAAGGGTCAAAAGGGAGGATATACCAAAGACGGCTTTCCGTACAAGGTATGGACGATATGAATTTATAGTGATGCCATTTGGTCTTACTAATGCCCCTGCTATCTTCATGGATCTGATGAATAGAGTCTTTAGGGACTATCTTGATCAGTTTGTGGTAGTCGTTATAGACGATATTCTTGTTTATTCAAAGAGCAAGGAAGAACTTGAAGAGCACTTGAGAATTATATTGAAGACCCTGAGAAAGGAAAAACTTTATGCCAAATTTACCAAGTGTGAATTTTGGCTTCAAAAAGTTGCATTTTTTGGGTCACATAATTTCAAAAGAGGGGATATCTATGGATCCAGCAAAAAACAGAGGTTATCGAAAGATGGTCGAGACCAACAACAGTAACTGAAATCCGAAGTTTTCTTGGTTTGGCTGGATATTATCGATGTTTTGTGAAAGATTTTTCACGATTATCTAATCCACTCACCAAGTTGACTCAGAAAAAAGTTAAGTTTGTTTGGACGGAAGAATGTGAAGAGAATTTCAAGGAGTTGAAAAGAAGGTTATCCAGTGCACTTGTGCTCACACTGCCTTGTAGTGGAGAAAGGTTTGTGATCTATAGTGATGCATACAAGAAGGGATTGGGGTGTGTTCTTATGAAAAATGATATGGTGATAGCTTATGCCTCATGACAGTTGAAAATCCATGAGGAAAATTACCCAACTCATGATTTGGAGTTAGCTGTAGTAATCTTTGCATTAAAGATTTGGTGGAATTACCTTTATGGAGAAAGGTGTGACATTTATACAGATCATAAATGTTTAAAGTATATTTTCACACAAAAGGAGCTGAATATGCATCAAAGAAGATGGTTGGAGATGATTAAGGATTATGACTGCTCAATCCGTTACCACCCTTGGAAAGAAAACGAGGTGGAAGATGCATTAAGTCGACAAGACCATGCCAGTTTATCCGTGATGAGGATCACAAAAGATCCAATATTTATGGATTTACAAAGTATGGATCTTGGAATTATAATGGAAGTGGGAAAATCGTATCTTTCTCAAATGAATGTTCAACCATCTATACATGTGAATATTAAAGAGGCACAGAAAGAAGATTTCGAGTTACAAAAGAAGGTAAGATATGTTCCTGAATTCAACCTTGATTGTGATGGGATAATAAAGTTTAGGAATCGGGTTTGTGTTCCTCCCATCCCTGAATTAAAGAAGGAGCTGCTAGAAGAGGCTCATAGTTCTTCATTCTCTATTCATCCTGGAAGCACGAAGATGTATAGGTACCTGAATGAGTACTTCTGGTGGGATGGCATGAAAAGAGATGTTGTTGAATATGTCTCTCGATGCTTGGTTTGTCAGCAAGTTAAAGTTGAGAGACAGAAGTCAAAGGGGATGTTACAACCATTACCCATACCCGAATGGAAATGGGAAAACATCACTATAGACTTTGTCACAGGACTTCCTAAAACATACAAAGGCAATAATGCTATCTGGGTCATAGTTGATCATCTTACCAAGTCTGCACACTTCATTGCTATTAGATAGGATTTCTCTCTGGATCAGCTTGCCAGGATATAAGTAAGGAAGTGGTAAGATTGCATGAAGTACCACTTTCTATTATATCTGATCGGGATCCAAGATTTACCTCGAAGTTCTGGCGAAGTCTTTACCATACTCTGGATACAAAGTTGAGTTTCAGCACTTCTTATCATCCTCAGACAGACAGTCAGTCTGAAAGAACAATTCAAACTCTAGAAGATATGTTGAGAGCTTGCTCTATGGATTTCAAAGGTGGTTGGGATCAACATCTACGATTGGTGGAATTTTCTTATAATAATATCTTTCAGTCCAGTATTCAGATGGCTCCTTTTGAAGATCTCTATGGAAAGAAATGCAGGACTCTAACTTGCTGGGATGAAGTTGGGGAAAGAAAGCTATTAGGGCCTGATCTCGTTGATGAAATGGCAGAAAAGGTCAGATCTATTCAACAACAAAAAAAAGCAGCTCAGAGTTGACAGAAAAGTTATGCCGACAACCGAAGAAAAGACCTAGAGTTTGATGTGGGTGATAAAGTGTTCTTACGAATATCCCCCTGGAAGGGAGTCATGAGATTTGGAAAGAAGGGGAAGTTGAGCCCTAGATATATCGGTCCTTTCGAAATACTGGATCGTTTTGGGAAGGTAGATTACCGTTTTGCGCTTCCACCGAATCTCTCTCAAGCTCACGATGTGTTCCATGTATCTCTCCTGAGAATGTACATACCTGATCATTCACATGTACTTAGCTCAGAAGTTGTACCGCTGGAGCAAGATCTTTCTTATGAAGAACAGCCGATAGAGATTCTGGATCATAGCAAAAAAGTCCAACGAAACAAGACCACTCACTTGGTAAAAGTTTTATGAAAGAACCACCAATTAGAAGAAGCTACATGGGAGCTTGAGGATATGATGAGGGAGAGGTATCCTCATCTGTTTGTTACAAAGTGACGAATTTCGAGGTCAAAATTCATTTTAAGGGGGGTAGAATGTAACACCCGAGACTTTTTATGTGAAATATTTTGTTTTTATGATATATATATCATCAAAGGAATCTTTCACTACACACAACACTAGATGGCTTACTTTACATGCAACTGCGTCCTTCCTCGATAGCTTGCGTTGTACGCTATACCGAGTTTCACCAAACAATGATATGCAATTAAAATATTATTAAAACTAGCTGTTATGAATAGTAATAACCACTTTTTGAAATTTTATAAATTTTATTTTTTAAAATGGACTTCATTTTTGGATTGGGAATATCAAAATTAGCCTAGGGTGAAATTTTGGTATTTTTCTGAAAACATTGAATTTTTGATGAATAGTGAAACCACTAACTGGTAGTTAAAAAAAACTGAATTTTTTCATAAAATTTAATTTTACCACTTCTGTGAGTGGAATTTTGAAAATCCGAGAGACACGGATAATATCAAGGACTAAAATGTGGTTCAGTGAGATGAAAATAATTTTTGGGGAATAGTAACTTTTTACTTTTTTTTACCACGGATAAAAGTAAATAGGGTAATTAAGGGTAAAAATGATATTATTATTACCCTAACACATGTCCTAATTCTATTGGACAAGTGTAATTTGACCAAAAAAAACCTTAGGAATAAAATATGACCATTTAGGCCCACTTGGATTAGATTAGGACATTTATTATTAATTTATTTAAAGAAGGGTTAAAATAGTTAAAATCAAAGTTTAATAAGTAAATAATTTTTAATATGGGGTTATACATAAGATAAATTCGACTATAAATATTCATTATAAATCTAAAAAAATTCCTAAATAATGGTATTTTTTTAATTTTTATACATTAAATTAATTAATTTATTTATGACACAATGATGATGCAATAATTATCTTATTAATGAAATATTGACATAATTGATGTTATAAATACCCAAATAAATGTAATTTGAGACTTTTTGTGAATTAAACTAATTTTATAGGTTAATATGACATGTTATTATTGATTTACATAACTTGGTTCGAACTAATAATTCTGTTATGAGTTTCACAAAAATCAATTACTAAATAGTGTCAAAATTAACATAAAATAGTTTTTTAAAACAAATATTATATTATTACTTGTTATTTTATTCCTAAAAATCTAAGGTTCGGCCAAATGACTTAGATAAGGTTATATATATTAATAATAAACAACTTGGGGAACGTTTGTCTTGATATAGTAAGTTTATTAACCTTATAGTGTAAGAAAACAAGAAGACACGGTAAAAGTAAAATTATCTACCTTAAAGTTAAATCTAAATGATAAGGATAAAATTGATACCTAAACTTGCCTAAATTCTATTGGATGAGAGTATTTAGATCCCTACCAACCTTATATTCTAAATATATCAATTTGGAACTATTAAAACCCGAATTTGACTTTATAATAAAATAATATTTTTAGTTATTCCAAAGGTACCCCTCTCCTCCCTTATAAAAGGGCACCTACTCCCCCTCATCGTCACACCACTTTGAGCCTCCAAGCTCAGCCAAACCCTGCCAATTTCTCCTCCCCACTTCCCTAGAAACATCCTAGAGGTTCTAGTCTTCTTCAAAGACCTATTTTAGTGCCCTAAAAGGAGGTCTCAAAGAAGCACTTCAAAGAAGAGGTAATGTCTGTTACCGATTCATTCATCTTTATTTATTCTTCCACTTCTTCTTCTTTAGTTGTTTCATTATGAAGTAATAACATCCGTATCACTCATATAGTGATATGTTATTATAAGTATGAAACAAACCTATTTCACCATCTATCCATCCTACAGAAAAAGAAATCACCGCGCGTGCGTACGTACGGAATACCGTCTCCACGCCGTGGTGTAATCTATTTTCCACCACCACCTAGTTGGATGAGTATAATGGTGTAAGTAATGACTATATATGACTATTAAAAAGTGATATTGATTCTGAAATAGTATACATACACTCCAATACAATTCCACGATCATAGGAACGTTATCATCACTCGTGCCTACGTACGGAATACCGTCTCCACGATGTGATGCGACTCGTTCCACATGATCTTCATTTCATAAGGATTATATAAATGAATTGAATGAATGAATAAGATATATATTACACTAATACCATTCTGTAAATGATGTATCTATAACCTAAAGCGAAGAATAAGAATTTATTCGACAAAACACGCATAAGAACAAAAAGTAATAAACACCCGAATAACAATTAGTAATGAAATATTACTAATAAGAAGCTAAGAATATGACCATATATGATATCATAACAATAATTATGATTCTAGAATAACCCAATACCTTTATTTAAATCATTATATAGGAGGTTCAGACACTTACGAGGGAAATCAGACCTAAGGTAAGGGAAAATATCCCAATCTCATTTTTATCTGAGATTTTTTATACTTTGGTATTTACTGGGGTGTATTCTATCATCCACATACATGTTTCCTCAATATGTAATATTATTTCCATCCACCTACAATTGTTTAAATCCAATTTTACCTTTCAGAGAGTTTTTAGTAAAAGATATGAAAGGAATCTTTTGTCGTTTTTCATACGAGGTACTTTTGACTTTTCTGACAAATGTGCGAGAAGAATGTTTTTTAACTTATACGGCATGAATGGATTTTTAAAACTTTACTTCCAAGAAGCTTCATTTACAATTTTTCAAGTTTATTTTTAATCAACTTCTTTTAGATTAAAATTGTATGACATATTAAGAAAGGAAAAATGTTTTTAAGGTAGAAAGGTTATTTTCCTCAAGAATGGAGTTCAAGTGTTTTATCAAAATTATTTTCCATCTAAGATAATATAGGGTAATGTTTATATCTCTATTATTACATGGATTTGATTATGTTGTGATGGAAATATTTTTATGAATTCCTTTATCTTATATGAATTGTTTTATTATGTCACGATGTTTAAGATTCCCATTTTTTATGCTATGATGTATGGTTTATGATTTTGTGGCACACATAAGAATGGTATCTTTATGAGATGGGTGGGACCTATATCTCCCTCCAATGCATTGGGTATAGATTTTATATCTCATGAGATAGACATGGCTGGAACGGTAGGTTCTACCGGTTCAGTGAAACAGGACTGAAACGAGGAGTGAACTCCATTCAGAAATGGATTTTTTCCACTAAGATAGTCTTGTCAATGAGTATTGACTAATAAGATATGATTTTATATGATTATGTGTGTATGCCACAAAGTTTAATGTTTTATGTTATGATTATTGGGATTCTATTTCACTACTATGATTTATCCCATGTTATGAAATTATGCTCTCTTTTGAAGGTTAAGATTTCCAAAAGTTATGTTCTTATGAATATGATGTGATTGATATTTCTTTTTTTACCTTTACTGAGCATTTGATCTCACCCTTTTGTATGTTTTCTTTCCCCATGTCAGGAATAAGTTTATTAAGTAAGATATGCCAAAAGGGACTATAGATATGATGAAATAAATGGGAGACAGTGTAGACGCTTTATAAACCAGTTGTTTATGTTTCCCAGTTTCTAAAGACACTATACATATACGGTCCTTTCGTGGTTTTGTTATATGTTGTAATAAGTATGCTTCAATTTTAAATTATTAACAATGTATGTAAAGTATGGGTCATTATAGTTGGTATCATAGCAAAGGTATAGTCAACCTTTGGAAACGAGTATGTGAAAGCCTTAGTAAGAACCCTAAGGATAAGTCTAAGTGTAGAACACAATCTTAGTGTTTTAGAAATGGCCATGAATAACCTAGGATAAGACCTTAAGTGTGAACTTTTATTCTTGATTATGTGGTTTTCCTATTATAATTAGTGTTTCTCACACTATTCTTCTTGGTTTTAGTCAATGGCTGGAACCTGAAAGAACCGTGTTAATACGGAATGCGACGGGCAATGCAATGATTGTCCCCCTAAGCAACCAAACGTTATGGGAGATGGAATGAAAAATATTGTAGCCATGCTCACAAAACATTCTCAAGCTATGAATCATGCAGGACTTCCAAACGAGCAAAGGAAGGAGCAACATTATGTTGAATCCTTCATGAGGCAGCGTCCACCGTCTTTCAGCGGGTCTACTAATCCATTAGTTGCTGAACAATGGATTAGTTCTACTGAAAAGATATTTTCAGTTCTTCAATGTTCTGGGCATGATAAAGTCATCCTGGTAGTGTATCGTTTGGAAGGTGATGCTGATCAATGGTGGAATCTTATTAAGAATACGAGGCAAAGGGATGAAATTGAGTCCATGGAATGGGGCGAGTTCAAGAACTTATTTTTCAATAAGTACATCCCTCGTATTCTCCGAAAAAAGATGGAGAAAGAGTTTCTTTAACTGAAGCCAAAGGATGATGAATCTGTTGGTACCTATGAAGAAAATTTTACAAGACTTGCGTGTTACGCTTCTGGTATTATTATCCAACCTGAGAGTAAGATCGATCGATTCTTTAGTGGCTTAAAACCAAGTCTTCGAAGGGCCTTAGCCATATGGGACTTCAATAGCTACGAGGAAATAGTTCGATGTGCTCTCAAAGTTGAGATGGAGATTGGAGTAACCCATCAGTCATATGGGTATGATAAGAAGAGGAAAATGGAATTCAAAGGAAAATCTAAAGAGCACACTGAAAAGAAGATGAGCTTTCCCTTATGCTCAAAGTGTGGAAAGAAACATGGAGAGAGTTGTCTTAAAGGGACAAGTCAATGTTTCAAATGTGGAAAGGATGGTCATCGGGCATTTGAATGCCGCGATGATGGGAAGAAGATATCTAATGATGCAAACAAAGGAAGGGATATAAATAATCAACCTACTACACTTCAATGTTTCATGTGCAAGGAGATGGGACATTATGCCAATAAATGCCCAAATCCAAGAGTTTATGATGATGGTCGACGTCAACAAACTCTTAAGGATAAAGACAACGGAAAGTCACATGCAATTTCTATCAGCGATGTGGACTACGATAACGATGTGGTGAAAGGTACACTTACCATCCACTCTAAAGTAGAAAATGTTTTATTTGATTCTGGATCCACCCACTCTTTTATTTCTGAAGAATTTTCTAAGGGTATCACCGTATTACCTCAACAATTAGATGTTGAGTTAGCTATGACAACACCTAATGGCACAACAGTCACATCAAAAGTTTATAATTCTTCTCCGATGGATGTTTGGGGGAAAGTGCTTCCTGCAAATTGTGTGATCCTTCCTATAGTGGAATTTGATGTGATTCGTGGCATGGATTGGCATTCTTTATATGGAGCTCATATCAATTTTCAAAGAAGGGAAGTCACATTTCATATTCCAGATCATTCTATGATCGTCTATCAATACAAGGATGAACATAACCTTCCAGTGGAAATTCCTTCTACCTTATGGGTCTTGATTCCACTAAATGAAGGTTATTTTTCTCAAATGGTTGGTGAGAAACTCACGATTAAGAATATTCCCATTGTACGGGAGTTTGATGATGTATTTTCGGAGGAATTACTGGGTATTCCACCAAATCGTGAATTTGAGTTTTCAATAGAACTCGTACCAGGTGCTTTGCCTATTTCAAAGACACATTATAGAATGGCCCCAATTGAGTTGCAGGAATTGAAGAAGCACCTCCAAGAGAATCTTGATAAGGGATTCATACGCCCTAGTGCGTCACCTTGGGGGGCACCTGTTCTATATGTTAAGAAGAAAGATGGATCAATGAGACTCTGCATTGATTATCGAGAACTTAACAAGATCACTATTAAGAACAAATATCCTCTCCCACGCATTGATGACTTATTTGACCAACTACGTGGAGCTCAATACTTTTCCATGATTGAACTTCGTTCAGGGTATCATCAATTAAGGGTCAAAAGGAAGGATATACCAATGACGGCATTCCGTACAAGGTATGGACACTATGAATTTATAGTGAGGCCATTTGGTCTTACTAATGCCCCTGCTATCTTCATGGATCTGATGAATAGAGTCTTTAGAGACTATCTTGATCAGTTTGTGGTAGTCTTTATACACGATATTCCTTTTTATTCAAAGAGCAAGGAAGAACATCAAGATCACTTGAGAATTATATTGAAGACCCTGAAAAAGGTGAAACTTTATTCCAAATTTACCAAGTGTGAATTTTGGCTTCAAAAAGATGCATTTTTGGATCCCATAATCCCAAAAGAGGGTATATCTGTGGATCCAGCAAAAACAGAGGTTATCGAAAGATGGTCAAGACCAACAAAAGTAACTGAGATCCGATGTTTTCTTGGTTTGGCTAGATATTATCGACGTTTTGTGAAAGATTTTTCACAATTAACTAAACTCACCAAGTTGACTCGGAAAGGAGTAAAGTTTGTTTGGACGGACGAATGTGAAGAGAATTTGAAGGAGTTGAAAAGAAGGTTATCCAGTGCACCTGTGCTCACACTGCCTTATAGTGGAGAATGGTTTGTGATCTATAGTGATGCATCCAAGAAGGGATTGGGGTGTGTTCTTATGCAAAATGATATGGTGATAGCTTATTCCTCACGACAGTTGAAAATCAATGAGAAAAATTACCCAACTCATGATTTGGAGTTAGCTGTGGTAATCTTTGCATTAAAGATTTAGAGACATTATCTTTATGGAGAAATGTGTAACATTTATACTGATAATAAAACATTAAAGTATATTTTCACACAAAAGGAGCTGAATATGCATCAAAGAAGATGGTTGGAGCTGATTAAGGATTACGACTGCTCAATCCATTACCACCCTGGGAAAGAAAACAAGGTGGCAGATGCGTTAAGTCGACAAGACCAAGCCAGTTTATCCATGATGAGGATCACAAAAGATCCAATATTTATGGATTCACAAAGGATGGATCTTGGAATTATAATGGAAGGGGGGAAATCGTATCTTTCTCAAATGAATGTTCAACCATCTATACATGTGAAGATTAAAGAGGCACAGAAAGAATATGTCAAGTTTAAAATGAAGGTAAGAATTTTTTTTGAATTCAACCTTGATTGTGATGGGATAATAAAGTTCAGGAATCGGGTTTCTTTTCCTCCCATCCCCGAATTAAAGAAGGAGCTACTTGATGAGGCTCATAGTTCTTCATTCTCTATTCATCATGGAAGCACTAAGATGTATAGGGACCTAAATGAGTACATCTGGTGGGATGGCATGAAAAGAGATGTTTCTAAATATGTCTCTCGATGCTTGGTTTTTCAGTTTGTTAAAGCAGAGAGATAGAAGTCTAAGGGGATGTTACAACCATTACCCATACCCAAATGGAAATGGGAAACCATCACTATGGACTTTGTCACAGGACTTCCTAAAACATCCAAAGGCAATAATGCTATCTGGGTCATAGTTGATCGTCTTACCAAGTCTGCACATTTCATTGCTATTAGAGAGGATTTCTCTCTGGATCAGCTTTCCAGGATATATGTAAGGAAGTGGTAAGATTGCATGAAGTACAACTTTCTAATAAATCTGATCGGGATCCGAGATTTATCTCGAAGTTCTGGAGAAGTCTTCAGCATACTCTGGATACAGAGTTGAGTTTCACCACTTCTTATCATCCTCAGACAGACAGTCAGTCTGAGAGAACAATTCAAACTCTAGAAGATATGTTGAGAGCTTGCTCTATGGATTTCAAAGGTGGTTGGGATCAACACCTACCATTGGCGGAATTTCCTTATAATAGTAGCTTTCACTCCAGTATTCCAATGGATCCTTATGAAGCTCTCTGTGGAATGAAATGCAGGATTCCATCTTGCTGGGATGAAGTTGGGGAAAGAAAGCTATTAGGGCCTGATCACGTTGATGAAATGGCAGAAAAGGTCAGATCTATTCAACAAGACATAAGAGCAGCTCAGAGTCGACAGAAAAGTTATGCCGACAACCGAAGAATAGACTTAGAGTTTGAAGTGGGTGATAAAGTGTTCTTACGAATATCTCCCTGGAAGAGAATCAAGAGATTTGGAAAGAAGGGGAAGTTGAGCCCTAGATATATCGGTCCTTTTGAAATACTGGATCGTGTTGGGAAGGTAGCTTACCGATTTTTGCTTCCATCGAATCTCTCTCAAGTTCACGATGTGTTCCATGTATCTCTCCTGAGAATGTACATACCTGATCCTTCACATGTACTTAGCTCAGAAGTTGTACCGCTGGAGCAAGATCTTTCTTATGAAGAACAGCGGATAGAGATTCTGGATCGTAGCGAAAAAGTCTTACGAAACAAGACCACTTTCTTGGTGAATATTTTATGGAGGAACCACAAATTAGAAGAAGCTACATTGCAGCTTGAGGATATGATGAGGGAGAGGTATCCTCATCTGTTTGTTACAATGTAATGAATTTCGAGGTAAAAATTCATTTTAAGTGGGGTAGAATGTAACACTCGAGACTTTTTATGTGAAATATTATGTTTTTATGTTATATAAATCATCAAAGTAATCTTTCAATACACACAACACTAGCTTGGCTTGCTTTACATGCAACCGCGGCCTTCCTCGATATCTTGTGTTGTACGCAATACCGAGTTTCACCAAACAATGATATGCTATTAAAATATTATTAAAACTACCCTTTATGAATAGTAATAACCACTTTTTGAAATTTTATAAATTTTATTTTTCAAAATGGACTTCATTTTTGGATTCGGAATATCAAAATTAGGATAGGGTGAAATTTTGGTATTTTTCTAAAAACTTTCAATTTTTGATGAATAGTGAAACCACTAAGTGGTAGTTAAAAAAACTATATTTTTTCATAAAATTTAATTTTACCGCTTCTCTGAGTGGAATTTCGAAAATACGAGAGAAACGGTTAATATCAAGGACTAAAACGTGGTTCAATGAGATGAAACTAATTTTTGGTGAATAGTAACTTTTTACTTTTTTTTACCACGGTTAAAAGTAAATAGGGTAATTAAGGATAAAAATGATATTATTATTACCCTAACACATCTCCTAATTCTATTGGACAAGTGTAATTCTACCAAAAACAACCTTAGGAATAAAATATGACCATTTAGGCCCACTTCGATTAGATTAGGACATTTATTATTAATTTATTTAAAGAAGGGTTAAAATAGTTAAAATCAAAGTTTAATAAGTAAATAATTTTTAATATGGGGTTATACATAAGATAAATTAGACTATAAATATTCATTAGAAAGATAAAAATATTTCATAAATAATGGGATTTTATTTTTAATTTTTAGACATTAAATAATTTAATTTATTTATGACACAATGATGATGCATTAATTATCTTATTAATGAAATATTGACATAATTGATGTTATAAATACCCAAATAAATGTAATTTGAGACTTTTTATGAATTAAACTAATTTTATAGGTAAATATGACATGTTATCATTGCTTTAAGTAACATGGTTCTAACTAATCATTCTTTTATGATTTTCACAAAAATCAATTACTAAATAGTGTCAAAATTAACATAAAATAGTTTTTTAAAACAAATAGTATATTATTAATTGTTATATTATTCCTAAAAATCTAAGGGTCAGAAAAATGACTTAGATAAGGTAATATATATTAATAATAAACAACTTGGGGTTCGTTTGTCTTGATATAGTAAGTTTATTAACCTTATAGTGTAAGAAAACAAGAAGACACGGTAAAAGTTAAATTATCTAACTTAAAGTTAAATCTAAATGATAAGGTTATAATTGATACCTAAACTTGTCTAAATTCTATTGGATGAGAGGATTTCGACCCCTATCCACCTTATCTTCTAAATATATCAATTTGGAACTATTAAAAACCAAATTTGACTTTATAATAAAATAATATTTTTCGTTATTCCAAAGGTACCCCTCTCCTCCCTTATAAAAGGGAACATCCTCCCCCTCTTCCTCACACCACATTGAGCCTTCAAGCTCGGCCAAACCCTGACAATTTATCCTCACCACTTCCCTAGAAACATCCTAGAGGTTCTGGTCTTCTTCAAAGACCTATTTTAGTGCCCTAAAAGGATGTCTCAAAGAAGCACTTCAAAGAAGAGGTAATGTCCGTTACCGATTCTTTCATCTGTATTTCTTCTTTCACTTCTTCTTATTTAGTTTTTTCATTAAGAAGTAATAACATCAGTATCACTCATATACTGATATGTTATTATATGTATGCAAAAACCCTATTTCACCATCTATCCATCCTATGGAAAAAGAAATAACCGCGCGTGCGTACGTACGTAATACCGTCTCCACGCCGTGGTGTAATCTATTTTCCACCACCACCTTACTTGGATGGGTATAATGGTGTAATTAATGACTATATATGACTATTATAAAGTGATATTGATTCTGAAATAGTATACAGACACTCCAATACAATTCTACTATCATAGGAACGATATCATCACTCATGCATACGTACGGAATACCGTCTCCACAATGAGATGTGACTCGTTCTACATGATCTTCATTTCATAATGATTATATAAATGAATTGAATGAATGAATATGATATATATTACACTAATACCATTCTGTAAATGAGGTATCTATAACCTAAAGAAAATAATAAGAATTTATTTGATAAAACACGCATAAGAACAAAAAGTAATAAACACCCGAATATCAAGTAGTAATGAAATATTACTAATAAGAAGCTAAGAATATGACCATATATGATATCATAACAATATGTATGATTCTGGAATAAGTCAATAACATTATTTAAATCATTATACTGGAGGTTCGGACACTTACGAGGCAAATCGGACCTAAGGTAAGGGGAAATATCACAATCTCATTTTTATCCGAGAATGTTTATACTTTGGTATTTACCGGGGTGTATTCTATCATCCAAATCCATGTTTCCTCAATATGTCATATTATTTCCATCCACCTACAATTTTTTAAATCCAATTTTACCCTTCGGTTTGTTTTTAGTAAAATATATGAAAGGAATCTTTTTTTGTTTTTCAAACGAGGTACTTTTTGACTTTTCTGACAAAAGTACAAGAAGATTGTTTTTTTAACTTATACGACATGAATGGATTTTTAGAACTTTACTTCCAAGAAGCTTCATTTACACGTTTTCAAGTTTATTTTTAATCAACTTATTTTAGTTTAATATTGTATGACAAGTTAAGAATGGAAAAATGTTTTTAAGGTAGAAAGGATATTTTCCTCAGGAATGGAGTTCAAGTGTTTTATCAAAATTATTTTCCATCTAAGATAATATATGGTTAAGTTTTTATCTCTATTATTACATGGATTTGATTATGTTGTGATGGAAATATTTTTATGAATTCCTTTATCTTATATGAATTGTTTTCTGATGTCACGATGTTTAAGATTTCCATTTTTTATGCTATGATGTATGGTTTATGATTTTGTGGCACACATAAGAATGGTATCATTATGAGATTTGTGGGACCTATATCTCCCTCCAATGCATTGAGTAAAGATTTTATATCTCATGAGATAGACTGGGCTGGAACGGTAGGTTATATCGGTTCAGTGAAATAGGACTGAAACGAGGAGTGAACTCGGTTCAGAAATGGACTTTGTCCACTAAGATAGTCTTGGAAATGAGTCTTGACTAATAAGAAATGATACTCTATGATTATGTGTGTATGCCACAAAGTTTCATGTTTTATGTTATGATAATTGGGATTCTATTTCACTACTATGATTTATCCAATGTTATGAAATTATGCTCTCTTTTACTGGTTAAGATTTCCAAAAGTTATGTTCTTATGAATATGATGTGATTGATATTTCTTTTTTTACCTTTACTGAGCATTTGAACTCACCCTTTTTGTATGTTTTCCTTCCCCAGGTCAGGAATAAGGTTATTAAGTAAGATATGCCAAAAGGGACAATAGATATGATGAAATAAATGGGAGGCAGTGTAGACGCTTTACGAACCAGTTGTTTATGTTTCCCAGTTTCTAAAGACACTATACCTGTACGATCCTTTCGTGGTTTTGTTATATGTTGTAATAAGTATGCTTCAATTTTGACGTATTAACAATTTCTGTAAAGTATGGGTCTTTATAGTGTACCTTTGATAAACATGGAGTTAAAGACACTCTATAAGAAGCTGATCAAACATTCACTAGGATTTCATAAGGACTAATGATCCTTAAACTCAACATTCCCTTCTTGAAAAAACGCATCACACTTTTCCATGGATAAACTTTGAGAACGACATGACCACAAACCTCAAAAGAGAGATCCTTCCTCCCGTTATCTGAATAACTTTTATGTCTATTCTAATAATTTCTTATGTTCATCAAAATCAATGGAACCTTTTCTCCCATCTATTCTACAAATTTTGGTCCCATCAGCTTCCTTTCACCTACTTCATCCCAAAAAGCTGGAGTTTGACACCACTTTCCTTATAATTACTCAAACAGAGCCACATATATACAAGAATGAAACCTTTTATTATATGAAAATTCAACCAATGAAAGACGTTGGTCCCAACTTCCCTTGTAATCCAGTGAACAAGCACGTAGCATATCCTCGAAGGTATTTATTTTTTGTTCTCTCTACCATTCTGATTGAGGATGAAAAGATATAATAATACTTAATTCAGTACCAAAAGACTTCTTAAGGCCTTTCCAAAAGTTATAAGTAATCCTAGGATCACGATCAGATACAATAGAGAGGGGTACACCATGTAACATAATTATCTCTTTAACATACAACCGAGAAAGTCTATCTAGAGACAAAGTATCTTGAATAAGAAGGAAATGAGCAGTTTTAGTAAATCGATCAAAAATGACCTAGATTGCATTGTTACCTCGAGATGTCGTTGGTAATCCCACAACAAAGTCCATGGATATATTTTAACACTTCCACTCTAGCACCGGTAAAGACTGTGGCATTCCTTTCAGTAACTGCCACTCTTTTTTAAACTACTGACAATTCAAACAATTCACTGTAAAATTAGAAATATTTCTTTTCATTCAATCCCACCAGTAATACTCTCAATGATCTCTATACATATTTTTACTACCCGGATAAAATAAAAATGGAGACTATGAGATTCACATAACAACTCATTCTTCAAATGTGAATCATAAGGAACACATAATATCTTCCCAAACCTCAAAACACAATCCTTATCAAAATTAAAATCAGTAAACATACCCTTATGAACCAACACTAACTTTTTTTGTAACTCACTATCTTCCTTCTGCACTTGCTTAATTCTGTCTGATAGAGATGATTTCACTCCCACTTGAAAAAACAGAAGAATTTCCTGCACCAACAACTTCTATGTCAATGTTCATCAAATCAAAAACCACTGTATCTCATTCCAAACGTAGTATCGTTAATGAGTCATTACTTTTTTTACTCAAATCATCATCAACTTTATTTTATTTTCTCGTATGGTAATGGATAATTCAATCATAATCCTTGATTAATTCCAAACATCTCCTCTGTCTCATGGTAAATTCTTTTTGAGTGAATATATAATTTAAACTTTTGTGGTAAGTATATATTTCACACTTTACTCCATACAAATGATGCCTCTAAATTTTTAAGAAAAAACAATAGAAGCTAATTCAAAATCATGTGAAGGGTAATTTAACTCAAGATGATTCAAATTACATGAAGCATAAGCAATTACCTGATCATTCTGCAAAAGGACAAAACCAAGTCCTTTCGACGAAGCATCATTGTTAATAACAAAATCACCATTTCTAGAAGGCAGTGCCAAAACTGGAGCATTCAGAAATATTATTTTCAATTCCATAAAACAATCCTCATGTTCTTTTGTCCAAATGAACTTAACACCTTTTTGAGTTAACATAGTCATTGGACTAGAAAACCTTGAAAAATATTTAACAAACCTTTTATAATAACCTACCAAACCAAGAAAACTATGGATCTCAGTTATATTTGTTGGTCTTGGACATTATTCAAAATCATTTGTTCTAGAAGAGGAGCAGTTATTCCACCCTTAGAAACAGTGTGACCATGGTATGAAATTTATTGTAACCAAAACTCACACTTTCTGAATTTCCCAAAAAAATCTTTTCTTTTAAGGTTTTCCGGAAAACCCTTAAATGGATTTAATGCTCCTATTTAATTTTAGAATAAACCATTATATCATCAATGAACAAAACCACAATATTATCCAAGAACTCATAGAAAATTATATTCATAAGATCTAGGAATATAGAAGGTGAATTTCTTAAAACAAAAGGCATAAATACAAATTAATAATGTCCATTGATAGTATTAAATGTGCTCGTCCTAATGTCTGCATACATTACTTTCAACTAATGTTACCCCAACCTCAATTCAATCTTCAAACAATACTGAGGTCCCTGGAGTTGCTAAAAAAATCCCCGATATGAGGCAAGTGATACTTTTTCTTAATAGTTATGTTATTCAATGCTCTATAATCAATGAAAAGTATCTTTGAACCATCATTCTTTTTAACAAACAAGATAACAGAATGCCATGGTGATGTGCTAGGTCAAATGAAAACATTATCTAATAACTCCGGTAATTGATTCTTTAACTCTAAAATATCAATTTTTTCATTCGATATGGTTGTTTTGAAATTGTCTTAGCATTAGGAACTAAGTCAATAGAAAATTCATCTTCCCGATCAGGTATAATACCTGGAAACTTATATGGAAAAACATCAAGGTACTCATTTACCCCTTGAACATTATTAATCTGAATACATTTTTTTCAACAATATGTGCATGGTAACATTAATTTCCATCATTTACTAGTTTCTCAGCTACCTGATATGTTATAAAAAACAATGGTTTGTTCTTGTATACAAACTGAAAATATTTCTGAAAAGAAACCTATTTACCTATGCAGTCAATCTTAGTATGATAAACAGACAGCCAATCCATATCCAAAATAACCTCAAACTCTACTAGAGTCAAAAAAAAATGAAGGTAGATCCTTTCCGTACACAAGGACAAGAAGGTTCTTATAATTTTTTTCTCAACATTTACTCCAAGTGTTTTTACCATTTGTTCAGTATTCATATCATGAGAAGGAATTCCCAATTTTCTATAAAAATTATTAGAAATGAAATAATGTTTAGACCCTAAATCAAACAACACATTGGAATAATTTGAACAAACAAACAGTGTACCTGATACTACTTCGTTAGATGGCCCAACATCTGCTGAAGTAGTCGAAAATGATTTCACCACCCATTTTTGCATGTAGTTCGACTGGTTTCCCTCAGTTGAGTTCTTCATTGGACACTCATTTTTATAATGACCCATTTCATTACACTTAAAACAACTCATTGATGGCTTTTTATTGTCTTCTTTATCATCTTCCTTACAGTTACGAGCAGTATGACCTGACTTACCACGCCATAAGCACTTCATAGACTTCGATAAACATTCTCTAGGATTCGTTTTACCACACTTCTCACAAGATGGATAATTAGTTTTCTTACCTCTGGGATTCTTTGATGAATTCTTTCCCTTTTCTTGCCAACTGGACCTATTATTCTGTTGTTTTTTCAAAGAACACATGACCACCGACAAACTCTATTTCCACCTTCTACGCACATCAAACAAGTTTTTCAAAACTTTTGAACTCAAGAGAGGATAATGATCTTCGATATCACAGATTAAGTCTTGATTAAAATATATTTATCTTCTTATCAAGATCTCATATAAAATTTGGAGCATACATTTCCAGTCGAGTGAACTTTCTTTCGTAAGCATCCACTGAGTCATCCTCCTCCCTCAATTCTAAGAATTTTTTTCCATTCTATGTAGAACCACTTTAGGAAAATATTTCACAAGGAACATACCATTGAATTAATCCCAATAAAGAGCATCAATCTACTCCATAACCCTGTTATTTTTCACCATAGACCACCAAATATCATCTTTTCCTTCAAAACGATAAACAGAGAGACTAACCGTTTGATGTTCTCAACAACCAATGACATTAAAAATTTCCAATAGAGCTTTAATCCACCCTTCTACTAGCACATGGTTAGATGATCCTATGAATGATGGGGTATATAGCCTCCAGAAATTCTCTACTACTAACATGTTCCTCTGTGGTTGATCTGGCTAATGTCGTGCATGGATACCACCACCATTTATAGCCATAGTCAATTGTGCCATCATTGCAACAAACTGTTCAGTTCCAATACACGAATCTCAGGTTGCTGATTTTGAAGGTTGTCTTCCTTCTAATGTCGTCCCAACATAGCTCCCCTGTTTCCTCTACGGAAAACCATTCTAAACAAATAAATACCATAGGTGAAGAAACATGGTAATCTGTAAATGCTATATCATTTCAATCATACCATACATTAATTTATGGACATTAATTTAATAATACCCTAACTTTTAATGTTGTCTAAACTGGCCTCTGATACCACCTATAAGGACCCAACCTTAAACATTTCATAATGTTGAATTAAATTAATAATTCACATTGAGGATCATTTAAATTTTAGAGTTTTATTGAATTAGGTCATAACATATACATAATAACATGAATATTACATGTAGACACATCTAACAAGTTTCCATTTTTTCATTAAATAAAAACAATCTGAAAAAAAATATTCATGTCTAGTTCCATGTTTTAGACAGCATGAATTTTCCTTGATCCCATCCATGACCCTGTTCCACTTTATATCTGGTGAAAAACATTTAAAAAACATGGGATGAGCATAAAAATGTCAGTAAGGGAATCAAAATGAGGGAAAAATGTTATTTTTTCAAAGCAATAAGTAAACCATTAATACTTTATCATAAGTAATACTTTTCACCTTTAAGAAGTAGTAAATACTCTTCATTGAATATAAGATCAATAAATACCATTTTGTACCTAAAAGACTACCATAAATCCCATATAAAGAACACATAACATATAATGGTATCTTTAGACATAAAAAAACTTAAATGGAATAACCATATGGTCGACTTCCACAAATACCACTAAATGGAATAGCCATACGGCCAACTTCCATACCCAATGCATTGGAGGTTATAACATAACCTACCATCCTAGTTTATCACAACACCACCCGTCATTAGTTTTATCATGTAACTACCCATAAAATGTCCAAGTTCCATTATAAAATCATACTACATAAATTATCAAAAATATAAAAATTTCACTAATAACATTTAATTTGCAATCACAAGAAATAATTTCAAGATATTGAAATAATCAATCCATTTCAAAAACCAATTTCAATACCAAAACACCCAAAAACATAATAAGGGATTTTGTTTTCAATTTAGAAAACATTAAGGCTTATAGAGAAAGCCAAATAAATATTACGGCGACAGAGAGGTCATTGTCGCCGCAAATGTTAAAAACATTCTGTTTGTCATTTAGTAAAATGCTTTGTGAAAAAAGTTTCACTTTGAATGAAAGTAAAAGTCAATGGGTTTTATTATACAACTTTTAAAAGAAGAAGGTATATACTATCCAAATATGCCTCAATTAAAGGAGACTGAGACGATGTCCCTTACCTCATGTCTGACTTGGCCCGTTCGTTCTTTATTCTCCTTTAATTTGGGTAACTCCCTTTGGTTTGAACCAAAAGGACTTCTTGAAGTGACTTCTGCCTAAGGTAAGGCTTCTAGGAAAAGGATAGGGATGTTGAAAACTTACTTGGTCTGGGGTTGGACGAGCCAAGGGGCTTGAGAGGTGTAAGGAATGGGTTAGAAGTGGTGTGTTTTTATAATGGGGAGGAGGGTCACATTATGAATGTTTGAAACAATTATTTTATTATAAACATATATTCGGTTTCAAAAGGTCCAAAAATAATTAAACTCGAAGATAAGATAACTCATGGCCGAAATAAAATCATCCAAAAATAATCAGATCGTTTTTAATATTATTTTAATATTTCTAATCTTATTTATTTAAATCATTTATTAATGAGGTAAATAATGCATCATTATTGTGTTATAAATAATTTAATTTATATTGCATCTAAAAATTATAAAAGAAATACTCTGATGTAGGAAATATTTATTTATTTACAATTAATATTTATAGTTCAATGATAACTTATATCAAATCATGTAAAAATTGATTTACTAAAAGATTTTTTATGACATTTTTGTCTTTACATTAAATTAATTATTCTAAAATGTCATTATCACATTTACGTGGATCCATGGGGTCCTAAAATCGACCCAAAGATTCCCATGGTTGGTCATGACTCATCCAATAAGGTTAGGACAAGTTTTAGGGTAATTTTATATTATTATTATATTATATTAACCTTGAATTATTGTATTAACCTTTAACCGCGGTAAATAAAAATCAAAAGTTACTATTAAGAAAAAATTATTTTCATCCTATAGAACCAAATTTTACTTACTAATAACAACCATGTATGTTGTATTTTTGAAATTAAATTCACATATGATGTATAATTTCATTTATATGAAAAAGTTATTTTTTGAACTACTACTAGGTGGTTTCACTGTAATAAAAAATTGATGTTTTTCAGAAAAATACAACAAATTAAGTCTAAGATATATTTGATATTCCAAATTCAAAATTGATGTATGTTTTACCAAATTCATAATATACAGGTTTCATTATTTAATTTAAAATTAATTCCAGTTATCAAAACAAATAGCGTGTTTTTAAGAAATTGTAACTATCAAAAGATTGATACTTGTTTATGTCCAATATCAAAGTGAAATTAATTCAAATGACCAACATTGGATTAAATGGTAAAAACAAAATATAATTATACTTCAAATCCTATTAAAAAGATGATCTATACATATAAATAAATTAGATTAAAAGTCACTTTTGAATTAAAATACAGTATTCTTCACTATTCATAAAAAAATGAATTTTATTAGAAAAATACCAAAAATTTACCCAAGGTAAATTTTGATGTTCAGATTCTACATAAGAATTTTATTTGGTAAAATAGAATATATAAAAGTTAAAAAAAAATTATATTTAAAAACTGTTAACCAATAAAAGGTGGTAAGTTGACCATTAAAATAATGTTATAGTATTAATGCTTAAAATTTTATTCAATCACATTTAAAGCCTCTAAAATTTATTGGATAAATGTAAAAACATTTCAAAAACATGTATAATCATATTGTACTTAGTTATATTCATTCCCGCCGATACAACAGCTAGGCGTTAACTACCATTTAAAAAAATAATATTATATTATTACTGTGCAAGGTAAGATTTCAAAGAAACTCGTTGTTGTAGATCGAGTAAGCCATCGAATATAGCATCAACTTTAAATTAAAATTAATATTTTATTCAAAAATATTAAGATATATGAAAATATCTTATTTCTTTATTTACTTGGGATGTTTCAAGAGATTTCTAGGTGAAATATTCCTAGTCAATGTTTGTTATAGAAATATTCTAAAGCAGCACATAGAACCTTAGAGGGAAATGGACTGTGATGTTGGGTAATACCCTACTTGTAATGTTTCCTTGAGAGAATTAAGAATGATAAGGGATGTTAGCTATAATCCTTTTCGAGGCTTCCTGTATATCTTATTTGGATGGGAATTAATGTTGATTTTTTTTGATTATATGGACCTTTTTATATTGAGTCCCTATGAATGATTTCCTCATTGGGAATTATGGCCATTATAGAGGATTATGTAGGGAATTATTACTGAAGGGGATTCTATTTTATGGTTGGGTATTACCCTTGAAATGATTCTTATTGGTGGTTGTATGGGGACATAGTAAGGACTTATACAATGCTGGTTGCAAATGGTTTGTTGGGGATTAAACTTGGAATGATCCCTATATGCTTGGATATGATTTTTCATATAATAAATAGGGCTCTCACTAGTCTTGGATTGTGTAGTTGTAATGATCACCACTAATCTCTATAAACATGATACTCATTGTCATTTTGAGAAACAATAAAGAGAGGTAAATCTGGAGAAAACATAGAATCTGCTTTATCTACTAGTGGAAGAGCCCAAGACCCAAAGGAAAAAGGAATGAGAGGAGGATCTGGGGCCCATTACCTCTCAAAATTGTACCCTAGACCCAAAGGAAAATTTAATGGGATTTAATATACAAATCCCCCTCTTATATTGGTTACCGATATAGTCATATTTTATGATCTATTAATCCACCATATGAGGGTATTGATAAGGAGGATGTAATGAATTAGAAGTGGTCCAACATGAATTTTAAGTGTCTTACAATCACGATCCAACCCAGTTAAATCCTGAATTGGTCACCCTAGCCGATTCATGGAAAGGCCTGAGAGGTGTCCCCAATCCACCCTAGATGGAGAAAATCACTACGACATTAACAAAGTAGAAATGGGAATGATTTCTCACACTGAAAATAAAATAAGAATTAGAAATAAAATAAAACAACACAAGATAAATAAATGATATGAAATGAATGAAAAACCAAACATGACTAACCTATCCAAGACTAACACTCCACATAAACTGATGGGTAACTATCTAACACTCAAACCAAAAATCTCCTAATAAGATCTGAACCAGAGATGTAACATACAATAGATACTGAAAACAAGAAAAAACTATAGGCAAGAGTATTAAAACTCAGTATGTTGGCCCGACTAATTCTTTTCCCAGTGCACATTTGTTAAATATGTAAAACATTGATTTCAGGTTTGAAATACAATATATAAATATATATTATTCTATAATTTTTAGTTTAAGTTAAACAAATCACAATTATAATCCATTTCCTAAAAGTATAAAATAATATCCAAGAGGAGGAGGAATGAAAAGGAGGCCAAAAAAGAATCATTCATTTTTCATAAAAGTGAAAAAGGAAAGATTGATTTATCATTTAAAACATTTTTCATGAAAAGATATTTAGCAAACCACTGATTTAATACTTTTCAAAAAAACACCAAAACTATGTTCAAGGGATATCACTTCATATAGATAGGGCAACAGTACTAACTGTACTAGTGTCAAAGGAACTCAAGAAATCCTAAGAACATAGAGGAATCTAGAACGTTCTAATACATGTGACTCTTTCAGAAGGCATGCCCTACCTAATGACATCATAATTCCATAACACTCGATTGTTTCATTACATGGACTAATTTAGGGGCCCAATACCATAGAAATTATAATAAGTTAAACCCTTTCTATGGTCCACTAGCCAGTGCAACAACCTAGACTAGTGTGGAAATTATTGTTATTAAACATCGTAGCTATGCCAAGTTCCCATGATAAGTTCACAAAAAGTGGGGCCATAAAACAGCCTAACAACAAGCCACATGAACAAAAAATTTCCCAAACCAACACTAAACACTTCAATAAATACACCCTTTTTCCTTCATAGAATCCAATTTCATAATCCGCTGGCCAAACATTATAAACATAGCGAGAAGTCATCACATTTTATAACAGCATACATTCTTTTTTACACTCACCAAAGTCAGAAGAAGAAACACATTTCACCAAATTTTATCCTAACATGAAACACATATAAGAAAGAACAACCACCAAATTAAATTCAAAATACATCTATAAGAGCAAACCAGATTGTTTAGAAGTACATAGTATGCACATTTTTACAAAAACACAACACGCACCAAAAATAAATTTTAAAATCCTTCGCACCTCAAAACCCTCCCTATTATAATCTACATATCAAATATATTTTAATAAATTCATGGAACCAATTACTAAATAATTTTAAATAACTCCATAATATTTTACCCATAAAATATATTATGAATCCATTTTATAAAAATCCAATCACCATTTTAAACATCCCAAATACATTTTCAAGGCAAAAAAATGCTTCTGAAAATTAAAAACTACCTAAAAATTCCATTTGGGGTATTTATCAAATAAATAGTGTGCATAATTTCTGTAAATATACACCACATATTCAAAATAACAAAAAACCACCATAGTTCACATGAAAAAAATTTAATAAACATCATAGACCACTAATCAACTATCAATGAAGATACAAAAACCAATAAACAATTCTTAAATTTAAAACCAATATGCAATGGTTCATACCTCTAATGATGGTGAAATATCAGTTAGTCAGTGCCTAAATGATAATTCAGATCAATCACACCATCTGAATTCTAATTCCAACCATGAGAACCAAGTAGAACTAAAAATTTGAGGAAATGATCATAATAATAAAAACCTAACAATAATGGATTGGGTAAAACAAAACTATACCAAAGGAGGAAGGAAGGGAGACTACTAGAGAGGGGGTGGTATTGCTAGAAGGAGAATACTGGTAAGGGGGAGACACCTGAAAGGGGCGACGATGGGGAGGAGCAGCTTTCCAGAGGCTGCAGGTCAAGGTGGCACACCGAAAAGATGGAGTAGTGGGTGTTGTGGGTCTACCAATGAAGGCCTAAAGGAGTAGGTGTTATTGAGTGGAGGTGTGGTGGTAAGGAGGAACACAGATAGGGTCACAGGATGGTCATAGTATAGTGGAGCTGCTAATCATGGGGAGGCTATTAGATAGGGAAGGCAAGGCTTGGGGTGGGGTTGCAACTGAGAGGGGTGCGGTGACTAGAGGGTCGTTGGCTGGGGCACATGCTAGTGTGTAGAAGGTGAGAGAAGGTTGGAGGTCTCATGCGACAGTGAGGTGGAGCAGGGGGTCGAGATGGGGATTTTGTGTTAGCAGGGTGAGGGTCAAATAGGAGAGCGATGTGAGGGAGAAGAAATAAAAGAGGAAGGAGGAAAAAAGATAAATAAATGAAAAATGTAGAATAACAATAATAATAAAAATAAGAAATAAGAAAATAATGAAGACGATGAAATTATATAAAATAAATTATTAAATAGATATTCAATTAAACATATTAACTTAATAACAATAATAATAATAATAACCAAATGATAAAATAAATAATAAAATTTATTTTATTTTCAATAATGATAATTTTAATAATGATTTTTTTAAATTCAAAGTGACATTAATAATATTAATTACAATAATGGTAGTAACTAATAATAACAATTTCATTTCATTAATAATAATTTTATTAAAAATAATAGTGGTTAAAAATTTTATTATTTTAATTAATAAAAAAATTTATTTCATATTGTTTTTTAATTTTTTTATTATTTGAATACATTAAATTTGCAGCTGGCACACAGGTCAAGTGACCAAGCACGAACAGTGTGGTGGATTATACCTACTCCAGAAACTGTCGCACGAGTACCCTGGCAAGACGCACCATCTCTAAACGATGCCCCACCAAATATTTCCAAACCTGATAGACTTATATTTCAATAAAAATAAAATATTTAATCAAAGACTTCCCCCAAACCCTGACATGAGCCAGAGCCAAGGAATAATTGGAAACCCAGGTCTGACAATTAGGGTGGGTTGAATTGTCAGACCCACCCCCAAAAGCTTAAAACCGGTGAATGAGAAGGACTCTCCGCTAAGTGATACCCACCCCCAAAAGCATAAAACCCCCTAGCTGATAGGTCCAAATGATATAGAACTTTCCACACATCCAAGACAACATTAAAACAAAAATTCCTTAAACATTTTCAAAATGAAATCATAGGAACTATGAATCTGAGATATTGAAATTAGGTGGCCCGAACCGACTCCCCACCGTAAGAAATTGGATGAAACAGAATCAAGAAAGATCCATGATGGGTCATCCCACCAAAAGAACTAATGATATTAACCAAACTCCAAGACATTAAACACAGGCTAGAAACCCCAACCATAAGGTGAAGGAAATGAAGGGCCCAACTAATACAGTATCAAGACTACATTCATCGCTATACCAACAACTTCACACTATTAGAAGAACACAAACCATGCCACACTAAGGATACAGATTATTCCAAGGTATTTTTACCCCATTGGGTTTCTCCTGAATATACGCTAGCTTCACTCTGAGACCAATGGTTGGAGCTATGATGTTTGAAATTCCTCACACCTCATAATCTAGAATTAGATATCCATGTACATAACATATAAACTGAAATTTCATATAACATAGAAGCTGAATACGCAATATCTAGAAGTTTTTGTTCTCAAGTATTATGGTTGAAACGCACATGCACATACTATGGTATTATTTTTACCAATACAAAGATATTTTGTTATAATAAAATTTCCATTTCCCCAAAAAACCCATTCGCATCACTCTCATGCAAAGTATATAGATATTAGGCATCACTTTATTAGGGATCATACACTAAAAGGATATATCATTCTTCAATTTATCAGAATATAAGATCAACATGCTGACAAATTTACAAAATCTTTACCCAATGATAGAATTTGATACATTAAAAAAGCTAGTAATGATAATAGTATTTTGATATTCCATATTAATGTTTTTTTGAAACCAATCTCTTAACATATATTACTCCTTTTCATATAGAGAGTACATTTTATTATTCTTTTAAAAATTTGTATGAGTAATTTTTTTAACGTAATTTTTTCCTTTCCATAATAAATTTTTTTCGAACCTAAAATTTTTTCCTTGATTAATATTTCAGGAACCTTTGTTCTTCAATAATAACCTTATCAATGATGACAATTATTTCTAAATAATACAGAAGGTATGTTTTCTTACATAAATCTTTGTAATAAAATTTTTTTACTTGTTGGTGTTTATATCTTGTTTTAAGATATCCTTCTTGAATTCAAATTCCTTAAATCTTAATTTTCCATAAAACATCAATATATCAGAATCTAAGAATCCATCTTCAGAATTAATATATACCATCAGATCAGATAAATTTAATTTCAATCGTTGGATTGAATGAGGAATTTGATCCATCATTGTGAAGCCTATTTAAAGGGACCCCATCTTCGCCTCCCACTTCAGTTCTCTCAACCTTATATTTCAAAGATCTTCCCTTATTTAAGTCTACCATTACATTTTTCCAAATTATTTACATTCAAAATATCCTTTGAAGCTTCTCCTCAGACTCTGATGCAATCTCAATCCAGGAGGGAACCCATGGACTAGTTAATGTTCATAAAAAGTTTAGTGTGTCATAATTTATTTGGGAAATATAATTAATTTATTGTAATGATTATCATGATAAATCTATGGTAAATTGTCTGTTTTCTATATAAAATATTCAAGATTTGGTCTACTCAAACCTTGTAGTGGAATTATATGATTCAGTTAGTTTCTATGAGCAAGGTGGAAGAGATATTTTTAAGATCAACAGCTATAGAAAACAATACTCTCTATCCGTCAACAAGGTGTCATACATCATATATATCACCTATAAAGGGTAATATATTTTATGATCACATAGGATACCCAACAAAGAAGGACCATTTGGGAAGTGTAAAGCTTATAAATTCCACGGTCTGAGAAATGTAATGAAACCCATTATTTATCATCTCTTAACAAACCATTGCTTGTTATCTTTCTGGATTCAATGCTTCCTTATTCTAATGAAGGGTGGTAATGATTCACTCAAGGTATGTGATATCTTTCTCTTAGATTTATGGTTAAACGTATGAAAGATAAATTTGGTGAAATATCTCCTCCTAAAAATAAATAACATCAAGAGTGGTAACATAAAGTCTCAAATGTTTAATTATCTGGTGATCATTATTAAGATTATAGTTATGTGCTTGGAGTCTTTAATGATCCCCTAGAACTTGAAGGATATGAATTTTAAAATTAGGTTACTTGGTGATGATACGCTATGAAGGATGAAAATACTATTCAATGTTGAATCTAAAGAGATTTATGATCTTCCTAATAAGGATCATTATCCTGAAACTAAAAAAGATGAAGTTGTTTAACCATAAAAGAAGAGAAAGGATAATAAGATGGAAGCAGAACCAATTAAACCCATTATAGAACCTCAATCATCATCCCCCTAAACTGAAGAAACAAAAGTATATTTATGATGAAGAGGTTTCTATGTTGTGTGAGTAAAAGAAGAAGATAAAGGAAGCTGATCCTATCTTTTGACTTCATCTTTTCTAGGCTAAGGCCTTAATATTTATTAGGGCTAAAAATAATGGAAAAAAAGAAAATGAGAAAATCAAAAATAAAGATGGTTGAAATCTCAAGTTTCTCAATTGTTTATAAAAGATAATGATAAATATTTAGAAATAATTTCTTTACATGAATCTCTCTTGAAAGAAGATTAAATTCTAAAATAGAATGTTGAAAATTATGAAATACAACAAAAAACAATAAGAGGAGGAAAGTGAATAGCTGATCAAAATGGTTGAAGATTATCATGCGAAGGAGATTCATTATGATAAACTATTAATAAGTATTTCCAAATCTTCATCAACCAAAATTTCTTCATATAAACACAAGGAAGATTATAAAGAAGAGGAAGTTGACAATGGCTATTTTGTTTTATAGAATGAGGAAAATGATGAAATTTTTCAGGAAGATGATTAAGAATTTAATGATGTAAAACAAGATTGTGAGATAGAAATTTTTTTTGAAAAGATTTTTGCTAAAAGAAAATTATTTCTTCACAATACAACTCAGAAAGGTGATGATTTTGAATCATCCAAAGCAAGGGATGATAAGGAAGTCAAAGATAACCCTCTAGGGAATGCTTCTTCAGATTACGAATCGTTATCAATTTTGGGACAAGACATTATGGTGAAATCCTTGAAGAATATTGTTGATTCAATATCATTTTTCCAAAACAATGAATCTTGATGTCATCTTATTCAGTATTTAGTAAACATGAAAATATATTCAAAAAATTTGCGGATGGAAAATTTAATAAAGCAATAATATGATTTCTAAAACATCATGATGAAATATAAATATCATCTAAAGTCTCTTAAAAGGATTAAAAATTGGACAATGTCCTAATTTAATGATATTAATCTTGTTGATGATCATTTAGATTCAGTAAAAAATGCTTTCAAGAAGTCTGATCAGAAGTTCACAAATTTTTCTAAAAGGATAAATTAAGATCAAGATTCCAGGATCCAAGAAGAAAAATATAAATATAGAAAACCTAACATCATTTAAATTCACCAAAAGAGTGAAACCAATAAAATAGATTAGTTAGAAAAGATATTAAAATCCAAATAAGAAGTTATCAAGTCTTAAGAATAAAGGATCCAAACTCTTGATAAGAAGAACCATGAACAAGAAGAGTTACTCAAGAAGAACCGAAAGATCGGAATAAGATAAATAATATGAAATCCATCCTTAATAATCTTCTTTCATAAAAGATAGAGGTTGATTGATTAGTTATAAACTCTGATCTTCTGTTGCACTAAAAAATTTTGTTCATAATTAGTGAAAGGTCTTTATTATTCTCTGTTTAACATGAATTTTTTTTCTAACCTTTCAGGTACCAAATTTTTCCCTCTATTCATTTCTAAAACTCACAGAGGGGTATATTTTTTTAAAAAAAATATCATATTAAGATGGATTTCACCCAAAAGGATAAATTTCATAAAAAATGTGAGCATAATCTTATATGAAAACATTCTTAATAAGAATAATTTTATTTTCAATACAATTTATTCTACCAAATAATATGATCCTTAAGGTGAAAAAACCTATGGGGGAGTTAGTTGTATTCACTAAGACACAAATATTAGGGATATAAGTTTATATTTTATGTTTTCCAAACATAATATTCTTTTTTTGAAAAGTGGTTTGTGAATTCCAAAAAGTGGATGATTGTTATGTAAATAGGCTAACATTTGACTTTTCCAATCCTGTATGATTTGAAAATCAAAAATAGATTTTCCTTAAAGATTATTTTCTTTTGGAAAGGAAATATATTTGATATATATTTAACTTAATTTTATATGTTCTACGTGGTGTTCCTTATCTATGAATATCCTTATTTCTCCTAAGACCTAATTACATTAAGAAGAATAATATCATTTTCTAAACTATATAGTTTCTTAGATATCATGTATCATGGTTTTTAGACTCCAATTATGTCTATTTTCATATTCTGTTTCATATTGATTTTGTCTCTATGTTTCACAAAAATCAAACTCTGAATTCTCTCAAATTAAAACTCTGAATTCTTTGAAATATAGATGCCAAATTCGTTGAAATTCAGACTCGGAATTCTCTAAAATTCATAATCTGAATTCGTTGAAATTCCGACTACAAAATTCCTTGAAATTTAGACTCTATTTTTATATATTTTTAGACTGTAGTTCCCACTATATTTTGAATCTGATTATTCATAATTGTTAACGTGTTTATGATTAGATTTCTTATAATTGGCCCTTGGCCCTTACACTTATTCCTTTAAGTTAGAACAATATAGGGTTTTTAATTTTACCTTGTTTATCTTTGTTAATCATAAATTTTCTTTTAGGTTTAAAATTTGAATGTTTTTAAAACTATAATTCACCCCGCCCCATCTTGTAATTGAGAATCTACATCTATTTTTATCCATAAAGGATATGAAAAAATTTCTAATAATACTACTGAATTACATATTCTAATTTTATCTTACCATGAAGTATTTTTATCAAGTATTTATTTATATTATTACCCTATATTTTTATAGGGTTCCCTAGTCAGTTTTCCTAAATCTTGGTCAAAATCAAATTTAATGGTTTTAATTATTATTTCTCTACCGAGGTGGTGGTATCTAAATAGGATAATGTTTTCTAGAACCTACCTGGAGGGTAGGATCCACCGTTAATACCAATGTGCATAATTATTATCATGTTAGATCATTTTTTGGAGATGGACCTCTGAGATGAATTTTTTATTATTGGGAATCTAATCATATATTTTTTCAGTTTGATGTATACAAGTTTTTTATTTTCCCATATTAATTGGGAATATATTGTCATAGCTAAAAGGGGATCTAAAATATGTGGTGTTTCATCTATATAAATGAAAATTACCTTACCTATTTTCATAAAAACTCATTAGGTAGGTTAAAAATTAAGAAAGAAGATATTTTTTATTCGTAGTTTTCCAATTGTAATTAATTTTTTACAACTTTTTCTTTTTTATGTGTGTGGGAAATTTTATAATGATTGGGAATACCTATTAGGTTCATTTTCTACTTGATGTGCTATATCATTAAGGAATTTAGATGTAATGATGTTTAATGGGGCTTAAACTATGGAAAAAAATTATTATCCTCAATGATGTAATAGAGTGTTTGATCATGTTGATAATACTCATAGAGGAACTCATTTTTATCAAAACTCATAGTCGAATTAGTATTGGGTTTATGGATTAATGTCCCATGTAGTGATTTTAGTTTTTTTCTATATGTTTCTATAAATAAATTATGGTAGATTTCATAACGAAATTGATCTTGAAGGAACATCCTCCAACCAATAAAATGTATAAGCCATGTGGGGGAATGAGTTTTTTTTAATATTTATGGGGTAGATACATGTTTTCTAAATAATGATATCCTTAGATGGGGTATATTAGCATCAAATTTTATGTTCGACCTATGTAGTAGAGTGAGTGATGGTGGTTGAGCTAAAATGTAAATTATCCGTAGGGGACTTGGATCCCTTTGTGGTTTTATTTCCGAAATCTTATATCTATCCATTTCTCAATTTTGTATTAAAGTAAGTACTTGGTGTCGAGTTTCCTTGGTGATAATTTCCCCCATCATAGTCCATATTTCATGAGGGTAACAATTTATAAAAACATGGCTTCATCTTAATGGTAATCTCCATTAATGGGTTCTGTAGAACTATTTTTATATAAATATATTCTTGAATATGGAATATAATTTCTTAACACCATTGAGAATATCATTTTTTATCCTTAGAGAAGGATACACCCTATTGATCTACCTAATTGAAATTTTTATAATTTATATTTGATATTTTTCTAATAGTGATGACATTACAAGAATATATTAATTATTTCTTTCAGAAAGTAGTCAAAATCATGATCTTTTTATTCTTAAGTCAATATATAAAAAAAGATAAAGTGAAAATTATTGTATCTATCCCATCCTTATATGTGCATATAGTGGATTATCCTTTATTGACATGGTGATTCATATTAATAATATCATTAAAAACATATTAAATGAGGTGATGATAAGAACCACGTAAACATACATGAAAAAATGGGCGTTCAAAACCCATTGGGTGATGGGTATTGTACTGCTACTATAGCAGCGACGACACAGTAGATCTGTGGGTAATATAGCAGCGGCAGGGCACTGTAGTGGTGGCGGTACTATAGTAGGCGGGTTACTATTTACAAAATGGGTATTGGGCCAAAAATGTGGGCCTATGGGCTATGTAACAGGTTACAAGCCCACTGGGGATTCAAACTATGTAATGGGTCTCCCTCTACCCAGTTAAAAGATGTATTTTCTTTGTATTAATAATAAAATGAGACTTAGGTCCCATATATATATATATATATAAGAGGTTCATGATAGATGTAGTACATTGGGTTCCTTGCTAGTTGGATAATAGTGAGAATGAAATTCCAACATTACTCATTGAGAATATTTAATTTTTCATCATACTCAATGTATGGATTAAGACTCCAACATAATTTATTGAGTGTAACCCACAAGCTATGGTGTATAACTAGTAGTTATTCCTTCATGACATGTTTTTTTACGACATACTAATAAGTGGTGAGATTCTAGTATAAAACTGGTATTTTATCCTTCACCAATTTATTTCTTATATATTTGGAATATTTTTTATAGTTGATATATATTTTTCCAATGGTTTTTACATTATATGTTGTTTTATAGATTTTTGGAAATAGGGGATGATATTTTTAAGAATTCTGTTCACAGAACCTTCAGTATTCAATTGGTGTAACATTTGGGGATTTGACTATTTGTGTTACTCTCGGTTTATGAAAACATATTTGACCCATGAATGAATATTGTATGGAGGTATCTTTATTCCTAAAAGGATATTCTTGTAAGTGTAATTTTTCACTATGGATGGAGAATATGATAATTTTTTATGTTTTAGATATACAATCATAGGAATTATTTCTTTGGTTCTAAAGAATCGTATATATTATATTATGATCCTATCAACCCAGAAAAAATTGTAGGGGCACATATGGATAGTGTTTATTTTACCATCAATTATGAAGAGTCTAATGAAATGGGAGACTAGTAAATATGATATAGGAACTATACTAGGATTCTATTAATTTTTCATTAGTAGAGGGAGTCCCGTTATTTTAATAAAAATAACTTCCATGAAAAAAACCAAAATGGTGGTAAGTGGTTTTATAAAGGAGAGGTCCATGTTCCATGTCTCCTCTGTTAAATTGGATGATTAAGTTGGTTAATTCATTAATTTCATCCTAAATCAAAGGTTTGACCTCTAAGCTGAATAATAAATATCATTATCAAGGCCATAGTAATAATAGGGATACAAAATATAGAGTTCATGATTCTAATTAGGGGGTTAAACTAAAATTGAGTTAGAGTAGTTTTCCATACTGATTCCTTCTCCTTAGTTCCTAGGGTTAAACTATTAGAAAAAGTATTCCACTATATCCATTAAGGAAACTAGGGATATGTGATGATGGTGGTGGACCTTATGGATTTGTGACTCTGGAATATTCTGATGGATATAATTAAGTCCTTTATCAACAACATCAAGATAAAAAATATGATGTTTTAATGATTGGAATAGAGTTTCCAAAAATAGTTTCTTATTATGATGTTGTATGGTTAACCTTTTTGGTTATATAGTTCAAGATTGGAATGTGTAGTCTCAGACCTTCATGGTTCCCCTATTCCAAAATATAGATTATGATAACATAATCTTGTACATAATCTAATAATATCATGTTAATAATATGGTGGAAAATCCACTATCAAGAGGAATAAGGGAATCATAGACTGATAGTGGAGGCCAAAATTGTATTGCTTGCAGTGCATGTATAATGGTCAAGGACCTAGAGACCACCAGTTATGGAGTCACTAAAGACAATTTGATATCTATTACACCTATAGAAATATTTAGAACTATTAACTCAATAATAAAATTATATATTTCATTTTATGAGCCTTAAAAATTAAATCTTTATCTATAACATCATATGAAAATATACATAATTTTTCAATATATATCAGAGGTAGTGGACTCAATTCCAATTATCTAATTTTATTATTTAAAAAATTTCCTGCCACAGATGTTTTTTGATCAATTATTCAATGTGAGAATATAGTGGAATCATATGTTTATTAAGTTCTAAATTCAAAATTTGGGGGGATTAAATGTTGGTAATTCCACGAAAGATGTTTTTATATAGACTTGGAGTATCTTATTGTCACAAACCGACCCTAAGCAGCCCTCCTGTCTAGTGGAAGGCCAAGTGAAAACTACCCAATCCTACCTCCACAGGCCAAGGGATGGGGAAATGTGCTGAAATAAATAACTATAATGGGAGGTCTTTACCTAATGTGTCTATACTGACACACACAACTGTCTTCATGAAGAAGTGTAGTAGAATAATATTAAAATACCATAACAAAAATTGTAACAAGCATGAATGTAATAACCTCTTGGGAATACCATAGAGAATGAAAACGTAGTATAAAATTTAATGGGGAATAATACATTCAAAACCAACACTGATATCCCAAACTAACAATATCAAGAAAAGTAAATTATAATAGATCTCAACTCTAGACCTCTATGTCCTCCCCACCATATGTGGAAAATGAAATAAGGAATCTGTATGCTTCGCCAATGCCACAACAGATCTATATTCCAACTTCATAATATATGACATGTGTGGGAAAAGTCCATGATTTGGTGAGTATATACATACTTAGTAGGATGACCTGATATTTGAATAGGGAGGGATTGAAGACATAATGGAAGTAGTAAACTAATCACAATATAGGTATTTCAATCATTATATGAGATAAAAATCATAAAAAAATACCAAAAAATGCTTAATAATAATCCCACATCAGAGGGAAGGGGAACTACATCTTCATAGCCAAATTAAGAAAAATGATTATTCCTGTATCTCTAAAAAGGGACCATCTCTAAGTGAAACATGTCATGTGTCTATCCAAAAATTAAATGAGTGGATCCAAAACTTGCCACTGTAATACACATTCAAGGGTACATAACCTCTAGGTATAGGACACATGCCCAGGTACAAAAGGAGGGTGCCACTCAGTAAGTAGAGGAAAAGTTCACTATTACAATAGGAGGTTGCCACTCAATAGGTAGTGGAACCAAGACTTATCATAGTAGGAGTTTTCTACTTTGTAGGTATAGGATTGATTCCCTTTCATAGTAAGAGGGTTCCACTCTTTAGATAGATATAGGACCCTAGCCATGTCCAAACAGAAGGGTTTCACTCTGCAGATAGATAGAGGACCAATTTACTAGTCTATCATAGGTGGTTCCACTCAATGGGTAGAAATATGACCCATATCCAAGTTTATCATCGGGGGTTCGACTTTATGTTTAAAGGAATCTTTCCCTATCCCAATAAGAGGGTTCCACAATGAAGATATCTTCTTATAACATTCATCGTTAACCACCACCTAAGGAAGTGTAATGCTCATAAAATATTATATCGTATATCAAAATAAATATGAAGTCCACAATCACATTCTACGTCAAAAAACACTCAGGATTTCCTACCCATAGGATAAAAACATGAGTCAACATTAAATATATATATGAGAGGTAGAATATTATAAAGAATTCATGGAGTGTAAGGGGTCTTGATGACATATGGACCCACTCCTCTACCTCATCGTGTCCTCACTAGTACACAACTTTCAGTCAATGTAGTACATAATGGAATGTACAGGAACTACATGACAAGACTCAAATAAAATCTTGACAAATGCATGAGGCACATCATCAGTTTGATGGGATAAAATGTAAAACCACTAATATTTTAATGAAAATGGCCATCGGTGGCCAAGAATATTACACCATTGTTGTAATCATGGAAAACACATGGAATAGGAAATTCACATTCCCAAATTAGACACCTGGTGAAAAAATTCATTTCATTACATCACTCTCTGATGCAGCTTCTCATGTCTGATCTACAAGAACCAATTAAACCCCAAATATTGTCTTGAGACATATTTCTCAACATCTGTGTCACAATTCCATATATGGTTCATCTTTCCAACACCTTATAAAAAATACATGTGTCATAATATATTCTATAATAATAATAATAATAATGTTATTATTATTGTTATTATTATTATTTGGCACTATGTAGACCTAATCCATAAGCCATATTTAATTATCCAAGATTGATCTTAAAGTGACTATCCCAATAAGATGATATTGATATTGTATATGGATTATTTATCCAACATCATACGATGAAGTTACAACCAAAAATTTAAATTCATAACAAATAATAATAATAACCCAAATTCTATAATTCACACCCAAATATATCCTTTACCACGCTCCACAACAGAGGAGTGTCCCCATACCTTCCAGCCACCACTACATCCATTCCAACCATAATCTACCATGATACATCACTCATGATCTCCAATAAAACCCTATCAATTGTACCACACATTATCAATGCATGAAAATTGAAAAACTAGGGATCCCAAATCCATTTATGAGCCACAAGTCATCAATGTCCATCCTCATCGTATGTGGATAAAAATCATGACCATGAACCAGAAACCACTGTACTTATTTTATCTATTCAGAAAACACCATCGTAATTATTCATAAATTATTCTAAAAAAATATATCTATGTGCCTTTTATGCTATCAGAATGATTACAGGGGTTTGGAAACACAAGAAGTTGACTCATAAATGTCAAACCATGACCTAGTGGCCAAAAAGGAAGAATGTGATAAACATATATGGGAAAAGAAACTGAGAAAATTGAAGAATCACTAGAAAATCATTTTCTAAAATGATTCAATAAACAGGGTAAAAACATGTTCAAAAAAGGGAAAACATTATATCATATCAATATAATCAATAAATTTTGAGGCTCTTGGGATGAAAAATTATCATATATGAAAATAAAAATAAAATATGTGCTCAATAATTTAATCTATAGGGAAAGCACCAAAAATAATTAACCCTTCCACAATAATGGATCAATCGTTGATGAAGAATGCATTCTCTTATTATGATGATGATGATCCTGCTATGTTAATTTTTCATCTCATTATTATGCATGATCTAATAATCATTCATCATTAGATGATGATCTTCCAACGAAGATAACTCTCATATTCTTCATATATCTAAAAAGTATTATGCAGATAACCCTTGTAAAACCTTCATAAGATGATATTTATAAATGTTTTAATGATTCCATTAAATAAAATAATTTATTTATTTATTTATTTATTGCAATAAAATGTACCCTCCATTGGCGCCCTCATTCGAACATGCCACGCTGACCAACCTTAGGTCACACCTAGGGTAAAATAAGCATTCTAGACCCATCTGTAGACTCACATTTGCATTCTATGACTCTTTTTGGGAGTTAATATACGTTTCTAAAAATACATCATGTCAAATACAATATTTCTAATATATTTATCAAATTAATTTCAAGCTCACCGATACCCAAAATCGCTCATTGTCTCAATGGATGACTTTTAAAATATTTCATGCTATATTCTATAGTTTTTTATGGATAAACAACAATTATTACATTATTCCATTCCTAAAAGGATTTCATCCAAAAAAATACAAAAATAAGAAAAAAGGTGTGGATAATAAGTCCATATCTAACTCTCATAATCCCATGGTGGTTTCATGTGCTTCCAACAATCATTAAACCAATGAAAATAAATTCTCATGAAGGGTCTTTCTTTGCTGGTTCTCAATGCCACCAGAAACAAGAAAACTAAAACCCCACTCTCACTGCCTAGGATACCCATTTTGGTATCATAAAGTGATCCATAAACATAATTCCTCAGTTGAAGCTTTTGGAGAACATCACGATCCAAGTCTACCAACAAAGATGTAAACATCAATGTTACCTCACTAAAAAACAGTGGATAGAAAACAATTTTGTGGGAATATTATTTAATTACCACACCCTAGGTGGCCCTTAAAATCATTCCACCATGACATATACTAGTTACACTATCACTTCCATGTCTGATAATACATAATCCATTAACTGGAACATCGAATCTACAATTGGATCCAAGATACATTCCATACGACTAGCACTCTCAAGGCATGTCTACAACCCTCCTCTACTGCATCATATGCTCCAATGATGATACCAAGGATATGAGGGAACCATTATAAAAGACAATTTTGATCCGAACAAATAATGTTTATGGATCTAGATCAGATGTCCTATAAATTTTATTGAGTGTTCAACATGACAAAGGGGGTAATCACCCAGGAAATTATAGAATAATACTTGTTCATATCTATTAATATTTATGAATATGATATAAATTTTATGTTAAAGAGTAAAAAATTTTCGATAGCGTACTCAAATTGAAAAAATGGGTTTTTTTAAAATCATATGTTTCACACAACATTGAGTTATACCGAAGAATAATATAATAATATTATTATATTAAATGGTAGTTAACACATAGTAATTGTATTGATGGGAATGAACATAAATAAGTACATTATGAGTAATCATATTTTTTAAATGTATTTACATTTATCCAATAAATTTTAGAGGTATAAATTAATAATAAATCCAATTTTAGGAATGAAATACTCTAATATTCATTAAAAGGTCGATTTATGGCATCCTAATGTTGTAACTTTTTTAAATATAATTTTTGTCACTTTTATATGTTCTATTTTACAAAAGGAACTACTTCTTTAGAAGAAGGAAAATATATTTTACTTTGGGAAATTTTTTAGTATTTTTCCGATAAAGATTCTTTTTAATGAATAGTGAAAAATACTAAATTTTAAGTCCAAATTGTCCTTTTAATTTTTTCTAATGTGTAATTGAAATATATTTGTATCATTTAATCCAATTTAGGTCATTATAAGTAATTTCACAATGATATTGGACATAAAAAAACTCAATCATTTGGTAGCTTTTACTTCTTAAAAACACACTTTTTGGTTTTGTCAACAGAAATTAATTTTCAATTAACTTATGAAACATCCGTGTTTTGAATTTGGAAAAATGGATTCTATATTTCGAATCTGGAGGTCAAAATTGGGTAAATAGGAACCTTTTAATTTTATACATTATGAATAGTAACATCAGATATATTATATATACCATAGTTAATTGGTAAAACTAGTAAATAATGGTATGAAAATAATATTATAATAGTATTAAATTATCCTAACACATGTCCATACCCTACTTGATGATATATTTCCAACCATAGGCATTCTTGGGTCGATTTTAGGACCTCATGGAGCCACTTGTTTGTGAAAATGACATTTAATGACCTTTAATTTAAAGTTAAGAAGAATATAACCTAAACATGTTTTGTGTTCTAAAAATATTTATAGGGGGATATATAAGTGATCTTTTAAACTATAAATAGTAATTGAAAATATAAAAACATTTTCTTACATCATGGTATTTTATTTATACTTTTTAGACATTACATAAATAAATTTAAATATTAAACAATGGTGATGTAGTGATAACTAATAAATAAAGATTTTAATAAATGATATTATAAATATTAAAATAAGATTCATTTGAAACTTTTGATGCCATCCACGAATTTTATGAATTCTTATGACCTTTTATATTTTAATTTATATTGTTTTTTTTCAATTAATCAAGTTGTTTTGGATTTTTAAAATGACATGATATTAATAGTACAAAAGTTGACATAAATGATTTTTTAAAACAAATACTATTTTATTAAATGATATAAAATTCCTAAAAATATAAGATTCAGTCAAAGGACTTAGATAATGTTGGAAATTTCGTTAATTAACCACTTGAGGTTTTATTGGAATTTTATTATAAATATATTAACCAATGAGTATGAATATAAAAAAAGACAATGTAATAGTTAAATTAGTTAACAAAGGGATAAAGATAAATAATAAAGATAAATTTGAAAACAAAACTTGTCTAAAACCCATTAGATGTGATGATTTATACCCATACTCATATGATCATAAAAATATATCACTTCTGTGTTATTAGAATTTGATAATGAATTAAAAATAAAATAATACTTTCAAACATTTATAAAGTGCACCTCCTCCCTCTTATAAAAGTACACCACCTATAACCCTTAATCACACCTCTCAAACCCTCTTGGATCATTAAACCTCATCCCAAATAAAATACCAACATTCCTATCTTCCTACTGGAATCCTTACATTGGGCATCATGCAATTAAAGTGGGACTTTTAGTTTAAATCAAAAATAGTTACCCAATTTAAGAAAGAACAAGGAACATTCAAGACAAGTCAGACTCGAGGTAGAGGACTTCGTCTCAATCTACATTAATTGAGGAATGTTTTGATAGTATACACCTCCTTCTTTAACACGATGTATAAAAAACCCATTTGACATTTACATTCATTAAAAGGGAATCTTTTATCTATGAATCTTTTTACTAAATGACAAAAGAAATTTTTATAACGTATGGGGCAAGAATGACCTCTCTGCCTCTATAATCGTTTTTTGTATTCCTCTATAAGAAATAATGTTTTTAAAAGGAAAAAGAAACCCCTTATTCGGTTTTTTGGTGTTTGGTATTGAAAATGGTTTTTGAAGTGCATTGATTATTTCTATATCGTTAAATTATTTCTTCTGAATGATAATGAAAAGTTATTAGTGAAATATTGATATCTATAATATTTTATGTGTTATGATTATATAAAGGTAACTGGAAATTTTAAGGGTAGTTACATGATAAACAAAATGATTGGTGGTTCTTTGATAAACCAAGGATGGGTGGTTACATTATAACCCCTAATGCATATGGTTATTCAATTTAGTGATATATGTGGAATTCGACCGCATGGATATTCCATTTCAGTATGTTTATGTCCCAAGATAACTTTATAAGATATATGTTGCTTTCAATGTGTTTTATGGTAATATTTTGGTTAAAAAAAGTGTAAGAAATGATCTTATATTTAGTGGTGTTTTTTATCTACTTATTTATGGTGAAAATTATTACATTATGATATAGTACACTTGTTTTACATGTTTTTTTGAAAACATATTGTTTTCCATCATTAAGTATCTCGTACTAATTGTTTTATGATCATCCCAATTTTTTGAAATTGTTTTCACTATAATTAATTTGGAATACGGTCAATGATGGGATCAAGGAAAAGTTATGCTTTTTAAAACATAGAATTGAACATGTTTTTTAATAATTTTTATTTTATGAAATAAATGGATACTCAATAGAAGTGTCTACATGTAATATTAAAATTGTAATTTATTCGTTATGACCAAATTATCTAAAGCACTTAACCTGAAAAGATCCTCAATGTGAATTATTAAATTTATTCAAGATTATGTAATGTTTAAGGATGGGTCCGCACAGTTGGTATTAGAGGTCGGTTTAGATATCATTAGAGGTTACAATGTTATTCAAGCATAAGTGACATAACCACAATGGTTAGAATATTAGAAAAAGTAAAAATTATTTAATATAAATAAAATGAGATTAAGATAACATGAATAATTATATCATAGTGTTTACTCTTCTCATAATATTGTATATAATTATTTTACTAATATACTCGTACTGACCTTTTTGGGTTTTTGTAAACAGTTGGATCTAGCTGGTACCAAAGTAATAATGGATGTGAAGGAACCTATGGTAGATTTATGAATGAATCACTAAAAGAAATTTGAGTTTCAATGATAATTCTCAGGGTTATTTTTAACCAACTACCTGGAGTCATGGTTGACCACTTGAAACTCGGTGATTTTTCTAATGCATCATGTATGCGAGAAACGAATCCCAATTTAATTTCAGGTAATAATCCTAAAAGTAAGTATATTTGAAAACTGATGTTTCAAGGATGTGTATAGAAACAAATAGGAAAAAATTTCAAAGAGATTGGAAGATTTTTTATATGTGGTAATGAAGGACATAAAGAAATAACCTACCATGGAGAAAGGAAGCATTCAGTTGACTCTAGGAAAGGGAAATAATTTATTTTTTATGGATCAATTGTATGTTTTAAATGTGGTGTGCATGGTTATTATACAAATAGATATCCTATGAAGAAGGATTAGGAATAGGATCATCAAGATAGTAAAAATATATGTTTACCAATTCCTAATTCCATTTAAGTTGAAGATGAGGAAACTAAAAATGACCTAAAAAGCTATGGATTATTTCTTATCTCATGTTTTTACATTACTAAAATCTTTTCAAATTATGCATTATTTTGTTTTTAGGAAATACATATAATATAGTAAGATAAAAAATATGGATAAATGATCATGAAAATGTTCTATGAATAAGATTTAAATGAATTTAAGAGTTATGTTGGATATATGGATGATGATATGTTTAAAAGTATTAATGATAGGATTACATATTAATAGTTTTTCTAGTATGTGTAACCCTGAAGTTTGATATGAGATAATTTTATTCAAGGAATAATTATATTTTCTGTTGTGCAGATAATGGATAACATTAGGTTTTAATGTAGTTATTTTTTGAGGCAATTATGTGTTATTAGTTTTTGGGATGGAAAATGTTAGGTATGAAAAAACCTTTAATGTTAAAACATGTTATGGAAAATTTTAAGGATTTTATCTCATTTTTTTAATGTTATTAGAGTTATATGGGTTTTTGAAAAAGGACAACATGCAGGTCGTGTGACAACCAATCACATTGGACAATGTTGTGAGAATTAGACCAACAACCAATGTGTGACTAATATTTATCACCTACCACTGGACTACATGAAGTACCTAGTTAGTATGACTAATTAATTTTAAATGAATGGTTTTTTTGATAAAAAATAAGATGATTCTGGAATCATATATTTTATTAAAGGGATATCCTTAGTATATAAAAACGATTTGGTGATTAAATTATAAATGTTATTTTGTGAGATGTTCTCTCTTTTAGGGATTCCTATATCTCTAAGGAAAATAGAATACTATGGGATTTCATTTTGGTAGTAATGGTTGAAATTTTTTTTGGAAGAATATATTTTTTTATAGTGAAAATATTAATATTTGGGTTATTTATGGAAATGATTAACCTATCATAGAGAATATGTGATTAGGTTAATTACACTTCTATATTATACTTTAAGAATAGTTGATGTTATTTAGAGATAAATGTTAAGATTTACAATTGAAGATTTGTGATTAAATTCTTATGAGTTTTTTTTGAATCTCAGTTTGGATTATTTTGAATAATTTTAAGGACAATAGTGTATTGAATGGCCTTTTTTGAACTTTAGGTGTTGTTTGTTGAGTTTTAGTGATTAAGAGTAATATTTATTTTTTTAAAGGATTATCCTATTAGCGATTATCTGATATCATACTAACCATTTTGGTTTTGTTTAATATATAGTTCTTATTTTTTAGATTATTTGATTCTCTAGAAGTCTATTCTGGAGCTTTTTATGTGAACAAGTATTATTGAATACTCATCGTTTGGAGAAAAGATGAGCTTGTGGTAGAATTTTAGTAAAGAATGAAAGCCTACATGATAAGTAATTATGTTTCCTTATGTTCATAGTAAAGCTCATAAAGAAATTCCTCAACATTATGAAAAAGAATATAAAAAATTCTGTCTGTTTTCTTTTCTTACTAAGTAATCAACAACTGTTTAACCTATCAAAGGATTTTCATTTTATGGTTTTTAACTTTCTCCTAATAATGTTTTCTATCACTCTTCGTCTGAACATGATGGTTAGTTTCTCTTCCATATCCATGTTTGTTTACATGGAATTCTATTATGGGTTATCTCGAGTAACCTTTTAACTTCTCTTTAATTCTTTCAAAGTGCTAGTTTTATTGACTCTTTTTTTGATGTGGGGCATTCAATGAAGTTTCAATGAACAATTTTAAAATTGCAAGGGAACATTTTTCCAAAAGGGGGAAGGATGTAATGACCTTGGTATTTAGTGAATAATATGTTTTCATATATATTAATATTTATTAATAAGATATTAATTTTATTTTATATAGTACAGTTTTTTCAATAGATTACTCAACACTCACCAATAGGTTTCTTTTAAATCTTATGTTGTGCACAATGTAGAGTTATACCGAAGAATAATATCATAATATTATTATTCTAAATGGTAGTTAAATCATGGCCATTGTATTTATATGAATGAAAATAAATAACTACATTATGATTACACATGTTTGCTAAATGTCTTTACATTTATCCAAAAAAAATTATGAGCATATAATAAGAATGAATTCGGTTTTATGCATGAAATACTCTAATATTCTTTAAAAGGTTGATTTACCACCTTCTTTTTGAGAACCCATTTTAAATCGATTTTTTTAAATTTTATATTTTCTATTTTAAAAAATAACCATCTTCTTTAGAAGCAGGATAATAGAATTAACTTCGGGTAATTTTTTGGTATTTTTTTACAAAGATCAATTTTTAATGAATAATGAAAAATACTGAATTTGAAGTCAAATATCCATTTAATTGGTTTTAAAGTGTAATTAGATTCTATTTTTTTCATTTAATCCAATTTTTTTCTTTTCATGTATTTCACTTTGAAATTTTATATAAAAACATGTCAATCTTTTGGTAGTTTATACTTCTTGAAAACAGTTTTTTTTGGTTTTGTCAACTTGAATTAATTTTAAATGAATTTATTCAACTTCTGTGTTCTAAATTTAGAATAATCTATTCAATATTTGGAATCAAGAGGTTCAAATTTATTAAATAGGTACATTTTATTTTTATACATTATGAACAGTAACTTCAGTAAATATTATATTAATCATGGTTAAAGGGTAAATCTAGTAAATAAGGGTAAAAAAATAATTTTATAATACTAATAAATTAAACTAAAACATGTCCTAACCCTATTATATGAGATATTTCTGACCATTTCCATCCTTGGGTCAATTTTAGGGCCTCATGGAGCGAATTGTGTATGAAAAGTATGTTTAATTAATTTTAAATTAAAGTTAAGGAGAATATAACATAAACATGTATCTTTTAATAAAACAATTTTTATATGGGGTTTTATATGAGATCTATTAGACTGTAAATATTAATTAGAAAGATAAAAAAATTTCCTACATCAGGGTATTTTATTTATATTTTTTATAAATCAAATAAATTTATTTATTTATGAATCAATGGTAAAGTAGTGATTACCTTACTAATGAAAGTTTTAAATGAATGAGATTAAAAATATTTAAAAAATTATTTTGAAACTTTTGATGCCATACACGAATTTTATGGAAGAATATGACTTGTTATCTTTGAATAAATGATATTTTTTAGAATTAATGATGTTTTATTCATTTTTAAAAATTCATGACATGAATAGTCTAAAAATTGACAAAAATTAGTTTTTTTAAAAAATACTTTTTTATTAAATTATATAATAGTCCAAAAAATTTAAGATTCATCACAGTAACTTATATAATGTTGTAAATAACATTAATGAACCGCTTGAGGTTCTATTAGCATTTTATGGTAACTATATTAACTATACAGTATGAATATATAAGAAAATATGGTAATAGTTAAATTAGTCAACTAAGGGTTAAAGCTAAATGATAAGGTTGAATTTGAAACCAAAACATATCTAAAACCCATTGTATAAGATTATTTCTACCCATACCCATATGATATTTGAAATATATCACTTTGGTGTTATTATAATTCAAAAATCATTTAATAATAAAATAACACTTTCAAACTCTCTTAAAGTTCCCCTCCTCCCTCTTATAAATGGACACCACCTCTACCCATTACTAACACCTCTCAATACCCCTTGCCTCTTTCAAACCTTGACCAAATAAGATCCCAACATCCATCTCTTACTCTTAGAAACCATAAATTTGGAAAAATATAATTAAATAATCCTTTTTCTTTTAAATCAAAATGAGTTACCTAATTTATTGAAGAAAAAGTGACATATGAGACACGTCAAACATGAGGTAAGGGACTTCATCTCAATATCATTTCATTAAGGCGTGTTTTGATAATATACACCGCTTTCTTTTAAACAGTGTATAATAAACCCTTTTGAATTTTACTTTCATTCAAAATGAATATTTAATCTAAGAATCATTTTACTAAATGACAGAAGGAATGTTTTTAACGTATGTGGATACCATGAACTATCCATTGTCGTAATAATTATTTGGATTCCTATATAATCCTTAATGTTATGAAAAGGAAAAAATAAAACCCTTCTTTCGTTTTTGGGCGTTTTGGTATTGAAAATGGTGTTTGAAATGGATTGATTATTTCAATATCCTGAATTGATTTCTTATGATTGAAAATTAAATGTTATTAGTGAACTGTTGATATTTAAGATATTTTATGTGTTGTGATTATATAATGGTACATGGAAATTTTATGGGCTGTTACGTGATAAACCAAATGACAGGTGGTTCCGTGATAAACCATGGATGGGTGGTTACATTATAACCTCTAATTCATTGGGTATGGAATTCACATGTATGGCTATTCCATTTAGTGATATGTGTGGAAGTCAATCGTGTGTTTATTCCATTTAATTATGATTATTGCCCAAGTTATAATTACATGATTTATGTTACTTTATATGGGATTTATGGTAATATTTTTGTTACAAAAAATGGTAACCAATGATCTTATATTCAGTGATGTGTTTTTGCTACTTTTTTAAGGTGAAAACTATTAATTTATGATAATGTATTCATTGTTTACATGTTGTTTTTAAAACTAACTGTTTTTCTTCGTTATGTATCCCTTACTAAGATTTTTTTTCTCATACCATGTTTTTAAATGTTTTTTTACATGGCATAAAGTGGAATAGGGTAAAGGATGTGATAAAGGAAAATTCATACTGTTTAAAACAAGGAAATGAACATGTTTTTTAATGAATTTTTATTTTATGATAAAAATGGTGACAAAGTATAAGTTTCTACATGTAATATTCAAGTTGTTATGTATAGGTTATGACCTAATTCACTAAACCTATAAACCTGAAAAGATATTCAATGTCAATTATTAAATTTATTCAATTTTATGAAATTTTTGAGGAAGGGTCCTTACAAAGGGCATGAATGATAACTCAAGAAACCACAGAATCTATTAGAATACATTATCTGTATATCAACCTCTTGAACCATGAGGTGGGGATGACCCATCCCGAGGTCAAACTCTAAGATCCAATTTTACACTATCCACTGGGCAAAGAGGTCATTGATTCTTAGGTGTGGATACCCCTCTATGATAGTCAACTAGCTCAAGTGATTCCAATCAATGCTCGAACTCAAGCTTCGATCTCCCTCTAATGTGAATAACATAGGGATTTCTAGGAAAACAAAATATATATTATGAATCCCCTACTCTACAAACTCCTCCAACCCCACCTCCAACTCTCATAGCTACATGGGGTCATCCGATATTCTAGAATAGATATCTGGTTGACCTTGGTGTTAGTGCATGCTTAACAAAAACTCTTGATGGTGTGGTAAACCTGACAATTCCACAAGCTCTATGCCCTCTTATTTCTCGACCATCGTAGAAAACTGAACACACATGGAATACAATGCTCTAAGTTAAATACTATCCAATATACAAGGACGTGTTTTTATCCTCCTATGAATGAGTTAATCCTACCATGCATAAATATCACCCCTTATCAAAGGAATAAAAATCCAACCCAACAAAATTGATTAACTATTACACTCACTGGTATTACTCATAAAATAATTTATGGTAAATGGTGAATTTTTACAATGCGAATCATAAAAGGGTTCCACTCCCTCTATGGAAATATTTTATGTGAGGCTCTATCTCTTTATGTATATTAAAGTCACACCATTGGAAGAAAGAGGTGATCATATATCCTCTCTATAGGAACCTCTATCACAAGGGTTGAAAAAAGGCCCACACTATATATTCAAGTCTCAAAAAAGGGATCTGTCTAGGGAAAGTACCTTCTGACTCGATGTAGTAGCTACAGCTAGAGTAGTGGAGACAGGTGTTGTACCTCGAACCACACTTAAAACCATTGAGCCACATGATCCTACCTCATAAATCTATATATTCCCTCTATTACCTGATCAACACAACCATGACCATCTCAAACATATTATCACATTAGAAGGAGCTCAAACACATATGTCAAATAAGCTCATCATCTACAACTCGATACATTTTGCTTCAGGACAACACTAACTCACCCACTTGGTTTTAGATCACATCATAAGAACACATCTCAGCGGAGGAAGTATCCCTCTTCATTGCATGTATGATTACACATTTAAAATCACCAACAAAGAGATCTAATAATGCCCTCACATCACCCTAGAAATGTCTCACCACCATGACCACCTTCACGAGGGGTCCAATCCATGTGTTACATTCGCACCCAAGGCTCTAGCCAATGCTCTACCACATGAGAAAGGGGTAGGGATCATAATGAATCATGGGTGATCCCTATATCTGAAAAAAAAAATATTTTCACACAACACATGTGAATTATCTATCAGTACCCCTAGATAAAAAGGTTGCTCCATGGACAATACGAGTCACCAATGAAACCATCTGATTATTGGGGGTCTGCATAGGAAAGAAAACTCAGACCACTATGTCTTGATAAACATATAATGCCTAAGGGTATGTACCATAGTGAATCCTCATCGGTATCCATCGCTGGAACTAATCAAACATGATAATCATTCACATACCATATATCTAACTGATTGGATCTATCGACTACTCAACACGTGGACGATCATTTTCCTAATTCCTAGAATGATGTATGTGTTACTCAAAAGTTGGTTGAACTACTCAGTGCCTGCCTGGAGAAAATAACTAATGGTTGGGTCCCTAAATTGAGGTCTCATCAGTCTACCAATCATCATCATTAAACTTTTTTTTGGAAATCATAGATTGTTGTCATCACAAATTCATATGAAAAGTAATAATGATGTACCATAGTCAAAGTACTCAATCTTATATGATTCATGTACCATTGATCCATTTAACTTTTTTCTCGGTATACCGTTTTGACAAGAAGGATGTCTAGGTCCATGTGTATATATACATCATTCGCCAAACCAATACTATGTTCTCTATCCGAGAAGCCTCACTCGAGACACTGTTACATTTATACCCTCTATCCAAATAAACCTTATAAGGGAACAAAGCCCCAAACACAATATCGAGGTCAAACCACCTTTAATACCAATCTAACACAATCTGATCCCTTAGGGACTGCCTAGCTAGCTGAAGGTCATGTAGTAAATACCACATTCCAACATCCATAGGCACGTGGCTGGTGACAAGAACTAAATTTCATAACAAAAACTTGAGGCCTTCACCTAATGTTCCTATGTTCCCAAACCCAACTATTTCCACGTAGAAGTAAACATCAATTAGAATAGAAGATACTAACATCTAGAGTGAAATCATTGCACATAATAAAGCCTAGGGAATAAAAAATAGTATGTCATCATTATCTGAAATGTAAAGGGAAACAAAACATGTCCATCTATAAAAGATGTCCCACATTGAAAAATACAGAGAATTAAATATTTTGAGGGTGCAAATCTAGATCTCCGAGCCCTGACCATTATAAACATTCAAATGAACCTAAGTATCCCTAAGCTCTTCCAATTATATTTCCAACATGTATACCATCTGTATAAGTCATTACATGTGTGAATAATGCCCATGCAGGGGTGAGTATTTTCGTTCCCATTAGTAAACAATAAAAATTTAAGATGGTGAGATAGAATACATGATATAATTTGTCAACTCATCAAAATAGAATTATTTCAATCATAATATGAGACAATATCCACAATACAAATTCCCCATATATGTCTAATAAGAGTCCCAAATTTTATAGAAATGGGTTATCCATCTCCACATCCTAGCTATGAATAATGATTCTATCTACTTCTCTAAATATAGACCATTTTTTATTCTTACCATCTCTTGTTCCTATCCAAAAAAGCTATCATTTAGACCAACACCACACTAATATTCTCCACAATCATGGGATATAATATATAGGTAGAAGACCCATGGTCTATTGTAATAGGATAATTCTATTTTGTAAGTATAAGTCCCATTCCCTAGTACAACATTAGGGTGTCATTGAGTAGGTGTAGGAGCCCATCCCTATCATGGTAGGAGGGAGACTCTCAGTTGGTTGAGGACCCATTCCCTATCATTGTTGGAGGGATCCACATAGTAAATTGATTATGGACTCATTCCATGTACCAATATGAGGGTTCCTCTATATTGATAAATAGTGGACCCTCACTCTATTCTCTCAGGGGTTTCCACTCTATGTTTAGATAGGGGACCCACTCCATAGTCCTTCAAGGGGGTTTCAATATATGGATAGAGGACCCATTCCCTCTCACAATAGAAGGGTTCCACTCTGAAGATCCCTTATGATCACTACTGCTGTTGAGTGATGAAAAAAGAATCATCAAATTCAAGAAATATTGTATCATATCATAAAATCCACTATGAAGTCCACCATTGTATTCTACATAGAAAACCACTTCAGATAGGATTCATAGAGGCCAAAATTCAAGCCAAACTGAAGGATATCTAAGACGTTGAATATTATCAAGAAGTGCATGTGATATAAGGGGCCCACACAAAATGAGGAACTACTCCTCTATATAGATATGTTCTCTCCATCACATGGCTTACTGATATAGTTGTACTAAATGGGGTGTAATGGTACAACACAATGTGTCTCAATCAAAACCTGGATGAACACAGGAGGTTCATCATTGGTCTTAAAAGATAAAATTTCAGACCATTGATATGTAAATGAAAATTGTCATGAATGGACTCATAGACCACAACATTTTGATCCTCATGATAAACACTTGTAATAGGCTATTCCCTTTCCCAAATCATACACCCTGTGAAAAAACACATTTCACCACATCATGATCGAACGATGTATCATGGGTCCAAGAAACCAGTCCAAATTAATGTCCTGATATTTTTGATGAAATTTACACCTCAATATCAGTGTCACAATTCTATAGATGAATTGTCATTCTAAAAACATATGAAAAAGATATATTGGAAAATATATTACATAACAATAAAAGCATCAACAACAACAATAACAACAACAATAATAATAAAAACATTATTATATTTATTTTTATTGGTAACATCATCAACCCAATCTATGAACCTGAATATATTAACCAACATTGGCCTTAACATTAAAAACTCAACCCCATGATCACAATATTTTATAAAGATCATCAATTCTATGTCGCATGAATAATTTTGATGAAAATTTAATTTCATATAATAATAATAATAATAATAACAGAACTTCCATTATTCCTAAACAGATCTATCATTGACCACACTCCAAAGTGGAAAACATCCCCTATAGTTTAGATATACCATCACATCTATGTTAAGTATCCTCCATCGCAATACCCCATGAACGACCTCCACTTGAAACCAATCATTGGCACTGCACGTCATCATCATATGTTAATTGAGAAAATGAGGATCCCCAATATAATACTAAACCACCACGAATAATCCAATTTCCTTATCAAATACTCTATATCATCCTCAATGGAAAACCTGATCCCACAGTACAGATCTGATATTTTCACAAAACATTAACCCACTTTTTCATCAATTTATCCACAAATTATTGATCAATGTGTAATTCATGATACATTAATGAATCTGGTTTTCTAACCACACTCTAACCCACCCTGAAAATGTTGAACCATAGACCCCTTAGCCAATAGTGGAGAACATAAAGAATAGAGGGGGAGAATCAGAAGAGAAAAGTGACCCATCATTGGCCGAGAATTTTTTTGCAACAATTATAAAAATTTGGTGATAACTTGTGAAACAACGGTTGAATTTATACCATATCAAATAAATAATAAATTATTCAGAACATGCGAAGGAAAATTATCTTTATAATGAGAATATAAAATCCATGCTCAATGTTTTAATAAAAAGCGAAAAAACCAAAAATATGAGCCCCACCTAAATTATGGATCGATCATTGGGAGGAATTAATTAGCTAGAGGTTTTGGTGAGAATCCTTATACATTCATCATTAGTATCACTACTATCCTTGATCTGATCATTGTTCTTCATTCGATGATGATCTACTAAAAAATAATGATCTCCTACTCCTCTTATATCTTGGAATAGTTATGTTGGTAACCCTTGAAGAACATTTATAATTATGTATTTATAAAGGGTTTAATTTTTCTATTTAATAAAACAAATAATAACTTTATTTATTTAATTTGATTAAACATACCCATCAAATGATTCCCCATACAAACCTCCTGCACTAACCAACCTTTGGTCAAATATTGGGTAAACCCCACATTCCAGAATCAACCATGGTCTTGAATTTCTGATCGAAGACACCATATGGCAGTTATTCCAGTTTTTTAAGAAAATTACTTGGACATGATATAAAATATACTTGATAATTTAAAAAATTAAATTTGGGTTCACCGGGCCATGGAATCATGCGTTGTATTAATGCTTGACTGTGAAAATATTCCTAAGAATACTCCAATATCTTACATGGTTGAACCTATGTTTCTACACTTATCGATTTAATAAATAATAATAATTAGTTATTCTTATTTATAGTTAATGTTTTTTTATTTACATTATAATGGGGTGAAGGAAAATAATGAAATGGATCAATTTACAATGATGTATTTTACAATATTATAAAGACATATGGGAAGGAACATTGGCATTTAATTTCATCCAATATAAAATAAATGGTTTCACTATAGTATATATATATATGTGAAGTAATTAAGGTTTCATATGACAAAAAAAATAAGAAGTCATGAAGGATTTGATGTTTGTGTTTGCTGTGCAAGTTGATCTAGCAGAAAAATATGTTCAACAAAACATTCTATCATTATATTTTGACAAAAAAACATGTGTAAAAGTTATGTATACCATTAATGGGGACACTAATGTTTTTGGTTACACACGATTTTATCTTCAATATTGAATGTAAATTATAATGATGTAGTTCAAGGACATATAAGATGACATTATTATTATGCTGGAGTTTAATTCCATCTAATAAAGGGAGAAATTATTTTGGATTTTATGGTCCTCCAAGAACACATAATAGTTACACATTAGCTTGTTATATTATATGGAAATGAGTATTTATGTTTGATTTTAAGGCATTTCTGATGTTTTAATAGTTACATTGGAGTTAAGTTATTCCAATAATACATAAGTACTATAATGGAGTTTTGTGTCATCCTAATGGAATTGGGTTACACTAGAGGATAATGTACTATAAGAAGACATAAGGTTTAAGATAGATTATTGGTCCATCCATGATGGTTAATTGGGTCATATTACATTTTAATTTCATCTTGGAATAATTATGGGGTATATTTGAATTTCGTTCGTTCCAAGAAGAAAAATTAGTTTGTGTAGGAACGCAAAGTCACCAAAGAATATATAAAATATTTCTGATAGGTGTGAGAGTTTTCATGGGGTTGATATTGTTCTATTAGATATATTCCTAAATAATCCTTATAAAGAAATAAAAAAAATTGTTTTTTGGTTTAATAACTTGATTTTATACAATAATTCTTGACAATCATTCATAGTGATGGCACATGTATATTATAGCCTAATATGAATGCTCAACATATAGTTAAAATTGGTATGATTTGGGTGTTAAAATCATCCTTATATATTATTCTTATAGATTAAATCTATGTACATGGATATTCAGTAAATTATTAAATTATATAGATATGATTATATTCCATACAATTTATGTTCTTTTTGGATAGTCTGAGGTCTTACGTTTTAAGGCCCTACAAGATGGACCAATGTGTCATACAGTTTATTTAAAGTTTAATAGCACCATTTTCTTATAGTATATTCTCAGATAACTATGATTATTAGGTTTGAGGTTACAAAAAATATTTGAAGCATAGAACCTATACCTAGGTGTCTTTGATGGTCCACAGTGGTAAATGTGGTAAGTCAATGTATTGGTTATACACCAAGCAAGAATCCATTGTAAGAACCAATGTCTCTAGGAGATAGGCAAAGTAAGGATGTCTAACCGCATATGTGAGGTGAATTTCTGGTAATAAATTTAATCTTATAACTGGGAGATGTACTTTTATTTATAGTTTTAAAACATCAAGAGTTACACCAATTTTTTCAAGTGTAAAAAATCTATGTAATATGATTTGGTCTTATATGGAATCTTCATAGAGTGCATTGGATCTCATGTGGTAAGGGAATCCTAGAAACCTATACAATATAGAAAGTATATAACATTAATGTGGATTCAATTTAATCATATTAGGGTTTTATTATATTCTATAAATCTTGGAGAAGGTAGGTGGCCTTCCAAAGGAAAATATGGAATGCACCTTATCTTATACAATATTGGTAATTGTCAGATATTTCCAATAGAGGGACAACATCCCTTCACAAATTTTGATGTGTGAATATTTTATGTCATTTCACATAAATAAAGAATTACTCAGATCAAACCCTTTATAGTCACAATTTATATATTTTTACCTCATAAAGGGTAGACACTAAATGATAATATTTGGGTTTTCATAAGTCATGATACATACCTAATTTCAAATACTAAATGAGATGGTCTTCTTTATTTAGGGGGATTCTTATTGCGTATGTGTTCACTAAGTCCCTTAATATTTAGATCATTTGGTTGACCAGTGATTTTTTTGATATTTCAACATACACACTGAGAAACATTAATGTATTACCCATGTTAACAACTTATGTAATGAACATTTATTCAAATATCCATTTATGGTTAATATATGAATGTATGGGAGTTGGATTTAAGTTATTAGTTATAGTCAATTAGTTTCATAGAATTTGACACACAAAATCTTGGGATTAATTTTTTTAATGAATTTCATCCTTAATGAAGAAGATGATGCTTTTCAATGTAGAATGGATAACTTTTTGGACAAAAAATGAATCATTCATGCTTATGCTATGTGACAATAGTCTAAATGTTTAACGTTTTATAAAAATATTGTGTACCATTATGGTATTTCTTAGATCACATAACATGACTAGAGTAGAATTCATGAACAAGTATATAGGGATTACGCTATAGTTATTTTACAAATAAAAAACATGAAATAGAAAAAAATAATTCATATGAATTAGTTACACTATTCATCATGATATGGGGTCAAAAAAAATTCATATATTTGGACTCACACTAAACTAATGGTTATTAGTGTGTTACAATTTTCATGAACTAAGGATTCTACATCTCCTCCATGTAGGGATGACTAAAATTTTCACACATGTGGAACTGAAAACATTCATGCATACCTCCAAAATATGGCTTCTTTTCTTCATTGACTAGTGTATTTTATTATAAATCACCTTCTTGGTGTTATGAAACATGAAATAAAAAATATTGAATATTAAAATGGATATTATGATTATTTATCTATGATGAAGAAGATTGAAGGAGGACATAAATAGTGAATATTATAATAGTATGTATTTTCTGAATATATACATATGAAATTATGGGGACATTATTGTCTATAATATTTTACCACCCTTCTAAATATAGAGATCCCATGCGTAGATTTTGGTGACCTTATTCGATACTTCAAACTTCAATCCCCATATATTTTTTTCCTACCCTCTACATTCATAGTTTATTATTCCAAAATAAAATTTTTTATAGTTTAATAGATTAATTATTCCATTTCAATTTTTGTATCCCTAGTAAAATTATTGTTTCATTTCTACGATATTTAGTGTAAATAAATTAATTTTTGTTTGTGTAAATGGGGATTCTTTCCTCCTATATCATTTCCAAGATTTATATATATATATATATATATATATATTCATTAACTACCCCAAACTAGACTTTCTCATATTAAATGGAGAAGTGTAAGTCGGTTATGATCATTGTATATAATATTTCTTTCTTATATGGTAGCATTTTTTTCTGAAGAAAGGTATATACCCTAATATGTGGGAATATTAGGGTATATCAATATCTACAAAATGCCCTCACCAACAACCGTGATTCATGTATAATATGAACTCATCTCTACCAAATAATAGATATGAAGTGACAAAGTAAAAAATTATTGATCCAATGATATTACATAGATTACTGAAATAAGGATAATCAGAGGAGAATACATTGGTGATGTGTTGATGCATCAAATTCACTTAGCACACTACATGATTTATTTCATTTAGAGTGGTCGTACTGACTATCTAGGCTTACAAACTTCACAAAATATATAACTCATTTCTATTAATCACTAAAAAATCATAATTCTCCTAGTACGGAAACATTATAGCTCCTAATGAACAATGGATGATATTACAAGAATAATGTTGTACCAATCAAATCAACCTTCATCACCATTTACCTTAGCTAGTCAAAATAATGGATTTAATGTATTTATATTATTTTAGTTAAATATTTATGATTACTGAAATATATTATATATTCTTATTCCTTTCATTTTCATCCATTTAAAAATCATAACATTGTTCTTACAGACATATAGATTACCACATCCAAGAAGTGATGTGTTTCATTTCCATTAACACATCAAATGGATACTATATATAAGTATATTTAATGGAATAATATGACATTTATGATATAATATTAAATAACTAATGATAAAATTATACTTACTATATTTATGTCACGTTCTTTAAAAAATTTATTCATTACTCATGCAGATAAACAACATACCATCTCCAAGATTGTAACTTAGTTCATATTATAAACCCAATATTCATGATTAGTTTTAATATTATAATTTATTTTTAAAAATTATAATGAGTTAATTGTTATAATTCAATTTCTTATGGAATAACTACCTCTCTGACCATGTACATTCCAATGAAGTTGTTTTAGAATTATTAAATGAACATCCCAAAAAGACCTGATGTGGACATAATTGATTAAGTTACTAAATATTACATTAAAATAAATATAATACATGGATAAAAAATAGTATATCAAACATTCAATAAGGTTATTAAGAAATAAAATAATTGATATAATCTTACTATACATGTGTTAAGGGACATACATGGTGAGTATGGGCCAGAGGTAAGGGATTTCATCTCAATTTCCATTCATTTTTGTAAAATTTTAATTTATTACAACTAATTAATTTAAAATGGTCTATATGTTTCCGATTTTACATGTTTTATAATTCAACAACATATTTCATGTTATTTTAAGTTTCAATTCAAAATATTTTATCTCATGGGATTTTACATGAACATTTCCAAGTAGAAATTTTTTCTTAAATCGTGATTTTTTTTATTGAGTTATAACTTCTAATATTTATTCCTATAATGTTAGGAATAGTTTTGAATTGATCTGGAAACATTTTTTTTGTATTTTAATATGTTCTTGTAATCACGTATTGTATTTATTATCACTTCAAAAGTTATGGTCTTTTCTAATGTTTTCTTTAACTCAATATAATTTTCATGATATAGGTTTCATATCATGTACAATGATTTTATTCTGTGAGTTACTTACTATCCCATGAGCACAGATGCCACGAATCATGAAGCTTCACATATGTGGTTTCCAGGAACACCCATGTTAGATCTGTTGCTTCTAATCTCTACCCGACACTCATTGGTTCCCTTTATCTGATGAAATTTCATCATAGAGGTCAGGCAGAAAATCCGTTTTCGAATGAGTAGGTTCATTTCATATCTTAACATATTAGATTTGTTCTAGTTGGTAAATTCTTTAAGCGTCGTCCCTCTCAGATTTTTCTACGGAAAGCATTCGATTCTATTGGTTTTACTGATGTTGAAATTTTCCTACTTAACTCGTTGAATATTGTGATTCGTTTCTCCTCTGAAAATAATTACTATCATATATGGTCTAGGGGTTATGGGAATTTTGCGGGTTTCACGATGAAGGTCCTAAAATGGTCCCCTACATTTGATTTCATCACTTAATCGCTGATTTTCCTTGTCTGGTTAGGGTTTCTTGGACTTTCATTGTACTTCTTCAAACAAATTGGCCTATTTTCTATTTTTAAACATATAGGTCATCCCATTAAGTTGGATTCTTCTACTCAAAATCTCACAAGGTCGTTGGTTGCAAGTGTGTGTGTGTTGTGGTTGACCCTACGCTACAACTACCTTCAGTTATTCGGATCTTGAATAGTGATGTTGGTTTTTTTGAAGAAGTGTTTAATGAAAACATACCTAGATACTAAACTAATTTACTAGATCTTAAACACTCCCTTGGATATTGTGGGCTTGGGAATGACCCTTTGAATAATCATTATGTGGGAAAACCTCTACCGAGTAAAAGGAAATTATTTTGGGTTGAGAAAGATAGAAGACCTCTACTTGAACAAGCTGAACCCTCGAATGCTAAGGCCCCATTTATTTCTTCATGGACCCTATATTCTTCCCCATTGTAGCCTCAGTGTGCTCAGGTCGATGTTTTTTTAGGGTTTATGGATGTGGGACATAATTATGAACCAATTAAAGTCAATTTAGGAGTTGTTCCACCTTCTCATGAGGCTTCCCAAGAAACTCACTCTATTTCTAGTGATTCTAATCATGGTGATAATGATTATGCGCTTCAAATTGAGGATTATTATATTCATTCGAGTGCAAAAATAGTAAGAAACCTCTTACTGATCGTGATAGTATCATAACTCCACATCCCAATAAGACTCCAAAACGCATTGATTACTCTATGTTTGATAGAACCATTGTAACTAGATCTTTAGGGATTCGACTAGAAGGATATTTTCATCCCTCTAAAGCTAGTACTCAATGAAAATCCACCTGCATCAGTATCCTCTGAAGAGGGGGACTCCTCATCGGGTGAAGAGGTACTATACCATTGGATAGAGGAACAAGAGAATATAATTAAGCTTATAAATTTCACTTGTGTTATTATGGATGGATGCAAGGATGACTTTTAACCTTGGATTGAGGAGAAATAAAGTATGTCTTTTGGAAGACATTGTGACAAGGAAATATATTTTGATGATTATCTCATTATTAGGGAATGCATGTTCAATTGAGTGGAATTTGATCTTGATAAAACCCCATATTTTAATTACCTTCATCTTTAGGGGGATTATATCTCTTGTAAGATTATATCAGCTTCTTCTTGTTGTTTCCATGGTTCGGTAGCTCTAGAACGGCGTGGTAGCCTACCTGCTGTGTTCTTCTTGTACAATCTCACCATGCAGCCATAACACAGGTTTGGGGAAATTCAGACCTTTTTATGCGTGTTTCTGGGTTGTTCCTTTTTGTGTTTTATGCCTTGGAGGAATTTGATGGTGTCACTCAGAAAGTAAAGGATATTGTTGGCCCAGAAGACATTTATTCGTGAGATTGTTCGAGTCCTCTACAATGGAGAAGAATAAGATAGGTTGTTCTTGCCGAGTCACGGGCTGTTACCTTGTGTGATGGGAGCATTCTTGTTCCTCAAGAACATATGTCCATATCTTTGGGTGGTCAAAATTTCATCTCTTCATGTGAACAACATAGATACTGAACTGGGTGGAAGAATTCAACAAAGCGTACGTTCTTCAGAAACAGGAAATGGTGGTGTTTTCAACATAAAAGATTTCATCGCCGCCTCTTTGGTGTTGGCCTTAAGTGGGACATTCTAATCACATGCTCTACATATTTGATTTGGTGAGGACTCTAACTGGGTGGTGGCTGCTCTATTTATGTTTGCTAACTCTTATAGATTTTCAAGGATTTCTGAGGTGCTTCTTTCCATTTTCTTTATTATTTTTTCTTTTTTATCTTGCTGGTACAAGATCAATGTACCACGAGTAATCACCTGACTTTTAGCTTTTTCGTAACAAATTTTGGGGAGCATGGGTTCTTCTCATGCTCCGAGCCTTTCTGAGCATTATGTTACAATTTAATTTATTTCAATATTATTTACGTTCATAGTTCCTTTAGTAGAAGCCATATACTATAATTCTCTTAAAAGATATATTTTTTATTCTCCAATATTTTTTATTTTTTTTTAAATATAGTTTCTATTTCCTCAGTCATTGATTAATGAATTTTCATGAATGTGTTTTTTATGTTATATGGATCTTATATATTCTATTTGATCAGGAATCCTTCGATTTCATATATATGTTTATTAAATCAGTTTCATAAATTTTCTTTTCTAAAACAAGAATTATTTTATAATTTAATTTTACATGATCTTTCACCATATATTTATTAGTATTAAAATGAAAAGTTATACATTTTCTTTGTGGGTCACGTTTCTCTCTCTTCAATGTACATTGACCATATAATTATTTTTAATTTTTTGGTCATGAAAATGTTTTCTGGAAATCATTACCATTTATTTCTTTGATTATTAATTTATATATTTCTATGAAAATTTATGTTATATTTATTTCTATTATATTTTCTAAATATTAATTTTTAAAAGTGATTTTAAAAGTGGATATTATATTTTCGTCATGTAGTTTTTAAATGATATTTTAATAGTATTTTTATTCACCAATGACATTATCCCTTGAAGTTACTAATTATACACTTGGGATGGTTTTTACACAAAACATACAAATTCATTCTCCAGAAGAATTATAATTATTTAAAATATATTTTTCACAAAATTCATAGTGTTTTCAAGGTGTTAAGCATGGTAGGAAAGGAATAATGGTTTTTATTAATTTTATGATATGATGATTTATCTATGTACATTATTCATGCTATGATTATTTGAAATTGTTAATGATGATGTGTGGTCATATTATAAAAAACAGATTTGTGGTTTCATTATAATACATGTATGGGTTGTTTCATTATAAAAATGAAATGTTGTTCTATTGTTAACACAACACAGGTCAGCCTGATATATCTCACCAATGAGTTGGTTATTTATATGATTGTTTGTAAGAGTGATATTATAATGACGTTCCATGATAAAAAACATAGTTTATGTTTGATTTCTATGAGTTTTAAATGTTTCCGTTAATCAAAATAAACATCAAATGTCCCTTGAATATTTATTCTTATAACTTCCTATTTAAAATCATTAAACTATATCACATATACACTGATTTTGGTTTTGATGGGTATGAATTGTTTTTTTATTCTTATGTAAATTGATTATTTCATCATACCCCTATGATCATATTATTCTCACTGATGACATTTAATTATTAATTTTTATGTTTACCCTTATTTAATGTTTGAACTCACAATTATAAGGTTCCCATTTCCTGAGGTTTTAAAAAAGTATGCTTAAATATTTTTCTCTATAAAATTTTTTGTGTGTGAATTTGTTATATAAGGGACGTTTAAGACTTTGAAATATATGAATGATGAGTATTAGTATAAAGCTTATCATTTA